>VFFE01009197.1:1814769-2008522 GCA_008921705.1 Burhinus oedicnemus
ACGGTAAGAGAGTAAACAAGAATGGAGGAGGAGGTTGCACTGAAGGCGGAACCTGAAGCAGGATGTAGGTGGACAAAGCATCCGCTTGGACTTGTACTTTGAGCCAATCAAGAGTAGCCTTAGGCGCGTGCTTAATGAGGTAAACCAATCAGTAAGTTGTTGGCGCGTTATCTCGAACAGCACAACGTATATTAACTGAGCTATCTGCGCAATAAAGCGGCATTAACCTGATCACATTGGTCGTGTTGTGTCCGAGCCTTCTGCGTCAACAAGGGCGCTTTGAAGGAGAAGCCGAGGCTGCAGCGGCTGCAAGGGTGAGAGTGCACACCTACCTCAACTCCTGTCTTCAGTAATTATCGCTACGCCACCTGTGTTTTCACATCGGGCAAAGTGTTTCAGGCACCTTTTTTTTGGTTTTGTGACTCGCACAGGAACCCTGAGTCTGTCGGGAGTCGGAGATGTGAAGCAGGGAGAGACCACAGGCTGGGGGATGCTCTGAAGGACAAAGAAGAGGGGTCTCTGAACTCGATCAGTCTCACTTCTGTAAGAGAAGGTTGGGAGGTTGCTTTTTTGGTTTGGTTTCGTGTGTTTTAGGAAATTGTTAAGCTTTTAGAAAACTTTTCCCCTTCCTTGTTTACTACAGAAAATACTTGTCATCTTCGCATTTCAGTTGTTTCTTGATACTTACAATTCTTCACTTTTGGTTTTGTACATGTAGGGGGAGATTTTCTGATCTCTGGGACAGTCAGAGAAGATCTTAACTTTTAAAATAGTAATTCCCTTTCTAGCAGTGCTATAAGTTTATTAAGAAAAAAAGAAAAAGCTCTATTTATCAGCCATGATATAGTTTCCTAAAGTACAAAACGTCTTTTGATCAGGTAAGCTAACCTGGAGCTGTGCTCACGAGTTGGTGAGGGTATAGCTCAGAAGTTAACACAGATTTTTCCGTACCCCGACAACTTCTGAAAATGTGATCCCAGGGCTTCCAACTTGTATTGCTCTGCCTTTTTGGAAGAGAAAAATAAATCAAAGGAACAAGTAAGAGTGAAAAGAGCAGGGGTCATCTGTAAAAATATATGGAGGGCAATCTGTAAGTAACCAACATCCTGCAAGCTTCAAAAACCTGAATAACAGTGTGTCTCTTACATTTGCACTAGACATGTTTCATTTTCAGTCACAGGCAGAGTCCAAGCCTTATTCTGTATTCTCAACCCAAGAGTGGAAATTGCATGTTGGTATCCATCACGTGTTTATTGCGTTTCTCGTTCTGGATGGCGGCCGGGTGCAGGGTTGAAGCTGGAGCTGGGGGCTCGCTGCAGACTGTAGATACAGGAGAACAGCCAGGTGTTTTCTAAAAGCTGTTGTGAATTAGAGGTACAGCAGCTGGCTCATGGCTCAGTTACTGAAGATGCCTAATAAATACGATCCCTCTTGTTTTTTCCAGTGTAAAGCAAATGTCAGAAAAACAGAGAAAGCTCCTGTCCTCACAGGGCAGGGGAGATTTAACTATGAAGAATGTGGCTTCCTCATCCTCATGCGAAGCATTTTGATAAAATGAGAGACAGCATGTCCCTGGACTTTCATTTCTCCCCTCAGGGGGAAAGTCTGTACTCTCAAAATATCTGAGGGTTGTCTTCCAGGCTCGGGTCTCTGTGTTTGCTCTGAGGATCCAGTCTACCGCTGTCTGCTCACACTGATTCACTTTCTGAGAGTTTTGGTGTCATGACCCTGACGCATCCGACAGAAAGTAAGAGCAGTTTACTCTAAATTTAGAGCACAGCAGGGTGCAGCTGGGATTAAGTGGGACAGTGACCAGATCAGCAAGGCTACAAGCTAGCTCAGTTTGACTTGTTCCAAATAGTTGAACACTATTTCATAGAATGGTTTGGGTTGGAAGGGACCTTAAAGATCATCCAGTTCCAACCCCCCTGCCATGGGCAAGGACACATCCTACTAGACCAGGTTGCTCAAAGCCCCGTCCAACCTGGCCTTGAACACCTCCAGGGATGGGGCAGCCACAGCTTCTCTGGGCAACCTAGGCCAGTGCCTATTTTCTTTATTTTACTGTGTTGAGTGCTGCAGTTTCAAAAGAAAGCTTGAGCTCTGCACTCATGCAGAGCCGGAGCAGCTCCAAGCACGGTGGGCTCGGAGTAGCTCAGATCTGGGCAGCCCTGCTGGGTGGACTCTGGTTCGGCTGCGTCCTGACCCGCTTGCACATGGGGAGGGACCTCCTCATTCAGCCTGCCAGGGGACTCCAGGGACCTCTGTGGCCTTGTTTTCCTTTTGCCATATATGATTTCTGGTCTCCATCCAAGCACAATCCTAATGCAGGACGATAGTGTTGGTCCTGAGAGCGAGGGGGTACCTGCCGTCAGAGCCCCCTTCCGGCCTGCGCTTCTCCATATCCTGCTTCTCTCTTTGAGTATGAAGTGGTTTGGTACAGTTTACTCCAGAGGCGAGACAGATCAGTTTTGGCCTAATCACTGAAGCTTTCATGCTGCTGTGGTTGACTCCAGGGTTACGTCTGCAGGCTGTAGCATCGCATCGAACTGCTTTGAAAGATTATAGCACTTCTACACTTTCAAGGGATGATATAGCCTGTTTTCTAACCGTTTACAGAAATCCTTGAGATACAGTTTTGTGGTCCAAGGAAATAACTCCACATTCTGAGCTGTTAATGTATTTTTATTAAGCAGCTCATTCTGATGATGATGAGAATATACAACACATGTACTTTTTTTTCCAGATTAAAATGGGGCAGTTTAGTTTCTGGGGAAAAGAACTATGTCAAACATGCTGCTCGGGAGTCATGGAGGGGAGGGAGAAAGATTTGCCATTGACTAATTTAAGGGATGCTCTAATCGGCTGCAACATTTAAACAAGCTTCTCTTCATACATATATTGGGCCATTTTCTGTACTAAATGGCTCCATTAAATGGTTTTCCAGGACTTAGGCTGGCCAGACAGCTATTAAAGTCAATGGGAGTTTAGCCTCCATAAGAAATGGAGCATCAGTTCTTCTGCCAGGTGAAATATATCATTCAACAACAGCTAAACTCTTGTTCGGAGAATCCAGCAAGCTAATGTAAACAAGGACATAAAGCTTCTCAAATCCTGCTGAGCTGTTTTTGCAGAGGTAATGTCTTTTACAGCACTAAAATCAGTTCCATGGGAAAGCGAGCCGGGAACCGCATTGGGGCCGCATCTCCAGCCGGAGGAGTGGGGACCGCTCACCAGGGACGGCCCTGAAACGGAGTGGAGCAGCTGAAAGCTGAAGGCAATTCCTCTGTTTTAGAAGAGAGAGTGAGTTCTTCCAGAAGCAAACCAAGAGTGCGTCTTCCAGAGCTTCCCGGAGCTTCCTGTGCTGAAAGCCTGTCTCTAGAGACTAGCAGGTTACCTTGTCAGAAATGCCCTATACATCAGGTGCTTTTGCAAACATGCAAAAGAACAAAAATCCTTCAAAAATATCTTTGGAAAGGACTGGCATTGCCAAGGCTGTGAGTTATTTGGTTGTGATTAGGTACAAATCTCCAGTTGGAAAAGAGCCTCTCCAGCAGGTCGATTCTCACTCGGGTATCGTAGTCCTTCCTAGAGTAAAGATTAAGAATTAAATGGAATTTATTTTTCTTGAAGAAATTTCAGAATATTTTTGGTTTCCCAGGACTGAAAATAGTTTGACAATTAAAGACTGAATTGGTCGGGGAAAAAGAGGACAACCATTTCGTTTTCTTTACTGTGAAAAATAATGGTCATGTTGTAATTTCTTTGAAAAAGAATGATAATAGCTAAACCCATCTATTTAAAAGATTTTTTTTTTAATTTTGTTTCATGGATAGCTTGTTTTTTTCAAAACAACAACCCAGGAACATGTTTCTTGGAATGTGTTACTGTTAGTGAAGTTTCATGCACACACACACACACAAATGAATAATTTGATTAAAAGCTACTGAGCTGTGATGGGGATGGTGTCCTGAAACCCGCTGTGCAGGGTGCGAGGGGCCTGGTTCTAGCCAGGACATGTAAGTGCAAAATGGAGAGTGAATTCCAGTCTTGGTGGGTGACTCCTAGAGTGTAAATCGAGGGTAAGAGCCCACAGCTGGGCAAACACGGCCTGGTGCTCGCTTGCGCTCTTGTCAGGTTGTTTGTTTTTCATTTACCTCCGTCAACACAATGTAAAACTAGATACAGAAGAAGATTTCTTGTATGACTTTTTGGAGGAGAAAAAGATGTTGCATCGAAGACAGGCTTCCATGGCCAAATGGGTACTAAAGAAAAAGGGCATCAGTATTTCCTTTTAGCTAATGGCTGAAGCTTGCCGTTTGCTTCTCTCTGTCATGTAAATAATCTGTGCTGCTGTCTGCCGCCGTGTCCCCCTCCTCTCGTGTGCTCCTGGAAAGGGGATGGGTGGCCCAGCATTTATTTGCATAAATGCACATACCTGGTATTCTTAAATACATAGTCACAGTACTGTAGCAATGCACAGAGGGAGGCTGTGGGCAAGGGCAGCCAGAAGGTTTTTCTCTTTGCTTGCTTTATTTTATTTGCTTGGAATATGGGGGGCTGCAGTCGTCTGGTGGTCCGAGAGAAATTGAAATGCCCTGGCTCAGAAGCTGAGAGCGACCTGGTTTGGTGGTTGGGAGCTCTGCAGGGGCTGTCTCGCTCTGCTTTCCCGGGCTGCGCTAGGGAAACTTGTTCTACAGAGTTTTGTGCCCCCAATGTTACTCCCGGGACCTGGGTTCTCCTGTGGCAGCTGTGCCCTGAGCACTTCTGGGCTGGCCGGCAGCCTGCTGCAGACTTTAGGCTCTTGGGGGCAACAAATAGTCATAAAATCCCATGGGAGAACATTATGGAGAAGAGGATATGGACTTCCAAAGGTTACCAGATATTTCACAGTTAGATTACGGGGACCTGTTTTTCAGGAGGGTAGATGGATGTGGTGTGGTGTTGGTAGCGGAGAGAGCAACCCATCAATGCCGGGGACCTGCGCCGAGCACAAACGTGCTGAGAAAAGGTACGAGACTGCTCTGCCCTTGCGTGCCACGTGTGCTGAGATCGGAGTCTCTTGATGTCTTTTTTTTCTCTTGGTAGGAGAAACCTTCGGTTCTTGCTGGGGTATATAGGAAGAGCTGTGGGTCAGCTGTAAAGTTTCACAGTGAGAGGTCCCGTCACTGCTGTAGCTCACTCAGAGGATCCTCCACGTACCTCCTCAGCTTGCTCTAGCCCGTGTTGCCTTTCTAAACCCTGACAGCAGCCTGCAAACCTGGGGCCTTTCAGTAGGGCCTGTTGCACTAGGACAAGGGGCAATGGTTTTAAACTAAAAGAGAGGAGATTCAGACTAGGTATAAGGAAGAGCTTTTTTTATGCTGAGGGTGGTGAGACACTGACCCAGGTCGCCCAGAGAGGTGGGAGATGCCCCATCCCTGGAAACATTCCAACTCAGGTTGGACAGGGCTCTGAGCACCCTAATCTGGTTGAAGATGTCCCTGCTCATTGCAGGGGCCTGGACTAGATGGCCTTTAAAGGTCCCTTCCCACCCAAACTACTCTATGATTCTGTGAAACCAAAACTGCTGCTGCTGCTGTTGCTTGGTACTGAGTGCAACGTGCACCCCTGGGCGGCGCTGGTTTATGGCTCAGGTTCCCAAGTAATACTCCAGACACTTATTATTTTTTTCCCCTAGTGTATTCCTCCATTTTGGGGAGTTATGCCTAAATATAATTTATTATTGACGGGGAAAAAACCCTGCTGCTTGTAGAAAAACAGGTTGTAAGGTAGTGGGATTTGTTTATGGGCAGTTGTTTTCACTATATGGATTGATTGCACAGCTGATGCCTGCTTTTATCTGCTCATGTATCTCTGGATACTAATTTATCCTGTCTTGTTTATCAATGCTGCTATGTAGTCAGAGAGTGATTTTTCTAGTCTAGGAATTTCCTGTGGAACAGGAGGCAGCCTTTCAAAGAAATGCAGGCTCAGGGTTTCTGAAATGCTGATTTCATCTCTGGGAGAAAAAATGATTTTGTTCCTTTTCACTGCAGTCCCAGAGACAATTTTATTGGAGTCTTCTCACACCTCTCGCTGTTCGTTTGGTCTTCTACAGCCACATGCAAGTGCATCACCGATGGAACTTTAAGAGCTGTGGTGTATTGTTCACAGATTTAATTTGGGAGTAAAAACTGGGATTCTGCCTCCTTCTACTGTTTTGGTACCTCTGTGTATCTCTGGCCAGGCATTGAAAGGTGGAAGTGACGGGTACCATGATGGATAAACCTGCAGGCGCTGCCCAGTGGGGTCCTGGTGCCCGGTAACACAGGCAGCAGCAGGCGGTCCAGCTGTCTGCACCTCCCTGGTCCTGGAGGGCTCATCTCACGGTGGCTCTGCACCGGAGAGAGGGACACAGCGGAACAGCAAAAAAAAAAAAAAAAGGCATCAGCTCCAGTAAGTACTTTTCCCAAGTGCGTGTGAGACTGAGGGTGTCATTTGCTGGATGTAACACTCAGGTTTGTGGTGACGAGACCTCTCGAGCCTCGCTGCAGGGGCTGGTCTCAGCTGCCGTTGTCACTGGGTTGCGTGAATTTGGCCCTGAGCTGGAGGCTCTGCCAGCAGTGGGGACCCATGTCCAGCTCTGCAGTGATTCCCCAGGCAAAGTACTGATCCCAGGCTGGATCCTCTGCCTTTTGTGCATGAGGAGGGGCTGCACACACCCTCCACCAGCATTTTCCCTGCTCATCCCCTGGGAACGGACATGAAAGTTTTCCAAGGGTGTTTTCGTGTTACGGTGTTTTTCACTGTTTGAGTTACTGAAGGCTGCTGAGGGACGGACGATTGCTCCCATGGCATCTCTCACACCCCTTTGCTTGCAGGAGCACTGCAAGGACGCCAAAAATCACCTTCTCCCCCTTTCCCCTGCCCCGCTGCCCCCCCCAAATCATGGGCTGCCCCTGCACACAGGGTTGCTCTTCAACAGGCTCCTCAGAGCAGATGTTACCCGTTGTTTACTCCTTTGCCTCCGTACTGACGTTTTTATACACAGAGAGCAGCCTGTGGTCCTGCTGGCCTTTTAACAGAAAGAAAATACCCTGTTCCATTGCTATTTGCTTGGTTTTTCTGGCGCTTGGCCACAGTGGGAGAGGAGGGTCTGCAGCATCCCTCCTGCAGGCAGTTGCTCCCCGGCCATCGCCTTGGCACCCGTGCCCCGCTCCCAGTGTGCCGGGAGAGAGACCCCCCAGGGAAGGTGCCTGGCTGGCAGTGAGCAGCATTGCTATTGCTGCTCAAATACCTGCTGTGGGCCTCTCTTCTTTCTGGCAAAACCCATTTTGTGCTCTCCTGCTCCTTCTGGCCTGGCCCAAGGCCGGGCTGGGCTCAGTGCCCGTGGCTACCTGGGGAAAACGCTGTTGCCGCTTGACTTATTGAAGTGTGAGCTTGCTGCAGGTGACAGATTCCCTCTGTAATGTTTGCCCCCAGGGCTGTCTTTGCTGAATGTCCCCTTGTGCAGGCACCTCTGCAGCATCTGTCTGAGCGGGGACGTATCTCCTGAACAACCTTCTGCTGTTGCATTTGGGGAGTGGGATACCACAGCAGGGCTCTGCTCTGCCCTGGGGGACCCCAGCTGACTCCAGGACCTCTCCCAGGTCTCCTCCCTGAGCTGCATCCCATGGCTCGGCCCCGAGGGTGCAGCACACCAGGGCGAGGCAGACATCAGGTTAGTGCAAGAATTTCTCAGCCGGTTGCTGGTGACTCATAGCCAGAGTGCGCAGGAAAACTGCAGCCATGTTTCAAAATACCAGATGCTCTGTTGTTTCCTTCCCACGGTGGTTTTTCCATCGCCCCAGCCTTGGCCCACCAGCAGCCTGCCTGGACACTCTCCCTACTGTGCTTCAGCAATCCCGCTGGTCCAGGTCCTCCCGTTTCTATGGAAAGTGCTTCAGGTCAATGAGTCCCCGTTCTTCCTTATTTGGAAGCATGTCCTGGTGAGAGATGATTCACTGAATTTCATAGAATCATAGAATGGTTGGAAGGGACCTTAAAGATCATATTTTCTCAATTTCCATTATGTGGCAGTTTCCCTTTCCCAAGATACACATACATGCAGGTACACACACACACACACACACACACACACACACAAAACTTACCTCACTGTGTCTTGTCTTGATATCCGGAGTATCCCTCTTTGTGACAGACCAGTGGAACATTAACCCCGGTACTGTGTTGCCAAATGAAAAAGGAGTCTGACTGCTGCTGATCCCCATTACATAGACTGGCATCTAGAAACAGAGAAATCAACTTTCTTGGGTAATTCTGGGATGCTAACCAAACCTGTACAGAGCAAATATAATTAAACTTAAAATGCATTGATCAAGAGGTGGTATTTTTTATGAAGAAAACGATTTGGCTCCTGTGTATGTTGCAAGGATGTATTGTGCAGAAGACTCAACCACCAACTTGTAAAAAGTAAATTTTGATTTATTCTCATCTGTAACATCTCTGCAAAAAACAAGTATCAGTTTTCCATCAGAAAAGGTGAGTTGAATATTTCATTTGTCCCATTTCGTAGAATCATAGAATGGTTTGGGTTGGAAGAGACCTTAAAGATCACCTAGTTCCAACCCCACTGCCATGGGCCGGGACACCTCCCACTAGACCAGGTTGCTGAAAGCCCCATTCAGCCTGGCCTTGAACACTGACAGGGATGGGGCATCCACTTCAAGGGACGAGGCATCCTCAAGGGATGACCACGCTTCTGGATGGCCCAAGTTGGAAGCGCGTCCTTGGGGGAGATCCAGAGGGGAAGGCCGGGCAGGAGAGCAGCCGCCACGTGCCCGTAGCCCCTGCCCACGGAGGGTCCTGCAGCCTCCAGGGGATGTGGAGCAGCAGGTCACGGCTTGGCAGAAGCAGCAGCCATGGCAGGTAGGTGGGCAGTGCAGTGAGGTGCGAAGTACTGTGTGCATATACTACATTGATATGTTTATGATATTATGTGTGCATTTTTATTAAATATTACAATTTGAGAAAATTTTGGGAAAGCCGGTTAATTTCAAAGGCATTGGTAAAGAATTATTACCACTGTTTTCCTGGCTTATTTATGATTCAGGAACATTATGTGTTATTTTTTCTTAGAATACTGTACACAAACAACGTCTGCGTCCAAAGATTTCCTTTTTCCCCGAGCCTTTGCTTTATGCTTCCCCCTCTTAACACCCACTTGGGGAACCCTGTTGCTCCAGACCAGGGTGGCTGTCCCTCCTGGGCACAGCTGGGGTGGCTTGGGCACAGGTCCCTCTTGTCCTGTGCCATAGCTCCTTGGTGGAACAAGGGCCTGTTTTCATCGTCCCTGCAGACCTCCAGTGGCCGGAGGAAGGTGTTCCCAAGGCAGGGCTGCTGGCAGAGGATCAGCTCCATCAGAGGTGCTTCCCTGGGGAGCAGCCTGGGAAGAAACTCTGGCTGTGCTGAACCTTGCAGCCCATCATATCAGTGGGAAAAGTTCACTTTTTGGTATGAACCATTATTCCGCGCTTCTTAGATGTGCTTTGGCCAGAGGTGTACAGGAGGTGGCAGATGCCTCTCTGCCCCTTGGAGTGCACTGGGGTTTGCCTTTCCCTGGGTGCCCACGGGGACCAGTGGGAGCCCTGCTGGAGCCCCTGTTGGGGGGGTGAGCGGTGTGGCCTTGAGCAACCTCATGTTTCTCTGCAATTCTCCACGTGGCGTGTTGCCCCCTGTGCAACTCCCATTACCCCCTTTACATGTCCCTTTGCATCTGTCTTTGCGCCGTTTTCTTTTTAAAGCTCCTTCTGCCATGAAGACGTGTTGTGGTGCTCCTGAAACCATTGCACCCCTATCCTGGGAAAGGGTGAGGGCTTCTTCCAGCCCCTTCTTGCTGTGGCTGCTCTGAAGGATGCTCGTGCCAGGCGTGGGAGAGGGGAGGCAGAGGAGGGGAGCGAGCCGCTCCAGAGAGGAGCCAACTGCTGTCAGTAATAGAATAAGTCATACAATAAATGGACACTTCAGTCTCATGTCTTCTTGCTGACAGAATGATTCATTTTAAGTCTTCTGAACCAGGTTCTTACTTAATTTAATGGTGTATTTGGTAATTAAAAGGTATGGAAGGCTAAATGAAAAACTGAGTAAAGATTAAAAAAAGAAAAGGCTGCTTCTCCCCATAGCCCGTGGATTTACCAGAAAGTGAGTTTTTTCAAGCACAAAGGTTCTTGTGCTCCAGGAAGAGCCTAATTCAGTGCATCAGAAAGACTTTAACTGGAAACATTACTGATGTTCTCATGCTGCCATTCATTACTAGAGATGGGCTGATTTCTTACTATTTATGTTTGATTTTTGTTTGGAAACAGTAGGAGGAAAAAAATGTGCCCACTGTGAAGATTTGGTTCACACAAGTCGGCGTATTATTTCAGCTGCAAAAGTTGCACCATAGATTCACAGAAGCTTTCCTAGACAAAAATCGGTACCGAAGTGTGTGTGCCCCTGGAGTCTGGAACGGGCCCTCTTCTAGCACGACATGCCATGCCAAGCTGCCGGGCATATTTTCTGTGTTTCCTGGTTTTTACTGACTGTAATAAGAGCGGCCACCCAGGGTGCTGGGCATCCCAGACAATCTTTTAAAAATGCATTAAACAGATTTGTTGATTCCCCTGAATCAAATCAAACGAGCAAGTGATAACATAACCCTGGCTTTACAAATGTAAATAAGTAGCATTTCAAGCTTTATGCTGTGAAGAGCGTAGTGCTGTTAACGAACTTCATGGTCTCCAGCACACTGAGTGTGTTTTCTGGGGTTTTTTGACCTGAGTCCCTCTGCCCTTCGCTGGTGGTGATGGTGTTTTCTCCTCTGAGGACTGTATGCTGCTAAATAACCTTCGTGCCACGGCTCAGCAGTGCATCCTGGGTGGGAGGGTCTGGCTGCGAGGTGTGGCGAGCCCTTGCTGCTGGGGGTGAGCCCGACCGGGCTTCTCGGAGCCACCCAGGTCACAAGCAGAGCAAGGTGGGCATGTCACAATTCCCAATATGTTTTTGTGTGTTTCTATCTTTCTCCTTTTGCTCATAGTAAATAACTATGATTGCAAGAAATAATTAGAAGTTGCCTGAAATATTTGTGATAAAAAAATTAGCATGTTCACTGCGGAGTTTTTTTTTTTTTCCTAAAAGGCAAATGACTCTTCAGTTTCCCCGTTCCTTACACATCACCATAAATTCCTCCACCATGTCGGCAGGGCTTCCCCTCCCCAGATTCCCCAGCCCCGTCCAACGAACACATGTAGCCAAGTGCATGAGGTGGAGGAAACACGGGCTGTGACTGCGGATGCTGGACAAATTGGGCAGGCTGGCATCTCTCACGGTGGAAATATAAGCAGAACAAAGCATCAGGTAAGCGGCAGTGTGTGAAATGGGCACTTCATGGGGCAGGTCCCACAGCCGCCACCTTTCTCAATGACACTGTCAATGACCGCGTTTGGCTGGGCCCGGGTGCAGCAGGAGATGCTGTGGGAAGCCCTTGCACTGCAGCATCGCTTTGAGGAAAAATCCCACTGTGAGTGGTTTTGCTGTGAGAGAAGGAAGATGAGGCGTGCTGGAGCCCAGGTCAGAGATCTCCTTTCTTCTCTCAGGAGCTTGCAGGAGCTTTGCATGGGAGAAAGGAAAAGAGGTCAGGCAGCCTCTACAGCACTCCCTCCGCTGCTGGAGAAGGAAAAGGAGGAAAACAGGAATGAAAAAAAGCCCAATAACTAAGTACTCTCCTAATTTCTCTCCTGTATAAATGGCCTGGTTTGCTCTCAGCTGTTTTCTCCACCTCCATCCTCCAATGGAGAGAAACCACCTGGAATACTGTATCCAGCTCTGGAGCCCCCAACATCAGAAGGACATGGACCTGTTGGAGCAGGTCCAGAGGAGGCCGTGAAGATGATCCGAGGGCTGGAGCACCTCTGCTGTGAGGACAGGCTGAGAGAGTTGGGGTTGTTCAGCCTGGAGAAGAGAAGGCTCCAGTGATACCGAAAAGCCGGTTGAAATACACTCTCTAAGATTTATTTTGAAGTTTTAGAAAGCAGGCATTCTTTATTACAGCGCTGGGTGCACGGGGGATCGTTCCACCTATCGTGCACACCCTAGCTTCTTTAGGTTACATCTTAAATGTCAGTATCTCATACATATTCATGAACAGGTAAATCTTTCCCAAGAATAGGTGGTATCTTTCAAGAATTAATTAGCATAAAGTTCACTCTGCACAGGCGCAGTCTTATCTGGTGGTCTTCTTCGGGGGTCTTCTGGATGAAGGCTGGCAGTCTTCCTCGTTGTCAACTTTTCACCTTTCCCAAACTGTAGCATTGTCAAACCACAATACCAGTTTCTTCTGGTTAATTTGCTTGTTAGCTCCCCTATCTGTCATTTATCACATAGTCTTTGAGCTCGGTTTAGTCATTCGGGTGATAAACCATCCTTTATCTTGTAGGTTCATGTTCTCAGTTCTTCCCATCCTTCGGCCTCAGTCTCTGTTTTCATAGCTTAAGCAGCATTTTAAGTTCATGTTATCTTTTGGCTAAGTACGCAGTATAGTCTGCTATAGTTTAACTTTATTGACTAGTTTATCCCTAAACTACATTTGTCATTCATTTTCTAAAATACATCCTATATCACCAGAGAGACGTTAGAGCAGGCTTCCAGTATCTGAAGAGAGCCTACAAGAAAGCTGGAGAGGGACTTTTTACAAGGGCATGTAGTGACAGGACAAGGGGTGATGGCTTCAAAGTGGAAGAGGGGAGATTTAGATTAGATCTTGGGAAGAAATTTTTCACTCTGAGGGTGGTGAGGCACTGGCCCAGGTTGCCCAGGGAAGCTGTGGCTGCGCCATCCCTGGAGGTGTTCAAGGCCAGGTTGGATGAGGCTTTGAGCAACCAGGTCTAGTAGGAGGTGTCTGCCTGTGGCAGGGAGGTTGGAACTGGATAATCTTTGAGGTCCCTTCCAACCCAAACCATTCTATGATTCTGTGCGTCTCCCAGCATGTGGAAGGAATAAACCAGGTGTGAAAATTGGGGAAGGGGAAAGAGCCTACCGTGCTTTGCCCAGAAAGAGGACAGAAGATCCTGTGACTCCCAGAGGAGACAAGAGATAGAAAAAAGCATTGAGGAGCTGACGTAGTGGCTGGGGGACCAGGGAGAAGAAATAAGAGGGGAGAGAAATGGTTTGTGGCTATTAATAGCAGGGCAGGCAGAGGACACCGGTAACTTTGAAGAGTTTGGCACCTCCTTGCCATTAGGCAGCTGGCCCCAAAGGTTCATCCCTGCTCACAGGGCATCCACAGCTGGAATTCACCCATCATGGGGACCAGGAACAGCATAAAGAATAATGGAGGTCTAACTAAATAGTGCTGTGTGTTTCCAGCAGGTCTTGCAGCCCATACGCAGCACCATGGTTGTGGACACCAACCTTATTAGATCAGAGGGAGCTGAAGTACACCTGTGGAAGCTCCAGCTCCAGTGTGGGCAGTGTGTGGGCACTGTCCTTCCTCACTGACGAGAAGCAGTGGGGCAGACTGGGTGCAGAGATATCCCACATCTGCCTGAGATGACAGGAGTCCTGAGAGAGTTTGGGTTTTGGTGTTGATCCTCAGCCACCGCAGAGTTCTCCTTTCTGCTCTGCTTTGGGGGCTGACACAGGGAGGGTGCACCAGTTGAAGTCATAGCAGGTGGACATTTTGGATACGGGTATTTTCCCTGGTTAGTGTGGGTTTGCATCAATAGATCTCTCTAGGTGGAGGGTAAGGACCATTTTAATCTTGCTTGCTACTGATAGGAAGGCAGAGGATTGGGCTAGAGCTGTAGCTTTGTGAGGAACAACCCAGGGAATGAGTAACGTGGCACTATCTCCATTTGGGAAGAATTATTAGCCCAGCCCCAGAGCAGGATGCCTGGAAACCTCTGCAACACAAATAGTAGGGAGTTCATTCATACAGCAAAAGATTTTCTGACCTTATCTAGCCTTACATATTCACTACACCTCTTCCTTTAAACAATCATCATGGGAGCACTCTGTCCGTGCCGGAAGGTCCATCTTTCCCCCACTACTGCTGTGCAAGAAGATGCTCTCTGTTATGCTGCTGTATGGTGGGTCTCATGGGTCCCTACCAGTGAAGGAAAATAAATCTGTTTACAAGAAACAAACAGCTTTGCGTAAACTACAGCTCCAAGCTGCCAATTTCATGTTCTTCCAGCACAGAAATGCTTCCTCCACCATAAAGCGCTCTGTTAACAGCAGCCACGGTACCGCCCCAGGGGCATGTGGTTATGAGATCATGTCACTTGGGAGCAGAAAGCACCAGACTGTGCCCTGTGTCTTAGAAATACAGATGTGAGATGATTATCTCATAATAACCATCGGAGTTCCTGCTGTAATGACGCTCATAATAATTTACCCTTCAAAAGTTTTTTAGGTTGGGATCACCCTGTGCTCGGAGCCAGAGCAAACTGCTGTGCTCAGGGTCTGCTCCGTGGAACGGTTACCGAGATGCTACTGCTGCGTGTGCCATGAAAAGATATGGCTGGGACGTGTTCCTGAGTTCCAATGATGTGTGTAACCAGAAAGTCAGATAATTTCTAGTTGGACAATGGATAGTAATGCTCAAACCACGAATATCACTAAATACGGTTGCATGAAATTAAATAAGAATACCCTTATTGTCAACCACATTCCCTTTTCTTTATTACCAGATAATACGCTAATGTATTATTATAGTTCTTTCTGTGTGTTTCTTCTTTATGTATGTTCATCATCTAGAGTCTAGGAGGACTGCAGCTGCAGCAGGAGTGGAAGCACACGGGGAAATGACTCACCTCCCATGGGCTGGACATGGATTTTTGACCTAGCAAACCACAGGAAAACTGACATAAAGGTGGAGCATTGTGTTATTCGGGGAACAAAACTTCACAGCAAATGACTGCTTCAAGTTTGATCTATTTTTTATAATAGACTTGTCGGCTGTGAAGTAAGTGTGAAGAAAATGTACTTATGATTTCATTACAAAAGGTCAAGTATACTAAACACCTTAAACCACAAATGATCTACAGTGATGCTGCAGTTACAGTCACTCTGTGCCCTACTCTCCTCTGGTAGGAGGGCTCCAGCTCTGAAATGAAGACCTAGGTGAAGTGTCAAGAGATGGCAAGAGATTTGCTCTTCCTTTACGCTTCTTAAAAACTCCTTCCATTTTCCCACCGGGACTGGACTTCCAATGGAGGGACCTCTGCGAGCAGCTGGTTCTGCATCGTTTGGGGTTGTGTTCAAGTCAAGTCCGGGTGTACATAAAGGCATTTCTCCTCAGTGGTCTGCAGTAATGTTAGGTGCATCCAAACTGATCCAAAACAAAGCTTGTTTCAAGGATGGGTTCAGACTTTCTCCAGTCTCCAAGAAATCCTCATTAAAGCTGTGCTGGGGGCCTGTGGGATATGCAGGGGAGGCTGAAGTGTCGCTGTACCCTCATAGTTTTAGACTGAGCTTGGAACCTGAAGGACCTTAAGGTCAGACAGACAAGCTGCCTTTTCCCTTTAATTTCCAGAGATGGGAGGTAGGAAGAAGGGGACTGGGAATGGTGGTGCAGGGCAGTTTTGTCTCCATCCCCCCCTCTGGCAGTCCCTGCCCTCCCCACTGCTCTTGCAGGACCTCTGCAGCTTCTGAGATGAAAATACCCCACAGAAAATCCTCTGCATCTGCCCAGGAGTCAGAAGTTAATGCAAAACCTCACCCCATTTCTCCCCTTCCCAGACATCAGGCCCTGTGTGTGTGTGCTGGCGTGTGTGCACGTGCCACCTTTCAGCCCAAAGAGAGTTTTTACACCTGCCTTACAACCCGCTGAGGCAATTTTGTTATGGAAGCAGTGACGTAACTTTATAGCAATGCAAATACACCACTCTAATGCCAGTGGTTTATAATGCTTTTATGAGGTGTGTCTACAGGAGGTGACGTCCCCAGCACGGGCAGAGATTGCTTTACCCGGCTGGGACCCTTCCAGTGAGGGGGGGGCGGGTGGCCTCAGGGTGATGGAGGGTTTCTCACACAGCAGACATGGGACCTGCTAAAGGGATGACGCCGTGAGCTGAGATAGGTTAAGGTGTGCTCTGGGTGGGAGCTGGCCAGAGAGGGCACCTTCACCTGAGAGCAGAATATGACCCCTGAAAAACTTGCGGCTTTTTCTTCTCCTTAGCCCTGAAGTAGAGACGGTAAAAACAATTTTGTGGATGCTGCTATGGATGAACTTCAGGTAAGCTCAATAGTTAGAGCTCCTGCACCTCCACCCCCTGCCAAAGAAAACCAGGAGCAAAGGAAGAGAAGAGAGCATCTGCTCTGTTTGCAGCAGGGACTGCCGGCATCAGAGCCTGGTAGCAGTGGTTTCTGCCACTGCGGGCCACGAAACAAAACGTCCCTGGATGGTGCAGTCATGTTTGAGGGAACTGGGACTCATCTGAACAGTCAGGTAGCTCTGGAGCATCTCTGGGGACCACAGGTTTTAATTAAATTGCAAAACTGCGTCTGCTATGATCTTGCATTACTGCTATTAAGAGGAGAAAAATCTTTCGTTAGCATATAATTTCTGAATGTACAGAGTCATAGCTAAAGACGGGTTGGTGACAAGAAAGAGGGTTTTTTGGCTAATTGGTCACTAATTCATGTATAGGTGGTGTTCAGCAACCAATTTGCGTTGCAGAAGCTGTAAAGATGAGGTGCTGTTTTAAAGCTGAAAAAAATGCCTTTGTGTTACAGCACTTGGTCAGAAATTTTCCTTAGAAAAGAACAAATATGCCTTTTTAGAAACCTTTTGTTGTTTCTATTGCATGTGTCACTACTGCATGCGAAGGCTGCCTGTATATCAATAGTTTTGAGTTACTTGATGTTTTGAAATGATTGATTTGGAAACCTTGATCCAAATGCCAATAGGAGCAAAATGGCAACTTCAATTGTACCTACACTTACTTCTGTAGGGTATCTCTGTGCTGCAGATTGCTCGCTCCACAAAACCACACATAAACAGGTACTGTGTCCAGTAGAGTGATACATCTGGAACAAGCATCTCATTTTTTAAAAAAAAAAGTGTCCAAAGAAATTAAAAACTTGGGCATTTGGGGCACAGAAATTATATTCACGGAGAGACTGGTGGCTCTAAAGGAACTGGATGTCCCAGGGGAGAAAGAGTAAATGGTCATTTTTAGTGTTCTCATATGTACAGGAAACAAAACCCAGTTCTGAAACACAAACAAATCTGTGGTTTTTAAAGGCTTTCATGGGTCTTCGATGCTGTCCTCCATTACTCCTCTGATGTACTTATGAGCTGGTGAAAACCAGACATGCAACACAACTGGGCAGGAAATGGACAACGCCACCAGCAGTATTTTGGCTTCTGGTATAACAATTTAAATTCTTTAATGTTTTAATATTAAAGTCAAGGAACACCTGCAAACTTTGTTTAAAAATTACATATTAGTTAGCTGAGACGGGAGTACTGCACAAATCCAATTTATTATTTTCTAATTGCTACTGTTAATTAGAATGGCAAGATATGAAATTACCCGAGTAGATGATTGAATAATATATTACTGGGGTTTTTTAATTCAACAAGCTTCTTTTTTTTTTAAACAGAAATTTGCAAAGTGAATGCAAACAGCTAATTAGAGAAAGGTGGCAGTGCCAGCAAGTGCTCTGATGGGGTTTTGAAGAATGTGCACCTGTTTTCATGCCTGAAGTGTGGGACTGAGTTTTGAGAAGGGATGTTGATGCTGTCTTAGGATGCTCAGTCAAGGATAATTAATCTTGTACACTTTTCTGTGTTGGAATTCATGTTACTGTGTGCTACGCTGTGTAGGCTGTACACGTGCAGAAGATGAGCAGAAGTGTCTCACGGTGGACTGCTGGGCTGGTGGGTCTGCACTGTCTCCGTGTGGCTACACTGGCGTAGAGCCACTCTGAGTTTGCTTAAGCAGTGTTTGAGCTTAGAGTTGCTTGCTGTTATTTCAAATGCCAAAGCAATATCTGCCGTTTACCAGGTAATTGAACCATTTTTCCAGTATTTTCCCAGACGCTGGTTATTGTAGGGGAATGAGTAGTCTAAAAGGTTGAAACGGAGAAACAAAAGAAAATTGTGGCAACTATTTCAGGTTGAGATTATGTATTTCTTCAAGACACCTAAATGAAGTAAGTAGCAATTGCATTGAAGGAGTAAGGATTTGTGTTAGATAAATGGCACAAAGAGGTTTTTGGAAGGTCTGCCCTGACAAGTTGTGAGCGTGGCAGTGAGCCCACCTTGCCCTCAGTGGGTGCGGGAAGAGCTGAAGGAGTTCAAGGGGCTCCTGTGAAGCCTTTTCCTTGCCTGTGCAAGGGCAAACCAAGAGGGCGGATAGTGCTGCAGGATGCTGGTGTAGTGTTTTGTATGGCAGCCTTCAGTAAATACAACTAATCAACGCTGTGGCATTAGGTACATACAAAATAGCATTTCCCATTGATTTCAGTTGACTTTCCATTGATTTCCATTGACTTCATTGCACACGTAGCAGAAGCCAATTGTCTTAACTCTGAACCTACTCACGCTAAGTCAATGATGAAGATGGGACTGGGGAATGCAGAGCCTCTGCCCCAAGACAGGCACTGCCTCTGCATGGAGAACTTCTTACATCTTCTGTAATCTCTCTATTAACTGTAACTGAAGTGTAAAAAAAAAAAACAAAAACACAACCCCAAAACCCAACAACTCACACCCAGAAAAACACCTTAGAGCATGTCCAGGGGTCTCAAAGATTATTTCAAGCCTTCATGCAAATTGACTGAATTAATACCTTGGGGCGATTCTCAAGCAAAGACTCGTGAAGCAGGTAAGCCAGGATTAATATGTACTTGGAAGCTACCATCCAAAATTGGGAAGAAATCAAGTGAATGCCACATGTTTGTTTTTTCGTCTAAAACCTTGTGTATTTTAGTAAATCTCTGGAGAGCTCCTTGCTATAGAAAATTTTTAAATCTTGCCACAACATTGTCTGAACCATGTTTTCACAAGTATATTGGTACAAAACACTGTATTTAAGAAAGGTTGTATTTAAAACAAGCTTTGCATCTTTTACTGCAGATCCTAGGACTTGTTTACCTAAGTCTCACCATATGGGGAAAGAAAAATACTGTACATACGTACTGTGGTATTACAAATATTTATTCCTTTGACTCCATTTCTCTCACAGCTTCCTTCCTTGCAGTCATGCTAGCAGTTCATATGTTTCCAGTATAATGCAGTGTCTTTGGTCATAATTTTCTAAATTTATTTTAAAATACAAATCTATTGATTTTCAATATGCACGTACAGGATTATATACAGTGGCATAGTTACATCCTATATGTACACAGAGTACACAGTATGGGCTGGTATGCTTTGCCCTCTCTCCTTCCAGGAAAAGTGGATCAGCTGCTTATGTAGAGGGGAAAGACAAAGGGAACAAAAGGGATACTGAGATTTGTCACAGACTTTGATAGCCTATCAATTTTTCAACACAGTGACATAAATATTTTACAGTAAAGCCCTGAAGCTTTATTTCAAAGAATATTTCTCCTAGCCAAAACGGGCTCTTACCCCCTCTAGTCTGCCTCTGATTCTGTGTCACAGTCTTGCCTGGTGGTCTCAGCCACTGCCAGTTATTTACTGAGTCTATTGATAGCCACTACTTGGAGACTATCACACACTGTTCAGGGACATGGTGCCATTGGAGAGCTGGCTTAGTCTTTGATTTTCTGTCTTAATTTTGATTATTTTTTTTTCCAGAATATCTCCCCTTCCATAGCTTTCCTATCTTTTCATAACCTCTCATATCTTTCCTTCCATAGCTACTTCACTCATCCAGAATAATTTGCTTTTCTTCTTTTTTAATTTTTGTTTTGTCCTGCTGACTCCCCTGTCTATTTGATGTCTATTGACATCAAGCCTGCCTTGCCACCCCCTGTGCTGGTGTAAGACTCTTGAACATGGTGGTCCATGGACTGTTATGTGCCATGGGATCCTTCCTTTGTTACTACTTACGCTTCTACCTTGCTCATCTTCCCCTGGTCCCCTTGAACACTGTCTCCATCTCTTTCTCAGATACACCTCTCTGTTGTTTTACTGTGTCCCTCGTGTCCCTCCTGAAGACTCGCATCTTTCAGGAATTTTTCAGGCCAAGAGATGCTGGCAAGATAAAAGTTAAACCTGCAAATTAAAAGATCAAGAAATAAAAAAGTAGCTTTGGGCAGACCATGCTTAAATTATCTCATAGCATACACACAACCCTACGGCTATGGTTTCTCTGGTCACCTCTGCAGCTGCTCGCCTCTTAACCGGGGCCAACTACTGCAAACACCTCCAGGGACACAGGATTGTAGACACCCAAACAGCTCTCTTTGTTTGACTCCCTGGTATCTGTGTGTCAGAGGGCCTAAAAGATCAGCTCTTTGCTGCAGAGAACTTGCAATTCATTCATTTAGCACTTTTCTGGCAGTGGAATGGGTAATAAGAGAAGAGGGAGATACCGAAGTCCACCTTCATAGTTCCCGGTAATATCAGAATAAAAATAATGAGGAATTATTTTGTTTCTTAACATGAGAATAGAGAATATGTTTAATATCCAATATGATTAATTTATGAAAAATTCTAAGTAGATTAATTATATATACACAGTATTTCTTTTCCCAGATGATCATTTAACCAGATAACTATGCAAACCAAAAATTATAGCCTCATTTCCACTGCTCTAATAATATTCTCTAGTGTTCCAAACTTCAGCCTGCTCAGCCAAATGATGGGCTATGCAGCAGCCGAGCACAAACCAAGGCTTTGAACAATATCATGAAATGATAAAGCACCATGCATGAAAGCTCTTTTGCCAAAGGAGTTTTGATTCAGAGCAAAACTTCTAACAAACTGGTGTTTTCTCACTTCCATAATCTTTTCCTACTGACTCTTAAGTAATGGCCGGAGGATGAGGTTGTTTGTGACCTGTTTTATCTTCAGTTCTCAAGTAGCCTGACATTGAGTGATCTTGTGAAGCAAGTCTTCGGTGTCTCTCCAGTCTTTAGTTTTTCTCAGATATTAATCCAAGGGTTGTTTAAGTCTTCTGATTTTACTTTTAGATAATCTAGAGGGGAAAAAAGTGCTGTTGAGACTCAGACTGATTCCTTTTCAGCTTCAAGGTGCAAATAGAAATTTTCTCCCTGCTCCTATTGCTCTGTGGTGACGCTGAGTGCTCTTGCAGAAAGGCACCCTCCCTGCGCTGGCCGTGAAGGCCACGAGCCCATGGCCAGGGCACAACCCTTGCCCAGTCCCACCTTGGTGCAGGAGCAGCTGCCGGGGCTTGTGTTGAGGGCTGTCACCTGAGCAGGGCCCAAGCGAGACACCCAAGAGGAACCTGTGATGCTTTATGTGGGTGATGTTTAAGCACACATATACTGCAGCCTACTGGAGTAACAAGACATTTGCTAGTCTCTGAGTAACGAGCTACTTGATTATTTTGTCCTTATTTTTACTTGTGAACAGATTTCAAGTCTACAATGGTTTCGATGCCTGCATCATACCATGTGGCCGTTCAAAACCTAGGCTCTATCCCTTTGGTGGACTTGCAGGAAGAGGTGGTGAGCACGCAGCTTGCGGTCCTTTCATCCCTGTTCCACTGGCTATAAACACCAGACTTTCCTGAAGTTTTCTATTTTCATTCTATATTTTGATAATTAATTATATCTTTCACCACTCGAAGACTTGCCTAATTGTCAGTCCTGGTGTAAGCCCCATCCCTCTCAGGTGTGGATTTCTGCTGGGTGTCTTGACCTGTAGGTCTTAAGTTTAGGGTGTCATGCAGAGCTGTGCTCACGTTGGAAGTTAAACAACTCCTTTAAAGAGTCTGCAAGATCAGCAATGAGGATTTCAAGTTCTTCATGGTGGAAGCTGTGTCCATTTGACACCTACAGCCATGTGAAGGGGGACTGTCAAGCCTCGATGACCAGTCTGATGATACAGTGTTAAAACATCCGCCCTGCCACAAATGCTAGTAACCTTCCATGGCTCAGCTGAACTACCTGTAGCTGAAGAATCACGTATGAACTTGCACTTTCAGAGGGAAGTTTATTTTCCTGGGAGGCCCGAATGTGCTTGCTTAGCGACAGCAGCCTATTTGTTTGACACTGCCTTGGCTCACCTGAGGCACTACTGGCTTTCACTGAATGTCCATGTCCATGTCGTGACTGTTGAAAAGTTATCGGTGAAGCTGCTTCATGTTTTCTGAGGAGCTGTTTTGAATTCACTGTTAAATAATGAGCAGAAGTCTTTGCTGCCATTTTTGGTGAGGTTTCAAATGGCCAATTTTTGTGCTACAATGAATTTTAATAATTGCTGTAAGTATGCTATTAGTCAAAATGAAGCAGAAAGAAACCCAATTATTGAACTAGACTGCTGTGACTGGAATCTATAGCTGATATATTAAAGCCCAACTGTCATGCTTAATAATTAACTCAACCCACTGGCAATTCTAGAAAAGAAAATGAACATTAATAATGAGTTAACTGGTCATTATTTCTTTTTCCCCATACCATTAGAACAATATCCTGCAGTATATCAATTAAGCAATACAATAATTTTACATCATATACACACTCTGCTTTCGCCTGTACTTTTCTACCTCCTGCTTTCCCAACATCACTTTTATGTAATTACTGTTTTTTTCAAAGTCTCCATTTGCTGCCCTGGTCTGCGTAAGTATTGAGGGAGCTGTTACAGGATGCAAATATGATTTAAAATGGCTTTGTTTTCACCTGAACCAAAGAGGAATGATCTGCATTCAGGCACATACTTACTTGAGAGCACTTTCTGTGCATTCAGAGTCTTCTAATTCCCTAGGCTGCTTTAGCGAAAGGATGGTGATAGCAGAAAGAAACACCCAAATGAAGTGATCGGTGTACCACAATGTGCGAGCATCTCTCTTGTTACGCTCCCAGGGATGACTGGGACTGAAGTGATTGCTGATGGGGCAATCACAGTGATTAGCTCCTACAGCTCACACAAACTCCTCTCTGCTCCAGGGCCCTGCGTGTCTTGTGGCTGGAAAAAGAGCAGCTTTTCTGCTCTTCTGACGCTGCAGCTGGTGTTTGACAACCCGCAGTCAGCTCTGCAGTCGCTGCCCTGCACTGGGAGCATATGGGTCTGTCATGGTTTGGGCCAGATTGGCCCAATCAGGCAGAATGACAGATGCCCTCCCTCTCCTGTTCCGCTTCGAAGGGAAGCAGGAGAGAGAAAGACTTAAGAGTTTGGAAGGAACTAAACTACTTTAATGAAATATTAATAATAAAATAATAAAAAGGAAATAATGAAATATATACAAAACCATATCACGCTCCCAGAATGACAAGCACGTCACCAGCAGGCACTGAGGAAGTCCCAGACTGGACTCAGTGATGGATGGGAACTGCATTCTGGATCTGGATTCAGGATTGGGATCAAAGGCAGACGCAGAGACAGAGTCCTCCTCGGCCGCCGGCCATTGCAGAAAGAGGGCTGACCTTTTGATCCCTCAGCTTCTATACTGAGCATGAGGCAGATGGGATGGAATACCCTGTTGGTCAGTTCTGGGTCACCTGTCCTGTCTGCTCCTCCCCGCAGATGTGACCCCTCTACGCTTTTCCACTTCCAACCCTCCAATGGGGCAAATAACGAAGTTGGCTGGCCTTGGTCGTTATAGCAATGAGGATAAGCAAGATTCTCTCTGCATCCCATTCTTTGGCATCAACTATAAACATGGGTCTTATCACTCTGAGAGCCAACTGTTTCTGCACAACATGCTGTTAATTTCAGCAGTTAGAAGAGGCCTAGCTAAAAAGTAAAGTTACTGAACAAAATTGGTCCTGTTTTACCTCAAACCAGGACAGGATCTGGCTCAGGCACCTGCCTGTGCTGCCAGCAGTCCCTGCCAGGCAAGGGCAGAGCAGGCACTCAGCTGGGGTTGAATCCTAACTCAGTGCAGCCCACTGACCTCCTGAAGCCAAAACCTTGACTTTTCTCTGCTGCAGAATGAACTGGCTCCATAGGCTTAGTTGTGCTCCCTGGTCAGGGGGCTGTGTGGCAGGTGTGGGCAGCAGCCAGCTCCCTGCTTGGGCAGGCGCCTACCCTACCCATGCTGAGAGTTTCAGTGGTGTCGCCTGGAAAGCCCCAGGTTGGGCAGAGTGGCTCCGTGACCACAATTTTCCCAAATTATTTTAGAAACAAACTTGCTTTTTTTAACAATAAATGTTCTTGCAGGGAGGATGGACAGGCTTTGGTTTAACATTGCCCTCAGTCGCACGTTGGAGCTACCTCAAGGGAGTCATTTTGATTTGGATCGTATCTCCCCAATCTCGGCAAGCTCTGCCAACCTCCTCTTGCAGTCCTTGCAAAAATCACCGTTTTAGCTCTGAACTTGCTAAAAATTTGCAAGGGAGTGTGAGAAACAGTGGAAACATTGCACAAATTCAGGGTATTACCTGAAGTTACCACGAAGATGATGATTCCCTAGTTTGTGCCCAGGGAGAGGAAAGCTGAGTGCAGACAGCAGAGGAGAGCTGCCCTCTGGATTATTCAGAGGTCTTTGGTGCCCACCAGAGACCTTGGGACAAGCTAGATCCTTTTGTACGTTTACCTTTTTCGTTTGATTTTTGTTTTTATTTGAGGAGGAGACTGAACTCTCTAAACAGCAACCCGGACTTAATGACGTCAATAAGAGCTTATCAAATAATGAGGTAGTGCCCATAGCTGATTACTTGTCTCCAGTGGGCTGGCTGGATTGATTTCTTTTGCTCTTGCTATCCTTGATTAGAGGGCTGAATTTACAGCTACATCTGTGTTTGAGGGATGGCTGAACTTCAAAACCACGTTTGTTTTTTCACGTCCTACAAAAAGGCAGTGGGTGCTTGGGCAAGAGCGTTTGCTGTGCACTATTTGCCTTTGCTGGTTCTTCAGCCCCCTGCTCACCTCCAGCCCACACCGACAGCGGGCAGCCTTGGGTGGGACAGCACAGAGAGGTGAAGCCAGTTCTTCAGGGTCAAATATCTGTTATGGTTTGAGGAACCCACAACACTTTATTGTCGTTCAGACAATTATTCTCTCACCTGATGACCCCTCCCCACCCAGGAAGGGGAATCAGGAAAAAAAACAAGGAAACCCAGGGGCTGAAATACAAACAGATTTACTAGAATAAGACTAGATAATTAACAGAAATAACACTAAAGAATCAATATTGATCCTGATACCAATACAAAATATACAAGGATTATACTTGGCCAATTCTATCCATAGGAAGCTGTGTACTCCCAGCAGGGGACAGCAAATGTGGGACACTGCGAGTGCTATGGTTTCAGGAGGAAGGGAAGGGCTCAGGGGTCCACCACCAGGGCAAGAAGTTCTCTGGATTGCTGCCATCAAGGGAGAGAGAGAACTCCTCAGCAAACTTTCTAATTTACACTGAATGTGCCGTTCATGGTATGAAATAACCCTGTTGGCCAACTTGGGTCAAGTGCCCGGGTCTTGCTCCTCCTCATCCCTGCACCTGGCCAGCTCAAAAACACTGAGACCTTGAAACCCACACACCATAGCTGGCTATAAAGTCAATATTTTTACAGATTCAGACCCTAGAGTCTTCTAAAAGTGCAGTTTTCCCAAGCATTAGAAGACACCTTACTGAAGAGTAGAATTACTGAAAGAGAAATTAATCCTGTGTTGCTCAAAGCAGGACAATATCAAACAGCAGGACGGAGAACTCAGCCCTGTTCTAGGGGTCATGGAGAAGTGCTGCTGTGGGGCTGCCATGGCCAGTGAGTCCCTCCTGGTGTCCTGGCCCTCACCCCCTGCCCTTCCCCAGGACTGCGCCTGGGGGGCTGCAGTCCAACAGCAGGGCTTAAAGCATCAGTGGGAGTCTCTGCCCCTTCCTCTCCTGGGCTTGCAGTTCATTTTCTAGACCATCGCCAGCCTCTGTAGGCTCGTTCTGCCAGGCTCATCTCATCTCACAGGCTCAAGAGATGGAGCACAGCATGGTTCAGAGAGTGGAAAAAGCTGATCTGAAGCCTCTGCAGGATGGAGGCGTCTACTTTTTTGCCTTTTTTTGGTAAGATCATTTCACTTCTAAGTGGCGCAAGGGACGGTTCTAACAAGTGGTTCTTGAAAGGGTTACTTAGAGGGATGTGTAGACATAGACCAGATAAAAAGGGAAAAAGGGTATATTTATTAGTTATTAAACAGAATCAAAGTGCGACTATAGAATATTGTTTAAAAAAAAATTTAAAAAGGGCACGGGGATAACCAAAAAACCCACCAAAACCCTCAAAGTGAAAAAATTCAATTATAATACATGCAAGAGAAATACTGGGAAATGGTTTCTGGTGCTTCCTTCTAGTCTCACCTCTGTGAAGCCCCAAGCCACAGCAACCAGCTGCCATGAGAGCTATTGCAAAGCAGCCAAAGTCCCAAGGGGCTGGTGCCTGGCCCTTCCCCCTGCATGCGTTCATGGATATGGGTAGAAATGAATGCAAGTGAATCATCTCCTTGTGGCACTAATGATAGAAGTAAGATTCCGTATGTATAAGATTATTTTTTCAGATCTGGACCTACATTTTAAGCTATGTACCTACTTTATTTTTGTATTCCTGATTTGATTTTTGCTTTCCATGGTGTTTTCTGGGACTTGCTGCCACTGCCATCCTTGTTCAAACTGATAATTTTGAGTATGGTGCATTTAAGGGTGTAGAGATGGGACTTGTAAATAGAATTTTCTGTATAGCAGTGCTATCATTCTAAACGTTTATTGAAAAAACCCTTATTTATGCTGTGCATTAAAAATACAAGAATTTCAAGGGGTTTAGCATATCACATCCTTTAATACGTATAAAAATGGAAAATGATTCTAGATCACATGTTGCTAGTCTATGCAAAAGGTTTATACAAGATCTGATCTAGTTTACGTACATTCTTGTGTTGCGGTGCGTGTGGAAAACTCACGGAAAAGCATTTGTTCTTTGTAAATATGCCCACATGTTATGTGCCAAGCCAAGCTGTGCTGATGTGGGTCTGAGTGCACCGGGTGAAGCGGGCTGGGGTGTGCCAGGGTGGCCGGTGGCGTGGCCATGCCATGCCCTGCAGTAATCAGAGGGGTGGCAGGAACACAGCACGGCACGTCCCCTCCACCATGGGCACAAACCTGCCCTTCACAGTTCTTACATTTTATGCATTTAGTGCTTCTCGTGCTCAGTGATGGTGAAGTTAATGTTTTGGTTGGTCTCCTGAGCATCCTCTTCTGCCTTTTCCAGCTCTCCTTGAGGGTCTGGACAAAGGGAAAAGGCGTTTATTGGAGGTAGCTGAGGAGCAAAAAAAATTTAACTTTGGATCTAATTTGCTACTAGTGTTTAGAGAGAGACAGTTGCGGGGGGAAGTTTGATAT
Organism: Burhinus oedicnemus; assembly: GCA_008921705.1. NCBI lineage: Eukaryota > Metazoa > Chordata > Aves > Charadriiformes > Burhinidae > Burhinus > Burhinus oedicnemus. Next base: position 1,842,219 of record VFFE01009197.1, read on the forward strand.
CTTTTCTGGAGCTTGGGTTTCAATATTAACCATTTTGTGGAACATTAGTTACCTCCTTGCTACATATTTTGGCTACTGAAATGTGTCGTGGTTTCAGTTGGGACAGAGTTAACCTTTTTATTTGCAGCTGGTGCAGTGCTATGTTTTGGATTTGGGATGAGAATGGTGTTGATAGCACACTGGTGTTTTCAGTTGTCGCTAGGTAGTCAAGGCCTTTTCTGCTCCTCATACCACCCCACCAGCGAGCAGGCTAGGGGGGGACACACGAGAAGCTGGGAGGGGACACAGTCGGGACAGCTGACCCCAACTGACCAAAGGGATATTCCATACCATATGACGTCACACTCACTACGTAAAGCTGGGAGAAGAAGAAGGAAGCAGGGGGACGTTTGGAGTGATGGCGTTTGTCTTCCCAAGTAACTGTTACGCATGACAGAGCCCTGCTTTCCTGTAGAAGACTGAAGACATGCCTGCCCACGGGATACAGTGAAAGGATTCCTTGTTTTGCTTTGCTTGCGTGCACAGCTTTTGTTCTACCTATTACACTGCCTTTATCTCAACCCTCACTTTTTTTTTTTTCCTCACTTTTACTCTTCCGATTCTCCCACCCATCCAAACTGCAGGGAGTGACCAAGCAGCTGCGTGGTTCTAGCTCCCGGCTGGGGCCAAACCACGACAAAATGAAAAGGTGCCCAGCTCAAGGTGGGCCTGCAGAAGCGCCTGCTCTGCTGAGCACATATGTACAGGGTACGCTTCCCTTCCTCTGCTTCCCTCTCCTTTCTTTAAGGTTTGTGTTGAATTTTTCCTGCTTCAGGTTTAAATGATTTTCACGCCATGATCCGAGGAGGTAAGCGGGCACAGTGTTTCCCTGCACCCCAGGAGAAGGGACATATTGGGCAAGTCCATGTGACTGCCACCACCAGCTGGGGACACCCATCGGGTGCCCCCGAGGCGCAGGACGGCAGGCCCAGGAGAATCTCCTGGAGACAGGGCACGGTTCTAACTCGAGAGGATGGCAGGAGTGTGTTATCCCCACGGTCACGACCTGCCTGTGCAAGCTGGGTCTGGCAGCACGTTGCTATACACAAGTGTGTCCGTAGTCCAGTCCCTGATGCCTGTTTTGCTCCTATTTATATGCAGTATCTGATTTGACCTGGCAAATGGCTTTTATAAAATGTTTGGGAGGAGGCCCGTACCCCGCTGACAGCCCATGAGCTGTGCGAGAGGGACCGGGGCAGTAGCTGGTGACATTTCATGATGAAAAATGTACTCTGGAAAAGACAGTATTATCTGCTTTGGGAGAAAACACTGTAATTCTGTCTCTCCTTGGGGTGGATGTTATGGATCAGCCTGTAAAGATTGCTCTGGTCCTAGAAATGGCTATTTTGCCATTCTGGTCCCATTACAATGCACTGGAGGGGACGGAGATCGGGATTCCCACCGTGGCCTGAATTCACTCTTGGTCTCGCTACCCCACATGATGCCACTAACAAGCTCAACATGCCAGCACTGGGGACGTTGCATATCCAGGAGGGAAAAGCTGAGCTTGCTGCGGGAGCTGCAGCAGCCTCCGTTCTGCAGCGATCAGCGACTGGGGGTGATTTAATCAATTTTATGAAGGGTGTTAAGCTCTAGCTCAGAGTTTCAGGTTTTTCAAGGACATCTTGCTCCCTGTGAGATTGCCCCAGAGGTCAGCTTCTCGTTAGCACAAAAGCAACAGGAAAATGACTTCCAGCACTCACCTTTTGTGCCTGCAGTAAATTAAGCGATGAAATACCAGAAAAGCACCTAGGAAAGAAGTTGTCCTGCAACTTGAGAAAGGAAGAATGAAAGAAATCCCTGGACTTCTGAATTGGCTGTAGGGCTGAGGGAGGAGGGAGTGCTGCTTTTGGATGTGGAAGAGACATCAAGGTATCTTTAGAAGGAACAGGAATAAACATTACTTGTATACAAAACTTCCTTTAAAACTGAAGTTAGCTATATTAATATTCCTAACAGTTTGGAGCAAGTGACTCACTGCATTGGAGGATATTTACTCGCAAAGTTTCTTTAGATAAGTCCCCCTGATGCCTGTGTTATCTGACACTTTTTATTTTTCTATATTTAGCAGGAACCAAAGTACAAGTCTCTACTCCAGGAACCATTGCCAAGGAGATGATTATTCATTAACTCCGGGTAAGGAAAAATGGGCTTAGCAACATCTAGGATCTCTGGGGGGAGTCTCTACATTAATTTCCTGTCAAATTCCTGTTGGTATTCTGTGTAAGCAGTACTCCAAATTAATAATGCAAAATAACTAGAAAGTAGCAGAAACCCCAAGGAGAACATTGCAATTTTTAGCCAGAATGGTTTAATTGATATTGTTTGATGCATCCATTGCCCCTGAAATCTGCGGAACTATTTCTGGCATCAGTACCTGAATAATTACTTCACTGTGTGCTTTACATGAAAACTATAGCTAAAGGACATTTTATCTCTCAATTAGAAATGGTGGAATAATAATCGCTAATAATGTGTTTGATTAATTTCCACCATCATTGTTGAACATATTTCTATGAATAAATGCCTTCATTAATAGATCGGTTTTATAGAATATAAATAAATTATTTGGGATACTTCCCCCCATCAGTCACTGAATAAATTATTCTTGAATATTTCTATTCATTAAGCCAGCTGCATTCTATTAAGAAAACAATATAAATCATAGTTCAGGGAAAGACTCTGTAATTCTTTAAAAACCCACAGGGAATATTTCTCTCATATCAATGTTTTTATAGATATAATCTTTTAACCTGGAAATGCTGCGCTCCACATATAATTTGCGGAAATCACCAGAACTTTTGGGATAAACAAACTCCTGTGGCTGGAGCCCAGCTCTGCAGAGCCCCTGGGACACAGCCCCAGCGGTACAACAGTGAGGGACACTGACATCGACTGGGGTTTGCATGGGCTTAGTGCTCTAAAATAAGCACTTTGCTCTATGGGGCTGTGTTTAAGTACCTTCAAGTGTGGCAGAACTTAAGCACATCCTTTTCTGAGGGAAGATCGTGGGAACTTGGGCTATTCGGAAATGCGGGAGGGCTGGTGCTGCTGTCTTTGCCCATCCCAGAGCTGGATTTCATCTTCTTCTAACATTGAAATTCCCCCATAATAACTGTACAAATTAATGACTATTTGGCAATAAGGGTTGAAGGCAATTCATCCTCATTGCTTAAATCTTGGAAGAATGTCCGTACAAGCAGTAGTTTGACAGTACCCACCAAAGCACATAGACCCATCATAATTTTTTCCCACAATTAAGTGGGTTCACGTTTGAGCATTTGGCATAGTCTCCTATTAATTCTCACCTAACCACTTAAAAATGAGCCAATATAATTTTGATTTTTAAACAGTAATAATCCTCTTTTCATTTCAAGGGTCTACTCCCTCATTTTTATTCCCGTGACTAATTGTTCATCCATTTCTTGCTGATAAATGCCAGTGAGTGTGGTTGGTGGCAAGAATTAATGGAAACCATAAATCATTTCTCGTCTGTGGCGATTCTTCACTTGCAGTCCATCTGGTAGACGAAATTCCTCGGTGGTGCAGTGTGTCAAGGGATGAGAATGTCTTTGTTCTGGGTAGAGCCGCAGCACCATAACCACTTCAAAGGTAGATAAAGAGTGAATGGGCCTTAAAGCCCTGAACTGATGCAACACACCACTGGCAAGCACTGGAGACTCACTAGCAGTGTATGCAGGATGCAACAGTGGAGTTAGGTGAGAAAGAAAAGGGCCAAATACCATTTGTAAAACAAAGCAAAACCATATGGCTCCAGTATAATATAAATTCAGTTTAATTAGGTAACTTGGTTGGCGATGACTGAAAAGAAGTAATAGCCTTATTAAAGACCAAAATCTCTTGTCCTATACCTATGGGGGACCCTTAGTTAGCAGGAATGGAGGTGAGTTGAGCATCATCCCAGAGGTGTTTTTCCACATGCATTGACTGTTTTGCTGCTGCTGGTGGTTGCAGCAGTTCCCTGGCAGCTCCGAGTACCCCGGTGGCCGAAACAACCTGCAGGGGAAAAACCCTCCTTGGCCTTCTACTAGTCAGGGCAATGCTGCAACAACAGTAGCTCCCTGGAAAATATTTTCCTGCTGATATCTGCTGTTTCACGGGGAGGTGCTTGGAACGAACCTCGCCTCCCGGTCTCTTTGTAAGTTTAATCAATAGCTACAGAAGATCTGGTTGCTGATATTTTTTTTTTTTTTTTTTTTTTTTTTAGGTGGGTGATTGGTCAGGGTCTAAATGAATTCCCATGCACTCCCTTGCACAAGCAGAGCCGTGGTCCTGCCAGCACTGCTGCAGCGCGTCATGTTCTTCAGTAAGAAGGGGTCAGTTGACGGTACATTCGTTGTGCAGCTCCTGTATGCCCTGGGGCAAGAGCAGGTCAGCCAGATGATCTGAAGGGCATAGGATCTTGTGGCTATGAGGGGGAAAAAAAGAAAGAAAAGGGAGAAAAAAAAAAAAGGTCAAACCTTGTCTTGTCTAGTAAGCGCTGTCTCAGGATCTCTAACACCACTTATGGCTGTATGGGATGTTAGCTGCATGAACTTTCAGCATTGTATCACAAAATTGAAGTAGAGGCGTTGAAGGCATTTCATGAACTACTAACTCAAAAGAAAGTATATAACTTCTTTTTTTTTAATCATAAAGATTTTTCTCTTGCATCTTTCTCATTCCCTAGGTACAATACATTTAATATAAAACTTGACAAGAACACGGAATATTGCCCAAAGGTGGTGGCTAGTGATGAAATACTATCCTGCATGCTGGTAGATGTCTTTTTGTCCCCAAAGATTTGTTGGTTAGGCTGGTACACATGTACACAAAATGCTCTTAAAAATTGTTATGCTGTGGTTTTGGCAAATGTATTAACACTGGTTTTGCATTAAATTTTTAATGTATTCTCTGTGTAATTGCAGTCTATATAGTGTTTTGTTATTTTTAATTTGGATTGTTTTAATCATTCAGTGAAATACTAAGGCAATTCTATTTACAATGGTCTTCAAAAACTTAGAGACGTTTTGCTCTTTCTAATGGATCCTAATATAATATTACATATGAGACACGAATTCTATCACTATGCCAATGTTACTAGTCAGTGACAAAATCAATGGGTGTTTAAAAAAGCAGTTATTTTGAGTCTGTGTCTCAGGAATAGCAAATGACATTCATTTCATAAACAGGTGCATTTTTAATTATGTGTTTATCCTGGGTCACTGCTTTTTAAAGACCTTCATTTGAATCGACAAACCAGTGAAAAGAGCAGCCAAGTACCCAGAAAGAGCTGATAGTTATCTTTGCCAATCTGCTTACCTTGGTGAGGACACGTTTACCGCGTCCTTTATGAGGGGCTCAGGATATGCAATTATTAATTAAATTTGGGATTGTTTTCCCCTTGGGTCTTTATAAGTTAAAATAGGAACGTTTCTCCCAAATTTACCAAATCAGAATCAAAACTTAAATTCCAGTTGCTGGGAGAAGGGAAGCTCTTTGAAAGTGGTGTTCGCTGTGCAAAGAACTCTGGGATCCAGAGACAACTTGTGAATGAGGGAGAAAAACACAACCACCCAACCACCTATCCTGTAATTATGTTAAATGACTTTGAGAAGTGGAAGATACTAAGAAATGAAAAGAAATCAGTTAAAAAAAAACCCTTGAGCTGTATGGGGTGCAGTGAACCTGCATAACCCTCCCTTTTTAAGGCCTGGGGGAGCTTGGGAGGCACAGCTTCTGCTGCATCCAAACCGCTTTGCAGGCCGTGATTTCAATCTTGTGGAAGAGGACGGGTGAAAAAGAAATCTCCTGCAAGATATTGCGGGTTAGGCTGTCCTTGGGACTGCTTTGATAATGATACCATGATATGGAGCTTTTGCACCTCGCTCCTGTCTCCCTCCTCTCCGGCAAGCAAATGCATCACTTGTCTCCTTCGCCCACCCCATTCCTTTGCTCCCGAGAAGGAGTGGGGAGGGTCAATTTCAGACAGGTGCTGTTGGTCTCCTGCAATCATCACTTATTTTGGGGTAACGTCTAAAAGAAGACTTCGCTGACATGTTAATTCAATGCTAACTCTTAGACGAGTTTCCCAGGCAACAAGGAAATGGCTGTGCTGCTTTCCACTCTCACTAAAGACAAACCAGATACTTAATGGATGACTAAAAAGGAACAAATATTTTAAATTCGGAAGTACCAGTGAGAAGAAACCAATTATGTAAAGTAAAAAAGGCAAATTAGCATGAAATTAAGGAAAGAGGAAATTTACATTTTGTATCAGAAACATATTCACAGACTGACATATCGGGCTGTGACTAAAACTGATGAGAAGTCAGTGCTTTCACTGCTGGGGAGGCTGCAGAGCTCTAAATTCGGTTTTAGAGCAATTAGTAGAATTTTTTATATTTCTGCATTGGCAGGAAAATACCAGAGACGCCCAAAGCATTTAATTTTTACAACTGTGAAGGAAGATGTGGGTACCAGGACTGGGCTCCCATTGAAACACAGTCCCGGTGTTTCTTGGTTGTGGGTTTCCCGCCCATCCTGTCCCATCTGGTGGAAACCAGGGCTCGGAAGCGATGAGAGTTTGAAGCTGGAGATGCAGGAGGCTGCAGCAGCCTCAGCCCAGGAGCAGTCCACGACATACCGCTGCCCCAGAGCCAGGTGACCTGGAAAATCCCAGATGCAAATGTGGCTAACTAAAGCCAGCTTCCAAAATCCTGTCCCCCGACGGTAGCTGTGCTGTCATCACAGAAACAGTCTCCTCTTGCTATAAGAGAAAGATGGATTTGACTGCTTTTCCTCACCATGTCTGGTTACAACTGGGCTTGCAGCTCTCTCTCTGAAGCACAGTATTGTTTTTGACCGACTGCTAAGCATCGCTTAAATGATATCTTTAAAAATATAGTTACCTCAGATTTCAAGTAGATGATACACTGGATTAAGTTGTTGTTACATCCCAAAGTTTGATAGCTAGTATGGGAATTTGGAAGAGAAATGAGAGATATGCTATCAGCCCCATTGTAGTGTTGGAGTAAATGGGCTTTTGATAATTTTTTTGAAGTGAATAAAAGTGGGAGGAAAACTAGTCTGCCAAGAGGAATAGTTGGCAATTAATGAAAAATAGCTTTGCTCTTTGTAGACTTTACAGATGCAAGGATGGGACAAACATTTTTTTGGTCCTGATTCAGCAGGTTCATGGGGGTCACACAATTCACAGCACAAAGCATCAGCCTGACCTGCAGAGAGCGATCCACTGGAGAGCCACGGAGCCGCAGGAAAGCCTTTGATCTCTGCGTGCGCCTGCCAGTTGGCCACTGCTGTGTCAGAAATGCCTCTGTTGTTAGTGGGGAATGTGAATGTGATAAAGAAGAATTTCAGAGCATGCTGTATGCAAAGCCTCAGCTTTATCCTGCCTCCAGAAACCTATGTGGCTCCAGAACCAGCTGTACAGTAAAACTTTTTCTGTAGCCACCTCATTCCCCCAGACGTCATACTCCTCTGTATACCACATGAAGAAATAAGCAAAATCAAGCCCAAAGACCCTCAGTCAAGTTGTATTAAATCTTTTGCAGTCGCAAAACATTTCCTCTGGCTGCATGAACCGTAAGGAGACACCCGTAATTTATACAGCTGTGCTGGTGCCATAGGCTCCTTTAGCTGCCAGCAGTGACAGTGGTGGCCATGTCCTCCCAGCGTTGCCCAGGGTGGAGGCCAGCTTGCAAGAACGGCTGCCGTGCAATCAACCTGCAGCAAGAAAAACATGGGAAGGTGCCCAGGATTTGCAGGGAGGCGTACAGCCAAATGCCCTGTGTGCCCAAAGCACGTTGAAAAAGTGCTCGTTCCGATGAGTCAGTCATGCAGTATTTCTCTAAGGAGCTGAGCAGTGAGGAAAGGTAGGTGTAAAATGAAGCCTGAGAGGCTGCGGGTCTAATGAGGTCCCACCACCCCACCCAGGGCTGGAGCCTGAATGCAAGAAAAGGAGATCAAAGGGACTGGCTCCCGGCTCTGGGTGCCTGCAGACAGCTAACGTACATACCAGCGAGCTGGTATGGATAAGCTTCATTTATACTTCTGTCGAGGGCAGCAGAGAGAATAAGGTAAGGGGCACAAAAGGAGGAGGAGAAGGATTGTGTGGAGGAAATGAGAAACTGAACTCTCCTGGGGGACTGGAAGGGGTCCCGTAGCAGCACTTCTCATCTAAGCGTAGAAATGTCGGGGCGAGGAACACAGCCAGTGTTACAGTGCTGGGATGAGATTGCAAGAGGCAGCTCTGGGAGTGAGATTATTGAAGCAACTGCCACTGTCTTGTTCTTTGCCTTACAAAAAAAATCTCCTCTGTAGTTTTCTTCAAGCAGCAGCTTGATTTCTGAGGTCTTGCAGAGAGCTGGCTACTTGGAAATGGGATCTAGACCCGATAGCCTCGGACTTCATTGAAGCTGTGAGTATTCTGGTCAAACACAACTGTTAATAAACACCTTATATGGAGGAATGAAAAATGTTCCTTTTTTTTTTTATTCTATTATGAGTTGTTAATTTGTTTGCTAAACTGCCTTCAACTCTAAATTGGCTTTTTGGCTCTTTGTAACTGGTTACACCAAAGGATGAACGAGAAGGCCACTACTGCCTGTTGGGAAAACCCACTGGTATTTACAGTAATGCAGAAAATATTCTTACAGTAATGTGGGTGAGAGGAGGATCGTGCCTCCCTCCTGCTGGGAATCTCACTCCCAGCAGAAGCTGCACAGCCTGGCAGGAGCAGGCGGGTCTCTGCACTGACACCGGGAGCAGATGTGGAGGGCTGCGTGTGCTTAACTGCCCTGAAGAAATGGAGCACCTCTGGCTACTAATTACTTATGTACAGGGAGAGCAGTTCTGTAGCATGATCATCCCAGTCTCCATGCTAAGTTCCCACTGAACAAGACTCCCAAGAATTGCTCCTCACCTCCAAGTGAAAGGTAAAGGGGGTGAGCGTGTGTGTGATATAACAAATACCGTATGACATTTTCCCTGTGCAAAGGTCTCTGGGCTGTGAAGCCAACAGGGGTTTGGTACCAGCAAAAACTATTCTTTTCTGCATAACAGCACTATTAACCCTGAAGGGAAAAACCCCAGCATTTTTGAAATCCAGTTCCAAGTTTGCACTGTGCTGAAATGTCTTTCCATTGCACAATAGCATGGTGAGCTGCTCTGGGATAAAGATGGAGCAATTTTTCGTTTAGCTCTCCAGGAGCAGAATAAACTACATATATTTTTCACACTGCATAAGGATTCAGGGGAAATGTCAACATGGTTGTGTCTGTCTGTCAAGGTTACAGCATCAGCTTCAGCATTTTTTTGGCACACCTCCTTAAAATACAACTGTTTACTGATTTGTCATCTTTGTCTTACACCAAGGAAGGGGTAATTTTGTTTTGCACTTCAGGGATCTTTTCAAGTAATCTCATCTCCTTATAATATATGAATATAATGAGGTGTGCTTTTCATACATATATACTCAAACTGCAGCTACCAGCATGTCCCTTATCTTACAGGAGCAATGCCACCAACTGATACACTGATTTAGCGTTTTTATGGGTTCTACAGGAATTTTCTTTCCATACAAGCTACAGAAAACTGAGCATACTTTCCTGTATACTTTGTATTGCATTATAAAAAGGAACTAATTGCTCTGGACATTAAATTCAGTTTGCAAAACAGTGTTCCTACTGCAACCAGGACTGCCAAGCAAAATATTTGCCTATTTACTGCTCTGACAGTCTGGCAGTTGGAATAGGGCAGGTGGTAGCAGAGCCATAGCATTTACCTTTGTTAAATAGTAAGGGTTTGAAAGAGGATTATATATATTAAATGCCTTGCAATCAGGTGGAGACAGACTGGAGGGTCGAGAAGAGAGGGCTCAGGGTGATAAATGGCCAAGAAACTTACTATGGGAGCTTGGGTAGAAATAAAGAAAGCAAAAAAAAAAAAAAAATCAGATCAGCCAGTAACAGATAAAATCCTTGTGGAGTGGTGCAAAGACTTGAAAGTGAGATTGGGAGCAAAATAGGGAAACAAGAGAACTGAAGGAAGCCTCTGGTTTTTTCTCAGTTAAAGCTTTTGCCTTCTATCCAGTCAGTTTAAATAACAGTGACACTGAAAATCTAATAATTACCTGAATTTTCACTAGAAATAGCTTTTGGTTTTCATTGCTGAAGAAAACATGTATTAAAAAATGTTTAGAATTATTTAAAGCACTGCCTAATTTTTGAAGGTGCAAATTCAATGAAGGTACAATCTCAGTCAGCGCTGGTTGCCCTGCCCTCTCCTTCCTCCTAACTGCCGAGCGTGAAGAGCTTCAGGAGACAGAGCTCTGCATGGTTTTCCTCAGGCAGAAGGGTTAACTGAGTTTCTTCTACAGATTTTTATTGCTTGGGTATGACAAGGAAGGAATCCAGCTTGGCTTTCAGATCCCAGATTTGGTTTTGCAGTCTGAGCAATAAACTAAAAAAAAAAAAAGAAAAGAAAAGAAAAAAATCACCCTGTGAACAGCGCACACATTATCATTTCCCATGGATTTCCAGATCATTGTGAAACCCCACCAGGCCAGTTTCCTGATGTCAAACGGCAGAGGAAAAAAGAGGTCTCTAGCAGGAGTTCAGAGCTGAACCAAAGAGCAGCAGGAAGGGCCTCAGTGGGGTGGTCTGCGTGCGGCTGGTCCTGCAAAATGGGGGGGCTGTGCAACCCCATCTTACATGTCTGCCACCACCAGCTCCGCTACTGGGCTGTGTCAGGTAGATCAGTTTTAAGTATTGCAAGAAAAACTTTTTAGAAAATTGCTAATACTTTTGAAAAGGCCCAGATCTATCCATTCCTTTGCAAATACGCATTCAAGTTCATACAGAAAACGCTGGTGTCCTCACCACAGAATTTAGCCACTGTCAGTAATGGTTGTGAAGGGAAAAAGAAATGCAACTAAACTGCGGAGTGTTCAGTTATTGACCATCTGTGTGGTAACTCCTGCTAAGTAATGATTCTTTTTTCTGGTTACTTCAACCAAGCAAGCACATCTTAAATCTGCTGCTATTCTTCTGGTAAGAAACTTCAGGCTTTATGGAAATTGCATATATTGTAACACAACCACGTTAACATCTCGGTGAGAGGTATCAACAGCTGGCAAACACTGAGTGAGGCAGACTAATGAATGTTATCTTAAAAAAAAAAAATCAGCTTGCAGAAGCAAGACAAAACATGGAATTCATTAAGTAACCCCATATGATCTTCTGAGTTCCAAAACTTCTTCAACTCCAAAAAATGCCAATTAGGAGGAGGTTCTTAGTTAAAAGAAATCCTGTGGTTTGACAACACAGGAGAAAACAGGACTGTAACTTCTCAGGCAGCGCAGGAAGAGCTGTACTGTGCAGTCAGCTGGTGCTGTGGATACTGCTGCAGAAACGGTGTGAATATGCCTGTGTACAGCTTTCTGTCCAGCTTCGTTGGGAATATTTCTTTGCAAATTCTAAATTAACGCAAATAACTTGTTCAAGTGAGCTTCAGAAGCCACACAGCCTCCAGCGAGTGAGCGCACATGTCACAGATGCCTGTTCACGATCCCCTCCCCTGCGCCTTTGGTCAGCCTGGCAGGGACCGGAGCGGCTTCGGCTGCTTCGACTTCTAAACCCGCAGCCACTGCTTCCTCAGATGGTGACTAGTCACTTCCAATATTCTGTGGCTAGTTAGTGAAATTAGGTGTTTGGAAAAACTTGATAATATGAAAGTATACTGGAACATTTCTTGGATCAGACTACCGCATTACTCATGCATCATTAATTCTCAAAATATTAAGGGAACATTTCTTAATATTGGGCTCTATTCCGTTAAAGAGATACAAAACAGCTTGCTTTTAACCATGATGCAAAACGCACAAAATGGGTTGAGCAGATCCCCTTTGTAAGAGTAGGTAGGAAACCAAAGTGGGACTGCTGGTGTAGAAGAGACTTGTTGGGCTTAGACTGAGAGTTTTGGATTTTCTGTTATGCGCTGTGGTGCGTACTTGTTTTATTAGCCCAGAACTGCAATATCTCATTGTTAATGCTCACGTTGCTTCACTCCCATGTAGGATTTTCTGTTGTCACAGTAGACCAATTTAATGCTCTATTCAGCATTCCTCGTATAACTAAAAACCACTACCAACTTTGCCTGCAAGCCTGAGTTTGAAGAGAATGCAGCCTTAGTACTAATGGTATTGGGACCACAGCTGCATTCATTAGCTCTGTTTTTTAGTGTCTGCCATTCCAGTGAGATTCTCCTCTTTTCCAGGATTAGAGCTGCCCTGGCATTTTCACCGCGTTCGTTACTGCTGTGCCAGAAGTGCAAACAGAATTTCAAGTGAGCCTCCTTTCCCCTCCTCTCTACGCTGGTACGTAATGATGTTACCTACCGTTTTATTGCTCGCGTCCCAGCTCCTGTGAAGCTGATAGTTGTGCATAACGCTTCCTAACTGCAAAAAGTTTGGAGCGTGTCAGCAACCAACTCTTTTATTAAGTTATTTCTCTGGACGGGTGATGCTATCCCCTGCGTTTTAAGGTCGTCTATTAAGATGGAGTGTGGAATTGGTAGGTTGCAGAAGAACAGACCCCAGACAGCAGCTGGTCTGAGCTCAGCATGGGTTCCCACTGCCTCATGCCTCCTCCCAAAGTCCCTGAAGATCTGTGCTTGCAATGGAGGAGGTGGCACCGCATACCCAACAGTGGATCAGTTCCATCCTTTTGATTCGTTCCAAGCTGGTGGGAAGACCTGACCAGAGACTGATTCTGCCTTTTTATCACTTTCCAAACCCTCCATCCCTTTGCTCCTGAGCTCTTAACCTCCACTGGGTGACCTGGCTGCCAGGATGACTTTTTCGGTGACAAGCTCCTTACCACAGCTGGCTCATTCTCTAAGATTTCGATGTAAGAATAGTGTAATACTTCATGGCTTTCTCCACTAATGACCCCTTATTAGATGGTTAGCAGGTAGACACCTTTTAAATTACAGCCCAGGACGGATACAGAAGGCTACAAAAGAGGCAAGGGTCATGTATCCAAATTAGGGGAAATCAGATAAATATGAATAATGCAATGCCCAGGATGCCGGGAGGAGGTCTGCAGGACGCATGGCTTTCCAGACGCTGCCTGTCTTCTTGCTGGGCCTATGCAAAGAGCGGAGCACTTCTGCCTTTGGGATCCGCTTAGGATATAACTACTGACTTATGCAAAACCAAACATCCCTGCAAAGAAATGCTGAGAATTCTGTGTTATCTTCCTGAGCTAAATAGAAATTGGTCTCTGAGCATCCCCCTAGTTTCCATGGGACTGCTCAGCGGGGGGCAGAGCAAACTCCTGATAACTTGAACTCCCCAAGCTCTGATGGGGCCTCTGGTTTGAAAAATGCCAAAGCGGGAAGGAGCAAGGAGTAGGACAGGTTGGATAAGCCCATAATCCCTGCGTCCCAGGGACATTCCTTCTGCAGCAGAGTGAATTTCACTGTAAAAATGTATCAGCTTCACTTGCTCTTGCATACAGAAGGTTTTAGCTTGGAGACCACTCCCCCCCCCCCCCCCCTTTTTTTTCTATCTTAGTGGAATTATTTCAGATGTTCCTGATGGCTACATGCAGAAATTTGAAAGAAAACAATATATCTGCTTTTGGAAGCTGATGATTCTTTGTCATGGAACTGATTTCTTGAAACAAAAACAATTTTCTGTTTAATCTTTCTCATGCGTTATTTCTCTTTCTATATTATGCAAAGTAGTTCTTTACAGAAATTATGCTCTTGTGTATAATGTAAAAGGTAGACTTTCAATAGGAAGATATTTTTGGCAGGCTACAAGATGGAATTTGATAAGGTGAGCTCTGGGGATTTACTATTTTGGGAAGCACAGTGAGGGCAGGTGAGCTAAACTGTCTGTCTTTTCAGTGCCCCTGCTAGAAAGCCCCAGTGGCAGGGGGGTTACGGGGGCTTTGAAACAAGCCCTCCATCGCTACAACCTACTTCGCATTTAAAACTTGTCAGCATCAATGGAACAACAGAAAGAAAAGGTGAGAGAGTTCTGTGTGAAATTTGAAGGGGGGGAAGGCTGTTCAACACCACTTGATAAGCTAGGGAATTCAATCGCTATATTTTTCAACAATTTTCTCGTCTCTGGTGGGTCAGGTGGGTGCTAATGCTTTCAAGTTGTTACCACCACAGGGACTCGCTATGAAAAACAGCAAAGTCTAAGGGCAGTATCAACCGCAGCCAGCCATCAAGCAGCTGCAAGGGACAGTGGGCACCAAGCGGTGCAGGATTGCTGCTGGAAGGGAGCCTGTGATCCTGCAACAGGCAGTCATCACCCGTGGTGGAAGAAAGGCGAAAAGAGAAATACAAATAGCAACGGAAGCAGTAATGTAAACATTTCACAAGGGAGGTCAATACTGCTTTATTATTTTTATCAGTTGGATTAGAGTGAAAAATGAGATATGCTCAGAGTGCTTTTGCAAATATCTAGCAGGTCTGTGGTTATGAACTCCTAGGCTCGATGCAACACTAATACTTGGTAAGCAGTAAATTACTCACGTTATTTCCTAGACGCGCGAGCTCAGCTTGGAGTGTTAAATGGCCGTTGTAGTATTTGCTTTGCAAAGAAAGCTACTTCTTTTTTCTCAGTAGCTTTTCCAAGCAGCACTCCTTCCTTTTCCACCTTCTCTCTGAGGGGTTCAGAGGCTATTGAACACAGAGGCTAAGCACACAGTTTTTTCTGTGTCCCAGGAGCTGGCTTACTCATTCAACAATGTTATATATCTATATCTGTATCTCTTTTCCTTCAGGGAGGAGAAAAGGTAAAAGATCTTCTATTCTGACAAGTTAAAGGCATGCTCCCGCTGAACTTACCTGGAGGATTAGGTAACCTGCAGAGATTTCTAAGGAAAACTGTCATGGAACTGAAACTGAAGCTAGAGGTGGCCATCTACATAGTAACTGCCCTGTCTCTGCACTGGAGGTTGCCCTGGGCTCCAGGAGGCATCTATGGCACCCCAGTGTCACCTGGGGCAGTGACCAGCCCACATAATAACACCTGTGTTAAGATAGGGACATCTAGCACCTATGCAGGGTGCTTCTCCTCTCTGGCATTTTGCCTGCTTGCTCAAGCAGGACATGTAATCTTACTGTCCAATTGCAGAAAGAACATTCATACTTGATTTCTATGTGGCAGCATTAGACCCAAGACAGCCTGCTCGGAACATGAATGCCTGGAGGCTACGAGTCCTCAGTCAGCTTCAGGAAACACTTCCAGCCGTCCTTTATGGCCTTGCCTCTCCAAAGCCTCTGCTAGGCAGGAAGGTACCACATCTTACCTGGAAAGAGGAAAACCAAGATGATCATCACCTAAAGTTTCTTTGGGTATTTAGCCATGATCAGTGAGTTACCAATCAGGTTAGCTATGATATGGACAATTTTGAATATAAACACAGTTCACCTAACCCCTCCACTGCAGTTAAAAAGTGCTAGCAAGGATGAAGAATAAATAAGCTTGCCATTAAGCTAATGAGACCCATATGCTCGTGCAGTCAAAAGTGAACTAAATGTACTGAAAAGCCAAAAAGCAGATGAATGAACCACAACAGACATCCTGAAATCATGTTTGAAATGCAAATATTGATATTTCTCACACTTTTTTCCCTTATGTAAATCACATCTAAATAAGGCATCTGGTAGAAGAGAACATATTTTTGCCTTTGAGCTCATACTCAAATGAATGAAGCAAACCCAACTTGAGAGAATACCTACAGGCTGCTACAATTACTGGAGTCTGCAGACAGTTGGGGAGTCACAAACAAGACTTGCCATTGTGATGGAAACTGAGCCTGAAAGTAATTTATATCCAAATCTGTACAAATTCATCTGAGAACTTTTTTCCTAAAAATGCAAGCCACACAATTTTCTCCCGGGATCAAACTGCAAATGTCGGGTTTGGGGAATCCAGAAATAGTTGCAGTCAGAAAGCACTTTAATACCAGAGAAATTATCCTCTTTCTTCTGTTTTGTTTCCATGTGACTTACACAGAAGAAGAAAAAATGAAAAGAGAAACAAACTGCCAGCTTTTATGAGCTTGATGTTACTTTGACAGGAAAGGTATATCTCAGGGAAGAATTTTCCTTCCTTTGCTAAAGGTTTGGGCTACTTTTTGCTGTGCACTTGCTCTTCTAGCTGCTGCTGTCACCGACATCTATTGCTTTGCACATCTGACAGATCAGCCCATTTTTCTCCACCAGTGATGTCATTTAATTGGGCAAATTATGTCTTATAAATACCGCTGGCAGAAAGCTACGAGTTTCAGGCTTCCCTCCGGGGAAAATGTGCCAAAATTCCTCTCCTGGCATTTGAAGGTGCCACTTTGAATCGATGGAGCTACCGTCTTAATTTGTGTGGGATGAACCAGCCCTTCTGCTTGCTGAGATGCAAGGATGGAGCTTGTGGTTATGCTGTGTGTGGTTATTATAGCACACGCTCCTGGGTGCTGATGACTAAGAGCAATGTGGCTGCATTGTGAATTTGGGGCCAATTCAAAAGGAGATTGGGGAAGGAGGTCTATGTGTTGGTGGCTGCTTGGGCTGAGGAAGAGGGTTCTTGGTAAATGCTATATTTGCACGCCTGTGTAACGCATGCCGTCTTCCCCAGTGATACCAGGGATTGCACTGGGAACTAACACGAGCCTAGCATCAGATAGATTCCTTGTCATACAGTTTATGTATCATGACATATATGTAATATACCAGGCATGTATCGCAATCCTGGGTCATAAGGGCAAGCGTGTGATACTAAGTAATGTTTGGCTTAATGGCAGTTTGATGCATTTTCTTACCTGCTTTTCTTTTCTTTTCTTTTATATCTTTTTGCCTTTTGCTGATACTCTTTATTTTTCTGACCTCCCTTTCAGGGAGCAGAAAGAAGAAATACACCCTTTTCCTGGTCACCCACCTTCTCTGGTTTCCCTCTCCATGGGTAGGACACATTGCCATAACTCATCGGGGTGGTGCTCTGCTTTGCACCACTGGATTAAATACAAGTATACTTTTACCCAGCCGCAGCAATACATCAAGCTGCAGCACCAAGTCAGTATGTTGAAACTGTCCTTATGGCACCCATGAAATACCCTGGAAAACACACTATTGCCAGAGCTTCTCTTATCACTGCCACGGTAATTCTTATCAGCCTGGCTTCCTTTTGGACTGTTCCTGAAAGCCAAAAAGCTGTGAATATTCATCACATTTAGTTTAACTCAGAGTGTCCTCTCAGACTGAAGGCTTAAATAGCCACCGGGTACTGACATACTGTCAGAAATGGACACCTTACCAGTCCAAGCTGCGTGTCCCCAGTCGATGCCCGGCAGCAAAAGATGTAAATGTTTGGAAAAGACACAGGTTTTAACCAGGCATAGGTTTTCACAATACACAGTTTCAAACTGGTAGCTCAGAGTTTACAGTCTGTTCTCTGCCCCTTGAAGTGGGAAGGTAGAGCTTAAAAAACTATGAAATAATGAGAACTGAGCCCAGGATGGAGGAAGCGAGTGTAGATGTACTAGAGCTATGCTAGTTCACACCAGCTAAGGATTTGGCTTTCAGCTTGTATGTATTATCTGATTACACAAGTTTGTTGTTGTTGTTGTGGGTTTGGGTTTGTTTTGTTTTTATCTCCAGGTCCGCTGTTAGGGGATTTGACCGCATTGCAACATCTCCAGCTAGAAGCCTGTCAAAGACCCTGCTAACAAAGTTTTTCTCGTGGTCCATGTTACCTCTACAACATCTCTGAAAAATAACCTAGCATTTGCGATTAGAGAGGGCGCCCTAAGTGTAACGTAAGTGCTGTTTATGTGACACTTCTCCTCCAGCTGAAGTGTGACACTATCATGCGCTGGCATCAGCTGACAGACTATTACAAGCCACTAATGACAATTTCCTTCCCTCATATCATATTGTAAATGCATTAATAGATCACAACTGTAGCTCATATCTTGCTTCACAGACAAAAGGAAATCATTCTCCTCCAGATTAACTGAATTAAAATGTGAGTACCACTCCTGATTCACCAGGACTAAAGCAAAAGCTTCTTTTATGATTCAAGATTGAGAAGAATAGCTGTATTTTCCTGTTTCTTCTCCGTAACCAAAAGGTTCAGTTTGGGAGTTCACATTAACCACCCTCATGAAGTGCACCATATGTTTTAGTCTTTTTTAATTACTGTAGCCTTTACAATCTCAGCTAAATGTCATACTTAGTGCTTTGTTTTACAATTAAATTCTCCTTTGGGGAGATCTTAAAATCTTTTTCTCTCATCATCTGTGAAGTGTAAAGGAGAACTGCAAATTTACATTACTATGGGCAAACAACAGTTTTGTTTGGAAAACAAACTTTAAACTATTATTATATCAAGATGTTTTTTATTAAATGCTGTGTTGATGCCACATAACAACAACGTAGGAGACAAAAGACATTCTCTCTCCCTCTTCAGCAGTGCCTTGCATAAGCCAAAGCATTGGTATATTATTTGAAGAAAAAGGTCTACGCAAAATAAAGAACGCGCTATCAGCTCAGATCTCCACACGTATCAACTCAGATCTCCACACGTTTTTAAGACCTCAGTACTAAGGGTTAAGGACGAATTTACATCTCAAGCAGACTTTTGGTAACTGCTGAAGAATTTGAATCTCTTCACAGCTCTCTCCCACTCCTCAAACCCACACATACTTTCCGCAAAGTGCTTTGCGCACAGATATGTCTCATAAAATACAAATAAAAATAATTTCTGAAATAACAGCAAGCTTTAATTTAGCCCTTCTGAACCTCATGCGGAGACTGAGAAAGTTCTGCTGGAAAACTTCATAATGTGAAGCGATGCCTGGGTGCAGGGGTGGAAACGTGACTTTCTCTGCCACGGGGTTTGGCTCCAGAGGATCCCCGAGCTGTTCCCAAGCACTGATTAAACATCACAGCTCCCCTCTAAGATAAATAAGGGATTAACCACATCTGGCATGCACCACCTTGGGGTGAAATTCAACAGGAGTGTGACTGAAGGCGAGCTGGCGCTGCCCAGGGCTGGAGGTGTAGGCTTGTGGGGCACCAGCCGTCAGGTTGGCTTCATCCAAAAGCATGAGGAGCTGCGGCTGCTCTCCTCACAAATGCCGTGAGGTTTTCTATTTACGGCAATAACTTCCAACGATCGTGTTTTGTGCTGCTTTATGGAGATAACGCTTAAGAGGGAAATTTTCATTATCTTTTCCTATTTCTAGGTGACTGGTGCTTCCCGTTACAGAAGCTATTAGCATTGCAGTCTTGGGGAAAACGTATTTAACTTATTGCTGATTAAAAGAGAGATGGTCAGAAACACAAAAACTAAAACACTTTCCTCCTCTTCATCTCTCCTGAGTGTCACAGGGCTGTTTCTAACACATTTTTCTTCACGGCTGTGTGGCATTTTAACCTTTCTTAACCACCTTTCCCCGGCAGCACCTCAGCCTCCCTGAGGGGCTCAGGTGGGGCTGGCGCTGAGGTGGCCAAACTGGCTGGAACCAGCCGTGTCTGGCACAGGGCAGCCCTGGGCTCCCCTCACAGAGAGCCCTGCAGCCCACCGGCGCTGTCACGGACACCCGCTACAAGGACAAACAAGGAAAAAGGGGATTTTTTGTGTGGAAACCAAAAGAAGCAAAAGACGCTGTGCTGCTCCGAAGGTGTTTCAAAAGCAGAGTGCGACATGTGGGGCTGCCTGTCATGGCCGGGGTCTCCCTTGGGCCACACCAGGCAGAGTCGCAGGGACCCCCGGTGGGGACATGTCTGAAGTTCTGGCGGAGCAGCAGTCATGTGAAGGGGAGCAGACTTGGGAAACTTCCCCACAGGATAGCCAACCCTTGTGATCTTTTAGCATCTGCAAGAAAAGACTGGACAAGGTCATGAAAGCTGCCACACAGAGAGACCACCACTGGCTCAGGAGGCCCCTGAGCTGAATGTTGTTAGAGGGCAGGAGAATGTTAGCGGAAACATGTTGCCCTGTCTATACACATCTCCTCTTGTCCCCTGGAGATGGGATACTGGGCTGGATGTGCTTTTAATTTGACCCAGTACGGCCTTGCTGCCTGGGCAAGGTTCTTGTGGTCACCTGGGTGAACAAGAGTCTGCAGGGTTCTGCCAAACCCCTAATGCCTCTTTCCCAAAAAGCTGGCGAGATCCTGTGCCTGGAAAGCCAACACGCGGTAGGACTTAATGGCAAATGCCGTGGCAGACCAGGTAATCATCAGCTGCCCTAAACTCTGTGCAGCCCCACGCATGCACCAATGGCTGCAGGACAGAGAGGGAACACAAAACGCTTTGCATCACCTGCCAGGCTCCCTGCAGCTGGCAGCACAAGCACGAGGTCACTCTGACCCAACGGTGAGCACCAGGAGGCGAGAAGGACCACTGCGGCTCCCCCAGCCCCTCACCCTGCAGCAGTGGTATGCTCTCCCTGCTTCTGTTTCTGTTATTTTATACAGCAGGAGTTGTAAGTGCAACTCATTCATCTTGGGAGACTGTCCCCCTGCTTGTCCCTTTTTCCCCGGTCTGAAACTCTCCCCCGCAGTTGGAGGCTCGCCGGCTTCTGGCAGACATTCCTCCTTGGGTGGCCGTAAGCTGTGCTCCCGCATTTTCCCTTCGTCAATTAGTTCCCTGCTCTCTTACCCTGAGCTGAGGCCCATCTTGGTGGGCACCCCTGCTCCCACAGGTTTGCCACCTGCATGGGTGGGACTGCAAGAAGGAGTCTAGTCCCTGTTTGGCTGTGCCCAGAGGTGCTGGGGATGGAGAGCCACTCCTGCAAGAGCAGCCCCGTGTCTCCAAGGGCTCACCTGCTTACTGCAGGCACCTGCAGAGTTACCTCTCCTCCTCCTAACACCTGGCTTGTGTTAAAATTGGGGAAAATTTGGATCCTCCTTCCTTCTTTGGTGGCAGAAGTTTGCACGGGCTCCCAGTGTGGACTCAGATTTTTGCTCTCCCCCTCCCCTGTGCAAGGGCAAAGCGTGGGCCAGCTGTAACTATTTCAGAAAAGCCCAGAAGGTGAGCAGGTAACACAGGTAAGCGGGGCCTTTCTGATGAGCAGCTACCACAGTGCCTTGGCAATCCCAGTTTACAGATCTCAACAACACAAAAAACCCATAACCTTCCCTCTGTGACCCTTTCTTTTCACTGCAAAGACCCATCATGGCTGACACTGGAGACCACTGGCGTGGGATCTGTGGGCAGCTGGGGATCTACCCATGGCTGCTTGAAAACTTCTTCAGAACAACACTTCCCCAGAAACTGTAAAGTGTTGAGAAAACAGACCAGGCTGCTGCAGGTCAGACCCTCACTGTAGAGGGGATCTTGTGTTGTTTTTTTTTTTTTCTTTCTGATGATTATAAAACTAGCGGGCCATATTTTTCATTCTTTCTGGTATTGTTAAGGAGAAACAGGGATATAGGGATATCCCTAAACAGTTTACATCTGTGTTCTGAATTTTGAAGAAAACACCCAGCCAAGTTTCAGGAGAGAAACTGGAGACAGCTGTGAAAGGGGCGTTGCTGCTGTCTGTTTTATGGGGTCATCTATTCCCTTCAGTAGTAACAGGAGAACCATGTCCAAGGCAATCATGAGTTGGCCTTTGACTATGAACTAACCAGGGCCACATAGCATTACAGCCTTGTTACTTTCCTACACAGCAGCATCCATAAATTCAGAAAAGAAGTATGTAAGTATGTGCTCTATGTGGGTGTCTGCTGCATGGATCCAGCTCCAAAGCTGCAGTTTCAGCAATGGTGGAAAAAAAGAAAAGGAAACATCTCAGTTGGATTTTCCAGAGCAGGTAACATTGGGACTACTTTTTAACTTTGAGCTGAGATGATTTTGTGTGAACTAGGTATATTTGCACAGGATGATATCTCCAAATAGTCCCTGTGGGGCTCATGAGATGGTTTTGCTAAGAACTTGGCTAGCTGTGTGTCTACGCTGCCCAACAACAGGGATGTTTTGCCTCACTAGATGATAACTTTCACATGTTGTTAGAGATCCATCACAGTAGAAGTCAGTATTAACCGGCTCACATGGCGTTCAGCTTTCCAAGATTTAATCATCAGGTCTCTAGGCTGATTCAAGTTTTTATTAGCTCCACACCTTACCCAGTTTGGGAAGCCTCTAATATGAGGCCTTGTTCCTGGCTGGAGGAGAGATATGGTCTGCCAGCACTTGGTGACAGTCACCCATTTCCCCACAGCAGTCAAAACACAATTCTACTTGTTTTGTTGGATCATTTGCATTTACTTGTTTCTTTGAATCATTTACATTTTAAAACAAGCATGGAAATCAGCAAACATAATTGCATACTAATAGGTTAGTTTCTAACACAATGGTTTATTTTAACGTAAGTCCAGTTTTTTGTGGAAAAGGTGCTGAAAGCCTGAGGCTGATGCTTTTACTAAAGAATAGCTTTGGGGAAAAAAAATTGAAAATGAGTATTCTGTGGTGGTGGCTACCACTGCCTAGCAAGATCAAGACACAGACTGAGTGGTAAAACCAGCAGCCTGTACCATGTCCATCCCCCCGCTGGTGTGTTACTAGGGGGCAGAGCCAGGCAGTGTGTCACAGCCTTGTGGCTGCATCTGCACCCGGACTGGGGCAGCTTCTGGGGTATTTTAATGATAATGGCTTGTAATAGCTACCGAAAGATGTTATGGCAAGGAATCATCCGCCATGCTCCTTTGGGACAGCAGGCAGCATCAAACAGCAACTTGCGTACAGGGTTATTTGGTGACATCTGAGGAAATAGCCATTTGAGTGGTTTATTTGTATCGTAGGTATTTATTACAAACGCAGGATGTTACTAGGGCTCGGACCCTGCATTCCTGGCCTCAATGCAAACATTTTTATTTGAGCCATCCACCAGAGGAAAACAATGATCTGTGTCAAGTAATTATAAGGGTTGACGCACTCTGTCAAAGGGGACCATGCTGTACCTCCCAAATGCACAGGTTCTTGCCAATGACCTGCACTCCGTGGCAGCAGGTCTCTGCCTGTGCGGGCTGAGCTGGAAACATCTCATCAGCAGTGGCGGTCTCTGCCTTAGCCTCCTGTGTCACTGCAGCTGGGGTTACACCAGGCTCCTCACAAAAATTCAGGTGCTGGTTAGAACTGACTCCTGTGCATGAGTCCAGTGTGAGAACTGAGCAACATCCAGTATCTGGAGCAGATGAGACAAAGCAACAGCCTCGGTTAACAAGGTGACGTAAAGTGCTGCTGGGATCTGAGATACTGCTGGAGAATGGAGAACTGTGGAAGGCTTAAACAGTGTTTCCTTCTGCATTTCTGAGCACTAGAGATGAGACAGAGGTAGTCTTATTCATGATTCTGCCTAGTTTTGAAGAGCTGTATGTTTCTGGCATTTTCTGGTAACTTGGGGAGTGGGCAAAGGCAGTGGGGCAGCTCCAGACAGCAAAGCAGAAACTTGGGAAGTGGTACTTGCCATGCAGTGAAACACAGAAATATCTGATGGAAATCACACCTCATTTAAGAGATGAAGATACAATCTTCTCATTTTGGATTGGTAACGGAGTGTGTTATGGGGATGATGAGCTTCAGATTGGCATATAGATGGGAATATTCACACCCGGAATGAAACCTTTACAAAACTAATGTATAGTTTGGAAAGGAAAGAAGGGGATCCTGCATAGGCTGGCGTGTGTAAAAAGCATACAGAGAACTAATGTTGTGGACATGGGATTGAACCCCAGATTTTACAAGAGCAGAAATATGGGTGTGGAAGAACCTGCCTGCAGGGCTGTCTGTGCCGTGGTGAACACACATATGCTTTTTGGGAGAGTTCAGTGGTGCAGGCAGTTGCACAAGCACAAAGACGCTGACTCCAGCAGCTCCTTCTGATGGCTATAAGATACTTCAGCAGGAGGTGGATACGTGCTTGTCTTGGAAGCAAACAAACAGAAGAACTATTAATTTTACGGTGGCCATACAAATATGAGCCACCACACTGCTGTGAGGAGAAATATTTGCACAAAGGGAAAAGCTCCTGGCAGCAGAAGATGAGCAGGCAAATTCAGCAGTTGGGGTGTATGTAAATTAAATATCTAAGTAAAGGAATGACAAAATATACAATTTACTTCAGGTTAAAAGCTTGGCAAGTCCTCGCTTGCACTGGAAGGGCAAGGGATTAAAAAAAAAAAAAAGCCCACACAAGCTTAAGGGAGAGCTTAAAGTTATCCCCACCGCTCTCCCTGGGGCTGGCTGCATGCCCCCGCAGCCTCTCCAATTTCATCCCTTCTCCTTCCCTGGCAGGTGGCTGCTGCCCTTCCTCCTCGCTGTCTGGCTGTCGGGAGCTGCTACTCACAGCACAGAGCAGTGGCAGTCCTGCTCCCTTGAGAGCACTCTGCACCCCTGCCCCGTGCTCAGATCCTAACTGGACCTGGAGAAGCAACGGTCCAATGTCATCAAACAGGGGCCCTTTGCTGCCTTCTGTTTCCTTTGTTGTCAGTCCCTCTCCTGGTTTTACTGCCTGCCAGTTGCTCAGTTGATATCCTTTGGGAGATGGAATCCTAAGTTCCTCTGCTCTGAATTGCTCTGGGCTCTGCCACCTATTTGGCCTGTCAGTAAGTGCTCTCCAGACAAATGACTGCCTTGTAACATGAATTTGTTCCATGCACCAATACGGGACAAAACTGTAAGAGGACTCTAGACTTTGAAAACCGGAGTGGCTCTTTACAAGAACAGCAATGTAGAGCATGCACAGCTTCACAGGGTATTTCAGCCCTGCTCAGGGTCCAGCTGCCAGACTGCCCCTTGCTTGCTTTCTTCTTGCAACCTGGAGCCATCCTGGCTTTCACACTGGCTGCTCTCCTGCCATCCTACCTACTGCTATAGTCAGCAAGGCTGGGTGCAGTGCTGACAATCTGCAGTACTGACAATCTCTGCACCCACGGAGAACCCTGCTGACGTTAGCAGAGCTGTATGTGGGTGCAAAAACCCACATAAAAAGAGCCCACACAGAAAAAGCCCGTGGGCTCTGGGTCCTAGTTGGCAACCTTAAATAATTGTAATGTTCTGCTAAAACGATATTTCAATACTGTTATCCTTTCTAAATTGAGAGCATGTTTCAGAATTGCAATGTGAAGCATTACTTGGAGGGTAGTGTCACATGATGCAGCATGTTGGCGGTCATTCTTCCCTTGGATATTTGTTTTGCTTTGTTTACAACCTACATGCAATTTGCTGCAGCAAACCTGAAGTGCATTTTGAAAGTCTGCATTAGTCAGCTCATCTGCCACACTCGTAGGGCACACTTGCTCCTTGCTCAAAGAATTACGCTTTACTCTGTTTCACATGTACGACTTTATTTCCTCCAAGGGCACTGAATGGGTATAGCAGAATATTGAATTTGACCAAATACCTGCAGAAAAACTGGCTGATGATAAAGAAAGGGCAATGCTGTATTCCTCCTGAACTGTCCAAGTAGGTAATTCTCACAGTGCATTCATTCAGCACCGCAGGAATCTTCTCTTGTAAGCTGTTTCTTTAACTTTCCACTGTTAAGAGTTCAACCATGCAGGTCATGGCAAATCTTTGCGAGTCCTGGTGATCAGAAATCTCCAGAACAGTATGAGCTTTTCTCCACTGGATTCAGAGTAGACATATATTGTAATTGATTTGTTTGGATTGGGCTAGTCTACAAATTGTGCAATTTTTCTCCTGTTTGAAATGTGTTAGAATATTGACTCTCTGGTATTTCAAAGCAGCAACATCTGCTAAAAGCTTTTCCTGTGTGAGCTATACATTTCTGATGTTTCTCAACTGTACACCGCAATAAAAGGCGTGCTGTTGAGTGGCCTGACTTTGGCCAGGCAGGCATTGTTTTCTGTTGCTTTGTGACATCTTCCCAAATTCTGAAAAACTGTGGTTGGATGAGGACATGTGAAAAAATATTTCAGTCTGAGTCTGCCTACACTTGACAATTGTTCAGCTCTGTTCCATGGTTATTCAACCAGAGTAGCGCTGCTTTAAAGTGGGAATGCTATGGCCACGTGGAAGAGAGAGTCATGGAAGGGATGTGGCAAAAGAGTGCAGTTTCCAGTGGCAGAAAAAAAGGGGTAGAGGACACTGGTGGTGTGGTTCCCACCAGTCTGCAATTAGGAAATTGTTGCTTAGGAAATGCTAAAGACTTTTTGTGTGTTAGCTCTGGAATGTCACATTTTTTCTCTCCTGATTTGGTTCTTCTTCTTTGGGGCTTTTATTTGGAAAAGCTCCTGTCGCTTCTAAATGCATCAAGTTCTACACCATGTACAGAGGCTTCTCTGTGTCCAGGTTTCCTGCCTGTCTCTTCGAAGGCAGCAGTGCTATCCCTCTCCCCTTGGATGCCCAATGCAGAGCTCAGAGTTTCAGGAGTGTTTGAGATGCAAAAAAATGGCTGAATGAAAGTCCAAAGGAACATTTTTCTTCTTTAAGTCAGACTTCCAAAGAGTTAGTTTTGCTTTCCAAAACTAGTCCCTGAGTGGGTATGTGCTAATCCCACCAATGATGATGGCCGCTCTGCATCTTGTGTGGATTCACACGGCCCTTTCAGTCCCTAAACAATGGGTTTTTGTCAGTTTTCCTTCATTCAGAAATGATGGATATTTCCATTTAGCTTCACTTCATGAAACCCTAGATGTATTAGTTCTTCAGTGTCCCTTGAAGCGAAAGCCAAACATTTTAAGTGATCTTATAATGTTAAAAAAGTTACTCTGTTTCTGAGCTATATTTTTACTCGGGCGAATTGAGTTGAAGTACTGCTGGAGGACAGGCCACCAGCGTAGGACTCCAACTTTCAATTTAGATTTAGGACTTCCTGGGTTTGCCCAGGTGAGTACTGTTGTGGTGAGGTGTAACAGAGCTGAGCTGGCAAGCTCCTAACAGCCATTTTGCTCTGTTGTGCTGAGGAGTTTCTGTCCTCTACGGTAAGGTCCTCTGGGGCTGTGCTGCACCTGTTATTGCTGTTTTACAATGATATGCAGAGGGATGAATTGATTTGTCCTAATGATATGTCAGGAAATCCTTGGCAGAGCAGGGTACAGTCTGTTCCCTGTGTCACAGTTATGCACTCTGACAGTGCCATTGCTCTCCTTCAGCTCAATCCTAAGCTGCTGGACACAAGACTGAGACCCCTGCGCAGGACTTCCCCCACAGTTCTCCCCTCCTACAGGCACACCAACAAACACCAAGTCTATGGTTGTTTCCTCCTGACGTCCCCCCATTGTTATACATTCAGCTGTGGGCATAGCAAGGGCATTGGAAATGCTATTGTACAAGTGGTGACAAGGATTTTTAACTTCTGTCTTTAATGCGTCTGGTTGTTGGGATCTCCTGCTGCCCCTGCCTGTGTTGGTTGTGTTGGTGGAGCAAAAATGGTGATAACAGTCAATGGGTGTTTCAGGGAGAGGAAACCTCAAGTTGAAGATCTAACACTCAGGGGGGCAGCTTGCACCCCCCCCCTAGACCTGAGGAAGGATTTGTGTACCTGAAAGCTTCTTAATTATTTTCCATGTGCATTGATCGGTCTGATGGGGGATTTTACCCCTACCTACAGACTTTTCCTTGCTAAGGCCATCATGGCTTGAACAGCAAAAACTGCTGGAGTCATTTCAGGAGTCTCCTGTAATTCCTGTTTTAGTTTTATCACAGTCCTGGTGTTGGCTCCAGTGGTCTCTCCTGGTCTTCCTCAAACACACATGACTCGGACCCTGGGGCATGGAGCTGGCAGACATGGGCTCACTCCCAGCTCAGCCACAAACATAATGTGCAAAGCCCAGATGAAGCATTACTGCTGACTCTGTTACTTCCCATCTGATCGTGGAACAGCTGGGTGACAGCAAGTGGCACTCATGGGCTGTCACCAGATGATTTCAGGAGACTGGAAATGCTACCTTCAGAGCAGCAACGCTCACATCACATCTTTACAGAGGTAGAGAGAAATCAGTCCTCTGCTCTCTCTGTGCTTTCTTTTTTCCTTCGGATGAAATTCAAGACTGTGTAGGATCATTTTTGGAGGGTTGATTGTTTCCTCACAAAGTAAATAGCATTTTTCTCTCTGACTAAAGTTACACAATAATTTTGTATAGTTGGTCTAGCCCTGAGGGTGTCCAGCAGTGATCGGCAGCAACTCCCCCCACATGCACACTGCAACATCACACAATAAGACAGTCCCACTTTCCCAAGCTTTGGCTGTGTCAGAGACGGGATACCACGTTATTCAGAAATGGAAATTCTTACATTGCTACTTCTCCATAATTGTACACACATTTTCTCTGCGCAGATTTCAAACTTGCCTGTGAATGGGAGCTGCTGAGAGCGAGAGGCAGCCAAAAAGTTTCTCTGATAATGTTGCATTTTTACTGTCACAGACTGGGCTGACCTGCATTTGCTACGAGGAGAAGAGGAGAGCACAGGAGGAGGACGGCATGACAAGGAACCTCTCCCCCAGGGTGGCAGTGATAGGAGGAGGTGACCAGGCGCTGTGGGGAGCCACCACCTCTGACCGCAGCAGTAGATGCTACTCCATCCCTTGGTTGCTGGGAAAGGCAAAGCCTTGGCTGCTCTGCTACATCCACCAGCTGGGTGTTTGGTTGGTCCTTTCCTCCCACAACTAAATGCCCGAGGAGATGGAGGAGCTCGCAGTGTGAAAACAGCCTAGCTGGGGCTCCCTTCATTGCCTACCCCAGGGACTTGTTGCAGAGGTTTGGGGCTGGCCCTACAGCCAGGCTAAGGGCTGGAAACAGCTTGTGCTGAAGGGGCAGAAATGCAGGGGAGAGCTGAGCCTGGTGCCCTGAAGGGAGGTCCCAGAGCTCCCCATCTAGGGCAAGACACGCTCCCTCTGACCAAGCCAGGGCGCTGGAGCGAGCCCCCTGCGCTTGCAAGCATGACCCTGCTGTCTGGCGGGGAGAAGGCACCCCAGGTTATTCTTAAGACCCTCTGAGGGATGTTTTCTTGATGACATAGTGCTGCAGTGACTTTGTTCTTCCCAGGGACTTGTCTCTAATTTATACCAGGATGGCTTTCTATAAACAGTCTCTATTGCCATATAAATATAACAACTGGACCCACTCGATGTAAAGATTAGGATCAAAATCACCAAATGCTTCCGTGGTGGCTTACGGCGAGGTAAGTTTGGGGCCGCGTACATCTCAGTAAGCAGTAGTGCGATGAAAAGAAAATTAAAAGCACTTCTTAGTGCAATTTCGAAGCCACTTTTGATTGACTGAGGGGGCTTAACCTGGGCAAAGCCAGGGGATGAAGCACCTCTGCCCCACGGCGGGCGTGGGGCTCAGCTTTTACCCTCTACTTTTTTCTTCTCTCTCTCTTTTTTTTTTTTTTTTTTTTTTTTTTTTTTATGTTGGAAACCCCAGGAACTAGGATCCAGACTTTTCTCCTCCACGTGAGCCTTACAGAACAGCCGATCTCATTGTTTCCCTATGTGCAGCCCCGCTCCGCGGGCTCCCCTGGGCGGCGGGCACTCGCCTCCCGCCCGGCCCGCGCTGAGGCCGGGCAGCCGCTGGCTGGCCGCGGTGCGGAGCGCGGGGCGGCGGCGGCGGCAGCCCCCGGTGTCAGGTTAGACAAACACCCCGCGCCGTCGGTCAGCCCCGCCGCAGCGTTCCGGCCCCTCCCTCTGGCTCCCGGGGTCCCCTTTGCCCCTTCCCCCGCGGAGCGGAGCGGAGCAGCGCGGCGCGGCGCCGGGGCGGTAAGTGCGAGCGGTGACGGAGCGGCGGGGGAGCGCGGGCGCGGAGCCTCGGGCGCCCATCAGCCCCCGGCGCCCCGCTCCGCGGAGGTTGCGGCGCTGAGCCGGCCCCGCGGAGCCCAGCGGGAGGTCCCGGGACGCCCGCCGGTCCCGGTCCCGGGCGGACGGGAGCGGGCTGCAGCAGCCCCTCGGTGCAGGGGCGGCAGTCCAAAGCCCTTTCCCGGCTGCTGGGACAAATACGCAAATGGTTCCTTACGCTGTTTCTCTCCTCTTTCTCCTTTTCTTTTTAATTTTTTTGTTGTTCTGAAAGTGGCAAATTGTCAAAGAAAAAAAGTTGCTGTAGATGTTTCAGAGCTGTTGCTTTATTGAAAACAACTCCCTGGGTGGAGGCAAGAGCAGCCTGCGGTTCGGTGGGAGTGTTTGCAAATCAAATGTCATTTGGAGGTGGGGGGAAATCTGGCAAAATTGTTCCATAAACGCGTTCTCCAAGTTGTGCAGGCTTGCTCACCTCGTGAGCTTAACGAAAACCAACGGGAAGTTTGAAAGGAAGAGGAGACATTATATGAGAACCAAGAGAATATAACCAAGAGAAATGCTTTCTGTCTGCTTTTGTTGGTGTGTTTGGATTCTCGGAGTGTGCGGTGCTGGGTGTGAACGCTCGCCGGCTGCCGCCCTGGCAGGGGGCTGTGTCAGGGAGATTTGGGGGACCAAGCTTGCAGGAGAAATCCAGCCCCTGGGAGCAGAAATGCTCACGGCGTGTTGGGGGCTTGAGTGAGAGCCAGCCTGTTCTCTGCCCCCACACCTCCCCTCACCTTATCTCTTCCTCTTGTCGCTCAGAGGCTTGTGCTGGAGCCTGTCGGTCCACCCAGAGCTGAGCCACCCGCGGGGAGTGAGGCCAGAGGAGGTAGGGTTGGACACATGGTCTGTACCACCTGCAGGAAGGTACTTTGAGCTTACTGGTGCCACACTTTTTCTCTAAGCCTTCGGTACTGAAGGAGAAGATGTTATTATTGCTGCGTTATATTAGTACTGAGTTTTGTTTCTTTGGACCCATAGGTGATGAGTAGAGAGGTGGTGCTTGAGACTATCTGTTCCTGTGGTTTTCTAACAGACCATCTACACCTGAATCCTCTCCTTTTCTGCTCCTCCTCATGGGACATCTTTGTTTTAGGTATCCATTGCCTTTTGGTTGCAGAGGGAGGCTATGGGCACGTCCCATAAAGGTGGCTTTACTTATAACTTGGTTATACTGTAATTTAACAACAAAACGTACAGTTTATGGTACATGGTTAATGGGTGTCAAATTATCTGAGAAAGACACAGCTTTCTAGACATAAACCACCCTTATTAGTGAAACAGATGAAACTATTTTTAATATGAAAGATTTTCCCCTAATGACAGAATGGGGCCTATAGAGGCAAAAAAAAGGGTCTTTTAACTGTTTCTTTTCCCCAATGGAGTCAGCTGGACCTTCAAAATCATTTTGAAGACAGTTACACCAGCATTAGTAGGGCTGGTGTTGCTGTAAAAATATCATCCAAAAGTCACACCCTTAATTGGCATTACTGTGTTGGCAAACCTTTTCTCGTGCTGCCTTATCCTTCAACAGCCCTGTTATTTTAATTGTATCCATGTATTCTCTCTCATGGGCAAGGCTCTGAGCAGGATTTCTTGAGTTCAATGTGGTGGCTGGAGCTTTACCTTCTCCAGTAAAGACAGGAAACCAATGGTGAAGCAGCTGAGGCCTTCAGCCCTTGTAACTCCTCAGGGATTCCACTTTGTGGGACTGCTGGTCAGGGCATACTGTAGTAAGCTGCTTTGCAAGCTACAGTGGGATAAATAACAGGTGAACTCTAGCCTTGCAGTGTATTTACATACTAGGAAAAATGTTTCCCTTTTAATTCAAATCAGTTTCTTTGTTTGGAGAGGCCTCTCCCTCTTTTCCTTCCCTTCATCTGTCCATCCATCCACTTTAACACCTTTTCGGTTGCATTAGGTGATAATGTGGCATTATATATACTTCTGAATTTAGATCTGATCTACTTGA
The DNA here is from genome assembly GCA_008921705.1 of Burhinus oedicnemus. NCBI lineage: Eukaryota > Metazoa > Chordata > Aves > Charadriiformes > Burhinidae > Burhinus > Burhinus oedicnemus. Next base: position 1,874,072 of record VFFE01009197.1, read on the forward strand.
AGCTGGAAGAAGCCATCTTTATTCAGTTTGGTGTTCAGAGTGGTAGGTAGCCTTTCAGGGGTGATGATGGGCAGCAGGTCCTGCGGTGCTTGGTGGCATTAAAGGTGACGTTCCAGTGCCATTGGCACTTTCTGTCCCACTCAGGCATGCATAGCATTGCATGGAGAGCAACAACCCACGTACCTGAGGGCTGGTTGGGTGAGCATAGCTGAGGATCTGCTCACTCACTGGAAAAGGCCCTTGAGCACATAGGCGTCTCCACCGGAGTGCTCAGGAGTGTAGCTTCACTCCTGCATATGTGCAAGATGAAGCTCACCAGATAGCCCAGGCTGGCTCTGGTGGTAGATTGCTACAGAGGATTGCTGCAGCACAGTGAGGAGATGGCACCTTCTCCACTGCTATCTCTCTGGTTGGTATTCAGTCCTGTTACTACACTTTTTGGAAATATTTTGTTTTGCTGGACAGTTCCTCAACAACAGGAGGGACAGTGCTGGGGCATTCTCACGCTGCCAGAACCACTCCAGCCCTGTGGATGTCCGTTCCTCTGGATTTGCAGGAGCAGACAGTAGTTAGATCCCATCTCCAGGCTGTGATCTGGTTTCAGTCCATGTTAAAAATTACACATTTGTGCCTTTTTTGTGTGTGTTGGAACATCTAAGGCCCCCTATGGCTCTCATTGCTGTAGTGTCTGGTATCTGCTCTCAGTTCTCAAAGCCTGCATGGAGACCATTGGGTATGTAAGGTACCTTGGCTGTCCTTCTTTGTCATCCTTATGCCCTTAGACTTTGCGTCCAGTGTAAAGCAAACCAAGCCTACTGCCAGCCATGCCTTTCATAGCTGCCTTCTCTTCTTTATTCTGGGACATGACAAATGTTTACAATGTTCGTCTTCTCTTTCAAACTGTTCTTTGGGAATTTTTCCATGCCTGGGAGTTTCTTCCCCTAGTTGGTGGGTAAGAGGTGGGATTTAATGGCTTCTGGCAAAACCAGAAGTGTCCCTTAAATTATCCAGAGATTTTTGTGGTTGCTGAAGGACTTGCAGTGGGCACATGCTTTCCTACAGCTGCCTGCTGGCTTTTCAGCATCATACCCTGGAGAAACTAGACTGCTGCTAGCTGGCCCACCAGTGCCAGGGCCTGCTTGCCTCTTCCATGAGCCTTCGACCTTGGGGCAAACGTGATCTCCAGTGGCCTCACACTGCCCTGGGAGAGGGCTGCGCGTGCTGGGAGCTCACCTTCTTCCTCTGTCCCAGGGCTGAACTGTACTGAGGTGTTTCTTTTCTCAGTTGTATGCAGATCCCCAGCGGCAGAAAGAATCTTGACTCTTAATTATTCTGCCTCTTATCTCCTCTTAGATGTACCAACAGCCCATGTCTTTAGAATAAGGCTCTGATATAGTGATATGGTCTCATGCATTCACTTTTGTTTAGCTTTTCCCCTCATTCTTTTGCATTAGGAATTTGGATTTCCTTCCCGCTCATTGGCATAATGTTAATCTTTCTTTTTTGCTGGAAGTGACATTTTCCCTTTAATAACAGGGGCCTGTATTTAATATCCCAAGAGGTCCTTTTCTGATTCCATGTTCGTATGTGTTAGGAGCTAAAAGAAAGAGACTTCTGAAAGGGGCTTTCCAAAAAGTGGTTTGTTTTCTCCTGCTTACATTATTGTGGTCTTTTTGTAAGAAATCAAACTGTTGAAATGAACATGTATCCCACTTAGATATGAAGAAATTGCAGCTCACTTGTGGCCTGGATCTACTCCTCCTTCTGCTGAACACGATCAGAGCAAGACCAGACCCTTTGAGTTACCTTTTCATTCTTGTCTGTTACAAGCCTAATACATTATTCATGAAAATTAAGCTGTGTTAATTACATCTCCTGGTCTGCTTTAAGAAAGACATACATTCCTGTCTGTCTTGTTTGCTAATGAAGTCTGTGGATTGAATAAAAAATCAGGGAGAAGTTTAAGCACTGTCACTGATCCACACATGCAACTCTCCCTGACTTCGTTGTCCAGATGTGACCTCCAGGCTTCCCTTGTAGGGGCAGCTGTGGAAGTAAATGTTTGTCCGGGAGATGTCACTGACATTTATTGCTGGGTGCACTAGAGCCCGTGGCTTTCATCAGTGTGGTCTCATTTTTATGAATGAAGGCAGGCAATGACTGCCGAGCTGTCCAGGAATCCAGTATTGTAGAGATGTGGGTGGAGACGGGAGCGTGAGAAGTGCTTCTGCGCCGGCGGTCCCACCGTGGTACAGCTGCATGTGCAGCCCCAGAAGTGATGGACGGCCATGCTGCTTCTGCGGTCTGGAGGTGGTCTGGGCTCAGGGGACCCTGGAGTGAAAAAGTCATGAAGAAGTACATTGCACACTCCCTTTTGTGAAGTGAAGGTTTAAAAAGTGTCCCTTCTCACCTCAGACTCTTTCCTGCCTATTTTGGTAGGAATTTCTTTTTTTTCCTTCTTTTTTATTTTTTGATCCTTAGCATGAAGCTTTTTTAAGTTCAGTTCTGCTTTTTACTCTTGACTCTATTCAGTGAACAAACCTTGGAGAAAAAGAGCTTGTTGTTTTCCTGTATCCACAAAACTTTTTAGTAACTGCTAACCCTTTACACCTGTACATGTATAGTCAAAGAAGGATCTTAATGTGGTTTTGTCTAGACTTGTGATGGAGGGAAAGAAAGAAAGCAGTTCCTGGGGCATAGATACGTGACTTTTTGGAAGTAGAAAATATAACCAGCAAAGATTATATCCCCAACAGAGCTGGCAGAAGGGGTCTTATGGGTGTTCTCAATCCACCTCACTGCCAAGTCAGCCAGGTTAGCTCAAACCACCTTTGTTTTTTGCCTAAATTATCTGAGTCTGCACTAGCACAGTGAATGTTCTCTCTGTCCTGCCTGCCAGACATGCGGTGGGGAACTACCAGCCAGCTGCTGGTCTTCAGCCAACTCCTGCTGTAGCCATGTCCAGGAGAGACCGTCTGTGTGTCCCCCAGATTTTACTTAAATGAGAGCCGAGCCATTTGTCCAGTATCAACTTAACCACATTTGTCAGACAGAATCAGCTTAAGATGTGCCCCTTACGCTCACGTTCGTGCTGTCCTAAATCATTTTAGCTTGGCACCTGTCCCCCAGTTCTTAGCTCAGGTCCCATTAACAGTTCTTTCTGGGAAATTTCACAGGTCACTGGCGCTCTGCAGCAGCCTTCGGGAGTGGGACCAGCTGAACTCCTTGAAGGTGTCTGTGGTGTTCAGATTGAACAGCTATTTTACCCATGGAAGGACAGACCTGTTCTTTTACCTGAGGATTTGTGAACCATTTAGGATGATACTGGATACGCATGCACGGGCAGAGATTGAGAGGATGCCTATGAGATTTGAATTCCCATTTAAATTAACAGGCAATTTGTTGTCTGTGTTTCTGTGACAATCCCATTTGAAGTGTTTTATAGAAACAGCTTCTAGGACTTTTGCTTTTCTGTACTGTGTGCTGGGCTTTGGAGGCCAGGTTACTTAAAAAAGAAAAAGATGGAAAGCGGAAAAGTACTGTTTTGTTGGTGTCATGAATCTTTAGATAGGAGAGAGACAGAATACATTTAAAACTCTGAAGTGTGTATAGCCTGAAACCTTTACATAGGAGAATGTTACTTTAAATATATGGCTGGAATGGAAAAAAAAAAATCACTTCTGCAAATGATGATTTTTTTTTTTTAAGAATTAAAAACAAGTGTTTAGAAATGATTAATTATTGTAACGTGAACGCTGTAAAGTTTCATCTATTCACAGTAGTATTTCAAATGATTTAAAGTTGTTTGCTTTTACCATGTCATTAAATGTCATGGATTTGTTCCAGCTGTCCTCCACAAATGTATCACTCATGATGGATTTTGCATGGGAACAGGCTGTCAGATTTTAGTTTTGATACCAAAGCCCAATTTTGTTTTATTTTTAATATAGTTTTGCTTTGCAGAATGTATTACTGGCTTTTAATGGAGTTGGCAGAGAAGATGCTAGCAACTCTACTGGGCAGAGTTATTGGATCTGGCTTGCACCTTCTGTAAAACCCCTTGAGGCTGGGGTCAAGGGTGGGTATCCATGCAGATATCCAACCCCTCTGGCCACTACCAGACTTTTTCCCCTGGCATCGGCTGTGCCTGGTCGCTGCCTCCCATTGCTGTCACTGCCTCTTGGCAGGAGGTAGCAGTCCCCCTATCTGCTGGCTCCATAGTTCACATGAGCACTTCCTAATTTGCTTTAGGCAAAATCAAGTGGATTATCTCAAGCCACTAGTTAGACTATTGAAGATAATCCTGCTGGCTTTTGGGTTTGTCTCTTTCCTTCCTGAAGTGAATTAGGGAGGGCTGTGAGAGGCTGCTGGACCAGCCGCATCTGAAGGGAGCTGAGCTGTTGCTGGGCGTAAGGACAGGCAGCTGGAGGTCTCCTCACCAGCACAGCTGCAGCTGAGAGGGGGTATAGTCACCTTGGCCTCACTAACAGCCCAATAAAGTCATTATTGAAGGAGAACATCTTTCTTCCTGAGCTGCTGAGGCAGCCCAGTGGCTCTACCGGTCTGTTCAGGCTTATTTTTTACTTACTCAGTTTTCATAACCGGAGCACTTACATTTAGTAGCAGGTCGTGTTTTCCTATTCTACGCTAATCTGCCTCATGCATGGAGCTCTGTCATATAATCAATATAACATACGGTCTGATGATCTTGAAAGACTCTGTGTGATTAATGTATAAAACTTGGATGGCTGCTTGGAAAGGATATAATCTGATACTGTACCGAGCAGATTGATTTGGGGGATTACCCTGCAGTTCCGAATTGGTAAATAGCGTAAATGGATCTGCTCAGAACGAGGAACTGCAGTACGCTCTGAAACAACAGTTTGCCTTCAGAGCAAAAGCAAAAATGCAGTCTACCTTCTGACGTGCCGTTTGGTTCCTGGCATGACTGCTTGCATATCCATAAGCATATGTTCTGTGGAAAATGTTTGTAATAATTTGTGGGTTTTTCTAAAATGCAGATATTAATAGCAAGAGTGCGCGATAAGCAATCTCCCTTCATTTCTATTAAGATTTTTGCATTCTTCTCAAAGGGTTGACATAGTACACTGTTCCTTGGATTTTGCAAGTGCCTGAATATTTAGCATGTGTAAAAGAACGTGAACATGTAATAATGTCTCTTCAGTCTGGGAAAACAGGTTAACTTGAGTGCATCACTCTTATTCCTACATTCAAATAAAATGAACTACGATGCTAGTAATAAAAAAGGAAACTCACTGGTAGATCCTTACGTTTACTAAAATCTCTCCTTCTGTAAATAAATTAGCACTTTATGATCTTTATCATGAAGATGAAGCATACCTCTAGACTAGACAATTTCGCACATTTAATTCTAATTTTTGGTTGCATTTCTGTAGTTTGTGGTTGCCTGTCTCTGAGGCTGGAAATAGTGCAGTGTTGGGCACTGTGGTACCCTAACATGCAAGTAAGGTTCCAGGTGCTGCCACGATTGTCATCTATCTTTGCACTGGGAAAAAAGCACTAAAATAGGCAGTGAAGCGTGTCAGGCAAGCACGTGTGTGTTTTAAATAAAATAGTCTCCACTCAGTTTAAAATGAAATGTTGCCATTTCTTTTTAAGTCTGCATTTTTAAAACTCATTTAGAGACTAACTATCATCTGCCATCAGCAGCATCCTTATGTCTGGGCCCTAGCCCCGAGAGCGCAGAGCGCATGAAGTTTGTATTAGGCACTGGGATGGGGGGCAGAGCTAGGTGTTCGCGGGCAAGCACTTGGGCAGGAGCAGAGCCCAGGATTTGCGTAATAATGCTAGGAACAACTTCTAGTTGTTTTTCAATGGCATTTTTTTCCTGATGGGTAAATTAAGTAGGTCATTACAAGAAAAGCTATGTTAAAGAAGAAAAATGCTTTCTGCAAATCACATCCTGTTTTCATCCTCATTCAATTAGCACAGATTTTAATTTGCAGTGAGTGTAGTCCATCTGACCTACCTCCCCTCCTTATTGACACTGGTATTAGAACTATGGGAAAACTTAGACTGCTGGCAAAACGGGTGGAAAATGAAATGTTTAATGTTTTGCTTGAACATTTTGTGGTTTCTCCTGAAATTCTTTGTCTGAAACAAAGGATGTTCTTTGTTCTTTTTTGTGGGGTTTGGTTTTTATATGAAAAAAATCTGCAATGTCACTGTGGATTGCAGAAGTTTCTACAGATATGGCCTAAGTTCTCTACAAAATATTTTTTTTTTTTAAACTTGAAGTAAAGGACAGTTACAAACTGCAAAAAATTACCTCTTTTGATGGTGAAAAATTGTTTGTTGGCAGATTCTTGCAAATGCATTCAGAATCGAAATGTTAGTGATTTGGAAAAAATCTCGAAATAGAGTAACTTCACATGACCCCCTCTTGGAAGCTTCTGAGTTTTGCATTCTTTGCTCCAGCACAATTCCCACTGAAGAAATACTTCAAAAAAACAAGATTATGGATTCTTTTAAAAATGTCATTCCTTGCTTTTTGGGTACTCTACTAAGTTGTGTTTCTATATCTTCATCTTATCCTGATTTATATGATCAAAATTAAGCTTTTGTGGATTTGTTTGGAGTCTGGAAAAGATATGAACTGAACCACAAGATAGATGGTTGCTGCCGTACCAAACTTGCAGGCTGTGGGTGCCCAGGCTCTTCCAGCTGGATGTTGGGCTGCCATCGCAGCGTGCTGCCCGCTCTCCCGGGCATCCTAGCCAGACTTACCTGTCCCCTGGCTGTGCCGCACTGTGAGTCCTTCCTGGCCCTCCTCACCGTTTACAGGCCTGAGGAGCAGCAGCGGGCACAGGGGATGGGCTGGAGGCAGTGGCTGGTTCCCTTTGCAGAGCTGCCGCTGGGAAGGGGGGTGGCTGCAGCCCAGGGTGCAGGAAAAAAAGCAAAGCCCTGGGAGCGAGCGAGGGGGTGGTGGTGCACCTACACTTGGCACGCTCAGCGCCTGCACAGTGCCCAGTACAGGGCCTTTGAGCTCTAAGGGATGGTCTGAAGCATAAAAAAAATATTGGCTTTGGGGCGATGTGGGTGAGAGGACCTTCTAGTCACACGTCTTCTGCCCTTTCAGCCAGACCGGCTTTTGCTGTGATGCTAGCTTGTGCTGTCAAGTAGCTGCTAGTTGTCACTCCAAGCAGAGTATTCCTTTGTTATTTCAGAATTACTGAGACACTTAATTGGCTGTTCATTAACGGCCTTAGAGAAAAATAAGATTTGATTAATCATCATTTCAGCAAATTACAGCCTGTTCTACGGGCTAATGAAATTAAGCAGTGAAGAGCTGGCTTCCCGCAGCTAGCTGTGACCTGCCCGAGCTGTGCAGCCCTCACTGCCTGGCCCTGACCTGGAGGGCTTGAGGTGCATGGAAATCAGAGCGGTCACTGGCATGAATCAGGGATGGGGGAGCATCGAGGCCCATGTTAACGGGGTGAGGATCACAGAGCACTGCCCAGGGCGCAACGGAGATGATGCCTGTGCCTGGTAGAGGTACAAGTTGTGGATGTAAACGCAGCCAGCCAGCAAGAGAGACGTGTGTTGGCCATAATTCCTAACCTTTGAGATCACCTCAGTTCCTTTTTGTTACTTTTTTGTAAGCAGTCATGATTATAACTGATCAAGATCAAATTTCCAAGCTGAGATCTTGAATTCATCATTGAAGAATGTGTATTTTTATCTGAAATAGTCCTGTATGGTACATTATTTCTAGTTTTACCTTATACACATGCTGAAACTAAAACATAATGGATTTTAGTTAATTATGCAACAGGGAAGTTACAACTAGCACCTTTGCTTTAGAATAAACTGGTTTATCCAAAGATCTAGACTTTGAAGAAAGAAAAACTCTGCAGATGCATAATGCAGTCATTAGAAATCCCACAGAGGGTATTTGCAGGTGTCACTCACAAGGCCAACAATTTAAAAATCAGGTTCCTTACATGAAATTGCTTTGTCTTCGTCTGGCCAAGAGTTAAAGTTCCCCCAAAGCTTTTCTATTTTCTGCCATCTTTGTGTCTTAGATACTTTATTTTCCAGGATCATTGACAATGTTGACATTGGGATTACATGTCTACACCAGATGAGTGCTAGTTGTTCATCACCTGGGTTTTGGTGTGCAACGCTTCGGACCTGATGGTGTGGTTGGGGCTGGAGGAGCAGGAGTGACAGGACTTGAGGACTACTCTACCCCTTCTTCTCTGTGTCTTCTCTGGTGTATGCGTGTTTGGCAGCTTCGCAACTGGTCTAACTCGTCCCTGTGCAGAATTTGGGAAGAAGGGGCATTTCTTCACTGAAGTGTATTCTTCTCATCATTAAGCAAGACGATGATAGCAAATACAAAACAGAAATAGGTCAATAACAACAGGAGAACATTAACAGAAGAATTAATAGAAGAAAGTTTAGAGGTGCCTTTTTTGTTTTTAGTAGAAAGGTTTCTTCTGTTAACAGAAGAAACTGAGATTGTTTCTTGCTTAGCTGATGGCAACAATGGAAAGGAATGGATGATACTCTTGCAGCACACCCAGCGTAATGTCTTTGTCGCCAAAGATCCAGACCAGATGTCCAGGCTTTGCTGGATCTTGAGGGGCCTCACTGGGCCTTACCAGACCTGTCTCTGTGGAGAGCCTTGGTATCGGCCATGGGGATGGCAATGGCCCCAGCACTGCGGTGGTGGTTCTACGCAAGGAGAGCTGGCTCTTTTTGGTGTGGGGCCTATGGTCCCTTCTGTGCTGGGCACCCAGGGAAAAGGAGACAAGGGCCTGAGCTGCCCAGTGAATCCCCCATCCCAGGGTTTGGTAGGTGGGTATGAGCTGTTTAACGGCCCCGTTTGGGTGGAGGAGGCAGCCCCAGTGTTGCCCTGGCTGTACCTGGGTCAGGCGGCTGCAGGCACGGCTTTGAAATGCAAAGCAGCTTCCTTAGGCATTGCAGGGGGTAAAAAGTGAATTAACCATATCATAGGCACATGGTACTTCCCTGCTCAGATTACATTACAAAATCTGGGCAGTTCCTAAGATAGAGCTGGAAAAGGGGATTTGGGAGTGCGAGCAGCACTTGGAGCAGAGCACAGCTGACATGGCTGGGAACAAAAGGTGATGGGAGAACTCGCTGCATCTACGTTGCTGCACATCCACAGGTCAGCAGAAATCCTTCCTAACTGGACATTTGTTGCAAATTTACTGGGAGAAGTGCAAAATAACTTTGTTTGAGTGCTGGCTTTGCTTTGTGCCTTGTGTTCTGCTACTTGCAAAGATTGTATCTGGCTGGGTTTCTCTTTGATTTTGTACTTTGTTTTCTAGATTTCCTTTCTAACTGTTCCTCAGACTCTAAAGCTCTTGTTAAATATCTTCTGTTTAATACAGGTTAAAGACTTACGTAGATAGGGGCGGATTTGCTTTGTTAGTTAAGGCTGCTAAAGCTGCGTCTACTCTGCTCGTGGACAAAGCTTTTTTGCAGTACGGATTTTTTTGCAAAATACTCCATAAGCAACACATGTGTTTGTGCTGTTAGTCAGATCTTCACGGACTTTTTTTTTTATATCTGCTCCTCAGCAGTGAGCTTCTTACAGAAACAATTATTTTTAATGCCGCTTCTGGCCTTTTGACTGAGAATTCAGAAAGCATTTTACCTCACATACTGAAGCGAAAGTTAGGTTTGTTTTTGTTAATGTAAGTCAAGAAGTAGCAATGATTCAGTGTGACAGGCTGAATGTGAGCCATATGAGCCGAGCTGCACAAGCATAAAGGATGATTGTGCTGCAAAATATCTCCAAGTAATTTAGATTTTGACGCACTTACCACTTCTCAAGTTGCATTTCCCCCTCCCCGCCACTCCTGCCCTTCCCCCACCATCCAGGATCTGATGTGATGGAAAAATATATGCATTGTCTCTGGGAATACTAATGGTTGGGCTAAAAGTGCTTTGCTTCTGTGAATTTTATTATAGCAATGTGAGAGCTTCACAAAGAGATGATAATAATTGTGTAGGCTTACGTACACAGTCTTAAATAACGACTTCATGGGCTTAAATAGCTCAATTTTTAGATGATAATTCTTGTCACTTAGAGCGTGTAGGTGTCATCTGTCTATCTGTTTCACTAACAGGTTTTGAAACGCACTGGTATATAGTAGTTTTCTGACTGAAGAAGTGTAAGTTCTGCATTGAGCCGCCGGAGCACAGCTCACACGCAGCTCGCGGCGCGTGTGACAAGAGTTGCATGTTAGGGAGGACTGCTTGTCCCCAGGAAGCCCAGAGAACCGGGCAGAGTGCCACTTGAGTCCCACTACTTGGGTGGAGGATTTTATAGTGCCATTTTTTTCTAATTAAGGAATATTGATTTCTTTTGTGCATGTTTTATTTTTTTGTTGTAGACTTTTTTTTTTTTTTTAAAATCTGTGGTTTCTCTGTATGAATGGCATATGAAGGCTGGTTTAATGTTGACTCAAATGATACATACCTATAGCAGGTTTTTATGTCTAGCGTTTTTACTGATTAAACTTCTGCATGTCTTAGCATTTGGATGTAGAAGGGAATAGCAAATGGCCATTCATTTCTGGCTAGGGTTTCTTACCAGTAAGTGAAGCCGGGGAGGTGGGTGGGTTGTGTGTGTGTGTAATGTATTAGTGTAACATCTATAAAATAGAGCATATTTTAATGGCTCTTAAACTTGAAGATTGAATTCTGTTCTCTTAGGAAGTATATCATACAGATACAACAGGCACATACCGGGGTAAATGAGAACAGAATTTGGTTTTTCAGTGAATCTGCTCTAAACCGTTGGCCCAGTCCAAGCCCCACTGAAGTTAATAGAAGGGACCCTGCTGACACTGATGGAAGTGGGGATAAAGCCAGGCATTAAGATGGTCTAGATTGTGACATGCCTTTGCTATTTAATGTTGTATGTGAAGTTTTTAAAGAAACAAACCAAAAATAATATATTGGATACTATTTTTAAGGCGAAATCCCAGCAAAATGTCTGTCATCAGGTTCCAAACGGTTCCTTGATTCACTTTAACAATGAGCTATCCATTATATGGTCTTAATTTATGGAATGTTAAACAGTTTCTGGCATTACTGTGCCCCTGCAGGAAGAACAGATGGTACGTTTGAATGAGTTTTGCTATGGGATAAAATGTTCCAAGTCTTCAACAGATCATATCCATCTGTAAGAAAGGAATAGCATTTGTGTAAAATAAACAGGGTAGAGTCAAACAACTTGAAGGAAGAGCAGTGCTCCTAGGCTGAGGTGGTAGTATGCATTGGAAAGTAATATGGAAAGTTATCGCTTAAGGTTATTATTAACATCCCAAATGGGAAATCTTATATATTAGGCCTTGGAAGGCAATGGTCAGTATATAACATGGTCAATATATACTGACAGTAGTCTACGTATGACAAGAGTATGTTACATTTATAATCAGACAGATTGGCTACGTCTTCGTCTTGTCTCCATGCAATACAGTTCTGTTTTGTTTGATTTATAGAGCTTTGGCTCTCTATGAATAATGTGGAAGCAATGAAGACCCAGATCCTGACAGTCCTTATTATGTCCGTGTATAACGTAGCTAACCTTACAGAACTGAGTGGAACATGTCCATCCTGATGCACATCTTGCACCCTCTGTAAAAGTTAGTCTCACAAGTCAAACAGGATTGGCAGAATTGTGAGAAGCTGCACCACTTTCCTTCTTCATTCTTCTAAATGAGCAGGAACTGCTAGGATGAGGGAAGCCATCAGTTTTCAGAGCTCTGCTGTGACTCTTCCAGTTGGCCTCCTGGGGAATGATTGCTTTCTCTTCATTGGCCTTTGCACTTCCGTGGTCCACAGTTGGTGAATGAATATCCCCTTCAGTTTACCTGTCTTTCTTACAATTCTGTAAATTTATTCATGTTCCCCACAGAGTTCTCCTTTGCAAATTGAAAAATCACAGGCTCTTCAGCTTTATCTACCTGAAAATCAGGTAATTAATCATGTAAGGTCCCTGTATGGTGCATAAAGACAAGCTCATATCTAGGGGGCAATCCATCCATCCTAAAACAAATTTTCAGTGACATTAGTTGCCCTCTGAAGTTTTACCCACTTCTCCACTGACTGTAGAAGCAGCTTCATCAGTGAGGTAACTTCTAGAAAACTGAAGTTAAACTGAACCTGTGATCTTTAGAGCATTTATATTCATGGTTCCCTTTGTTCTGTTCTTGTTCTTTGTACTAGAATACCCGAGATCACTGTATCACCAACTTGCTTTTAGAAGTGATTCTGCAAAGTTGTAGTACCTTTATATTGTTGGAAACCTGGTGGAAATCTTCCCTCTCCCAGCCTCCAAAATCACTCAGGTGGGTGTGAACGTCTGACTGGGCTGCCGAAGTGTTTAAAATCATTCTGGGGTGAGGCAAGGTTGTGCCACAGGAAGGCTCTCTGCAGGTGCCTCTTTCTGCCGGACGACTGCACGTTAGCCCGACCTCGGAGGCTGCATTCATGGAAGCACTAACGGAGGAATTTGGAAAGCAGGAAGACCTCTCCTTTCACTGTGAAGGATATGCTGTGTTCCTAATCAGTTTGGGTTTACTTTTCTTGGTGGGTTGTTTGTTGGTTTGGTTTTTGTTTGTTTGTTTTAATACCAAATATCCTGTGATTTTGGGAGACTTTATCTTTTGCATATTAGTGACTTTGTCATCTTAATTTTTCTTGCCAGTCATGTGCTGGGCTGTGTATAACGAGCGGGGAGGGAGGGAGTATCAGCTCATTCTTCTTCTGTTGTATTAATGATTTCTTTCCTGTTCCATAAATCATCTTTACAGTTGTAGGATTTCTTCAGCTGGAAAATAAAATAGCTTCTTTCCCTTCCAGGAGAAAATTGACCAAAACATATATATATGTATTTTAATGCACCAAGACCAAACAAACTGTGCTCATGAGTCAATACCACCTTCCTGGAGTATTGTTCATTGTAATGAAAATCAGGCTTAATTTACTGTTAGCGTGTTCAACAAAAACAAGATGTTGTGAAAGGAAAAGAAGTATTCTTGTTGTTTAAATTATATGCACCTGTATAGGGTAACATATAAAATATATTCAATCAGCATTTTACGTTCGTAGGAATACCTGTATGTACATAATTTAATGCAAAAATAACACTCTTATCAGTTGATTGCTCTGGATTCTCTCGTCAGCATCAGAGGAATACCTGGGTGTGGCTTGACATGAAAAGCAAAGTTTACATCAATGTTTTCAATTCCCCAAAATTTTATATGAGAATATGGGGCTAGCTTACTTTTCAGTATACTTGAAAGGAGCTGCCTTTTTCTTATAAATGTTGGAGAAGTCTGGTTGATTTCTTCAGTGATGAGACCTGTTTGCTTCTGGGCAACAGTTAAAATTTCCATTTTGTTAGCTATCTTAAAAAACATAATATGTTCCCCATTAGAACAAAGCCACATTTTGTAGTATCAGTGTTTCTGGATTGCTGAGATTTCTGATTTTGAATGTTCTGCCTTTCGTTGCAAGTTATCATGGGTTTACTTATATTTGTTGATGATCAATAACTTAAAATTTTCAGGAGTATGGGTTGCATATTTACACAGCAGACCATACTAGCTTCCTGTGGTAATAGCAAATGTAATGTATAACTTACAAAGTAAACAAGACTTGCTCTTCTAAATCATTCTGGTTTGTAGGGTAAATATGGTACAGAACCACAAATGATTATGAACACAAGAACTCCACGTGTGCATCTGAGGGCAGACATTGTCTAAATGTATTTAGACATATAGCAAACTGTGATCACTGAGTACGTCAGTTTGAGATTCCATACAATATACAGAAAAAAACATTTCTCCTATATCCAGGAATTTATCCTCCAAATTAAGGTTACATCTTGGAGAATTTGGATCTGGTCCAAAGCTACTGAAATCAATGGAAGGAGTTCAGGATTCCACATGTGCAGCAGACAAAAGGATTGTCCATTGCTTTCGCCTTTCTTGGAGAGCAAAAACATGCTGGGGAGTACAAGAAATATGTGTATTTATATGTTTCTATATCTGTTTATGTTGAAACCTGTCAGCAGGGATTCATAGAATCACAGAATGGATTGGAAGGGACCTTAAAGATCCTCTAGTTCCAACGCCCCTGCCATGGGCAAGGACACCTCCCACTAGACCAGGTTGCTCAAAGGCCCCATCCAACCTGGCCTTGAACACCTCCAGAGACGGGGCATCCACAACTTCCCTGGGCAACCTGTTCCAGTGCCTCACCACCCTCAGAGTGAAAAATTTCTTCCCGAGATCTAATCTAAATCTCCCCTCTTCCACTTGGAAGCCACTACCCCTCGTCCTATCACTACATGCCCTTGTAAAAAGTCCCTCTCCAGCTTTCTTGTAGGCCCCTTTCAGATACTGGAAGGCTACTCTAAGGTCTCCGTGAAGCCTTCTCTTCTCCAGGCTGAACAACCCCAACTCTGTCAGCCTAAATTAATTAATACTAGATATTTTGTTTTTATGAGATTCAAAGTATCAGTCAGTGTGTTCATTTCATGACAGCCTCTAAATAGCTATAAATCTATTTCAGCTTGATTATTGTCATGGTTTGGGCCAAATTGGCCCAATCAGGCAGAATGACAGATGCTCTCTCTCTCCTGCTCTGCTTTGAAGGGAGGCAGGAGAGAGAGAGAAAAAGAGACTTAAGAGTTTGGAAGGAACTAAACTACTTTAATGAAATATTAATAATAAAAAGAAAGTAATGAAATATATACAAAACTGTATCAAGCTCCCAGAATGACAATCACGTCACCAGCAGGCACTGAGGAAGTCCCAGACTGGACTCAGTGATGGACGGGAACTGCATTCTGGATCTGGATTCAGGATTGGGATCAAAGGCAGACGCAGAAACAGAGTCCTCCTCGGCCGCCGGCCATTGAAGAAGAGAGGGCTGACCCTTTGATCCCTCAGCTTTTATACTGAGCATGAGGCAGATGGGATGGAATACCTTGTTGGTCAGTTTTGGGTCACCTGTCCTCTCTGCTCCTCCCCGCAGGTGTGACCCCTCTATGCTTTCCCGCTTCCAACCCTCCAATGGGGCAAATAACAAAGTTGGCTGGCCTCGGTCGTTATAGCAATGAGGATAAGCAAGAGCTTCTCTGCATCCCATTCCTTGGCATCAACTATAAACATCAGTCTTATCACTTAGAGAGAGAACAGTTTCTGCACAGCATGCTGTTAATTTCAGCAGTTAGAAGAGGCCTAGCTAAAAAGTAATGTTACTGAACAAAATTGGTCCTGTTTTACCTCTAACCAGGACAATTGTAAATGAATTTGAGCCAGGGAGAATCTTCACCCCTTATTGGATGCGGAGGGGAAGATTGTCAACAAGGATGAGGAGAAGGCTGAGGTACTTAGTGCCTTATTTGCCTCAGTCTTTAACAGTAAGACCAGTCATCCTCAGGGTATTCAGCCCCCTGAGCTGGAAGACAGGGATGGAGAGCAGAATAAACCCCCTGTAATCTAAGAGGAAGCAGTTAGTGACCTGCTACACCAACTGGACAGCCACAAGTCCATGGGCCGATGGGATCCACCCGAGAGTGCTGCGGGAGCTGGCGGAGGAGCTTGCCAAGCCACTCTCCATCATTTATCAGTGGTCCTGGTCAACAGGGGAGGTCCCAGAGGACTGGAGGCTTGCCAGCGTGACACCCATCTACAAGAAGGGCAGGAAGGAGGATCCAGGCAACTATAGGCCTGTCAGCCTGATCTCGGTACCAGGAAAGATCATGGAACGGTTCATCCAGAGCGCACTCACGCGGCATGTGAAGGACAACCAGGGGATCAGGCCCAGCCAGCACGGGTTCATGAAAGGCGGGTCCTGTTTGACCAACCTGATCTCCTTTTATGACAGGTGACCCGCCTGGTGGATGAAGGAAAGGCTGTGGATGTTGTCTACTTGGACTTTAGTAAGGCCTTTGACACAGTTTCCCACAGCATTCTGCTTAGAGAAGCTGGCAGCCCGTGGCTTAGACAGGTGTACTCTTTGCTGGATTAAAAACTGGCTGGATGGCTGAGCCCAGAGAGTTGTGGTGAACGGCATTAAATCCAGTTGGTGGCAGGTCTCAAGCGGTGTTCCTCAGGGCTCAGTTTTGGGACCAGCCTTGTTTAATATCTTTATTGATGATCTAGATGAGGGGATTGAGTGCACCCTCAGTAAGTTTGCAGATGACACCAACTTAAGCGGGAGTGTTGATCTGCTTGAGGGTAGGAAGGCTCTGCAGAGAGATCTGGGCAGTCTGGATCGATGGGCTGAAGCCAACTGCATGAGGTTTAACAAGGCCAAGTGCTGGGTCCTGCACTTGGGTCACAACACCCCCAGGCAGTGCTACAGGCTTGGGAAGGAGTGGCTGGAAAGCTGCCAGGCAGAAAAGGATCTGGGGGTCCTGGCAGACAGATGGCTGAACGTGAGCCAGCAGTGCGCCCAGGTAGCCAAGAAGGCCAATGGCATCTTGACCTGTATCAAGAGTAGTGTGGCCAGCAGGAGTAGGGAAGTGATCGTGCCCCTGTACTCAGCGCTGGTGAGGCTGCAGCTTGAGTACTGTGTCCAGTTTTGGGCGCCACAGTATAGGAGGGACATTGAGGTGCTGGAGCATGTCCAGAGAAGGGCAACAAAGCTGGTGAGGGGTCTTATGAGGAGCGGCTGAGGGAATTAGGATTGTTTATTTTGGAGAAGAGAAGGCTGAGGGGAGCCCTTATTGCTCTCTACAACTACCTGAAAGGAGGTTGTAGTGAGATGGGAGCTGATCTCTTCTCCCAAGTAACTAGCGATAGGACAAGAGGAAACGGGTTCAAGTTGTGCCAGGGGAGGTTTAGGCTGGACATTAGGAAAAAATTTTTTCACTGCAAGAGTTATCAAACATTGGAACAGGCTGCCCAGGGAGGTGGTTGAGTCACCATCCCTAGATATGTTTAAAAGTTGTGTAGATGTGGTGCTTGGAGACATGATTTAGTGGCAGCCCTGGTAGAGTAGGGTCAGTTGTTGGACTAGATGATCTTAAAGGTCTTTTCCAACCTAAATGATTCTATGATTCTATGAATTTGCTGCCCAGAAGAGAAAAGGTCTCATCACTGAAGAAGTGAACCAGACTTTCTCCAACATGTAGTACAATGCCTCCTCTGTAACACTTCTCTAGATACTAATCTTCAGTAAGTAAGGTAGCATTACTGCCCTTGGCATCTTTTGAAGGATAAACAGGGCTCAAAGCACGATCCGTCCAGATCATCTCAGGCAGAGTACCAGATGTCTGTCTGTAGGAGCTACACATCTTCCTGGCCAGCATCAAGTTTAGCTCATACAATTGTGTGCTGCAGCAGATAAAATAAAAGGTCCCAGGCAGTGAGTGTGTTCTGGGTGCATGGGACCCCGACCTACTTGCCCCATCACCTTGAGGACTCACTAGCCTCTGCGAAGCAAAGCCTTCCCCAGCCTCATGCCCAGCCAGTGAGGCTCAGGACAGTTTACTTTCCAAAACTAGCAGTCACACAGCAGCTTTCAACTTCTCTTACACAACTCTTCACAGTCTTTGAGGATCAGTGAAGAATTAAAACAGGGTGGAAGATGGGAGGTATTGCAAGGGTAACTTCTATTAGTTACATCTGGCATTATTGTTGTCTCTGAATGATAGGCTCTGAGAGGAAATAGCAGAGCAGGCATCTTTTCACATTTTGGTATCCAACAAACCAAATTAATTCCATTATCTTTTACGGAAAGTTTGTGCAGGAACAGTTTTGATTGATGGATTACATCTGTGGCTGCTGACTGATTAGCAGCATGATAGATGTAGCTTCATTTACAGGGATTTGCTTTCATTCATGAGGGAAAATTGAAGGTTTCTTTCCAGCACATTTTTTGCATTAGAACTTTTCAAAGTGCTCAACAAATGGTAGGCTTTGATTTCCATTTGTTTAATGCCTGTGGTAATTAACATTTCTGTGAGAACATTTTAACCAAATGTTCTAGCTTCTCCTCCATTAAAATAATAATTTTTTGCTTTAGCTAAAGAATTTAATTGGTATATGTAATAACCCTGATATGGGATTTCTTTTGTCACCATATGAGAGGAAATTGTTCCTGAGGAATGATCATTGTTGCTTTTTCTGGACTTCATTTTATAATTGGCAATATGCCTCATGGTACATCCAGTCCACTTACTACAGATATGCTCTGTCTGCAGTCCATTGTCTCATGGCATGGGTGGGGAGGGGGCATGTATGTGAGTGCTGAATTAAATCTGAGTTCCTCTTCTTCATACCAAAAAATATCTGGGCAGATACTCAACCAGATTAATTACCTGAACACTTTTCAATGCAGAATTACAAGGCTGGATCCTTAACCCAGCCTGTCTTCATGGAGTTGATTTCTAAACCCTATCTCCTCCTTCATGGCTTGTAGAAAACCATAGGATTGGGAAACCAAGAAATGGGGTGAGCGGTGGCAGAGCAAAGGAGATGACTATTTAGTGATACTGGTACCAGTTTCTGTTGGCAGGTGGATCCCCCCTTACATTTTTTACACGTCTATTTCATCCTGTCCATGGTTCTTGTGTGCAGGTTCAGGCACAGACTGATCTCTAGCAGTAGAGGTCCTATGCAACCTGTCCTGCAGTGAAGCTTGAAGGTTTTGGTTCATGCCAGGCTTACTCCAGATAAGCCTTATAGGTAGAAGTAGTGGCCAGGAGAGTTGTTTCTTCTTGCACTGGTGATTCTTGTCCCTTCCTTCTAACGGGAAGATTGTCTGTTCAGATTAGAGCACAGCAAACTCACAATCGCTGTCAAGGGCGGAACTAGCAAATCTGGGATGATTCCAGCAGTAATGACATGCTGAGGGCTACGCAGAGGGCTGAAAATTTTGTAAATGAAAAATTCTGAGAACAGGTACTGTATTGAAGAAAATTCAATGCCAGTGACTCAAGACAGAGGTATTTCCTTGAAGAATGAGGTGGAGCTACGGTGTGCTTGTGACGGGTAAATCTGAGCTAGGACTTTATCCACCAGATACAATAAGCTATGGAGTCTTCCTTCTACAGTTTTTCCCCCCAGACTTAATCCAGAGGAATAGGGCAGATCATGCCTTCCCTGTATGGATCAATGACAGCGATGGCCTTGTGTGCTGTCTCTAAGTGTTGTTTAAGAGCCAGAGCACAGGCAGGACAGTGGGTGTGCAGAAGTTCACCTACTGTCATGTGAGTCTCAGCTAGGTGCGTTCTGCAGCTGAGAGAGCGAAAGATGTATTTTCTCAGCTGCGGAGCAGAGTACTGCTAATGAAAGGAGTTGGTTTGTTGTTACAGTTGGTTACTGCGAGCACGTTTACTCTCTTGAGGGACAGAATTGGATCCTGTTGAGTCATAAAGCAGAAGAGTTTGATCTTCAGTTCTTCTGGGATTTTTGCTACGTTGTGAAAAGTCATTTTGCCTTTTGAGGGGAACATGTCAAGATTCACAGCCTACTCCTAGGGAAATCCTGATTGTAGGCAGCAACTGTATGTATTGTGGATCAAAAGAGGTACGTTGACAGAGCTCTGTATAAAAGTCATGGAGAAACTGTGAACCAAATTAGTAAAAGACTATAAAATGTTTACTGTAGAGTACATGTTATTTTCACTTCATCAGCAGATAGAATTTCACTACTAATCATGACAATGACAAGGCCGGGACATATTTACTGAAAAATTATTTACTATGAAATTACCGTATTGACATTTTGTTTTGACACTCATTTGGAATTAATTGGCAGACTGAAGCAAACCCCTCTGAGTTACTCTGGAGAGTCTCAAGTTCTTCTGTTCTGAGGTTGAAGTTCAGGCGATGGAGGAACTGCCACTCCTCTGTCTGGTGAGCAGTTTTGCCTCACAGGTGGACTGTGGAAAACTGTTGCAGTTCCCTTCAGTCTTCCTTCAATGAAAACACTTGTTAATTATTTCCAAATTGGCACATGGCAGTGCACAGGGCAGGAAAGGCCACTTGCTAAGCTGTCAGTTAATAGTAGGCTTTATTTTGCCTAATTTGTATTTTAGGGTGGGGGTGGGGAAATCTTTGTTTTCAGCTGTTCCAAAAGTGCTGCCTGAAATAGGTGGATAGTATCCAGATGTGCTTCTCTTTAATGCCCAGATGGTCCAACCAACATGTTTCCCAACAAAAGGAGAAGACCTGTGTTACTGACGGTCACTGTTTAGGGCAGTGGGGTTCAAAGTGCTGGCAGGACTCATGCATAATGGAAGACTGGATTGAGAAAACAAACAAACGCAAAGCTTGAATCTGTTGCTTACAGAAAGTTCTAAGTAGCATCATAGTCATTTCATTGAGGAAGGAAGAAATGGGGAGAGGGGATCACAGAGGGAGTAGAAATGAGATGCTCAGATTTTGCATGCCACTGTCCTTGAGGTTGCAGCTGGTTTTTTTCCTTGGTGAGAGTCAGCAGCAGCCCCGCAAATATGTGAGCTCAGTGAAACACCTGGAAGGGGCAGAGGACTGGAGTACTCTGGAGGATGATTAGGGAAAGAAAGGAGGAGAGGGAGAAACGTAAGCCGGAACCTTTTTTGGGGAGCATGGCTATGACACTGTACGGGGGTATGTTCTGCTTGAGTTTCTTATGGTTTCCCGCAAAAAACTATCTAAATAATGGGGAACATCACGAAAACTAGGGATTTGTTCTTCCTGAGAGGGAAGGTAAGAGTGCAGATCTTAAAGTAAATGAGAAAAAATTCTTCCCTTCGCTCCTCAGAGCAGCTTCTGGTATTTACAGTGTTCATCTGAGCCCAGAGCACTGAACCATTGCTGGTGATGGCATCTGGGACATGGCCATCACTGGAGCTGTGCTGCCACATCTCCCAAGGCTGTCTCCACGTGTGTGTGGCTGCTCGAGGTGCTGTGGAGCTGAGGGACACGCTCTGCCTGCCTGCTGCCAAAAGAGCTCTCTCTGTGCAAATTAGTTCATAACTTATGAGCTTTGACAAGTTTTTGTTGGCTGTGCCTTGGGAAATGTTTTTGAATGGCTGTTGCTGAGTTTGCTTTAATCTTTTCCCAGATTTTTTTGGCTGTCATGGAAATAGCTGGATTATTTAATTGTGTTTTTTGAGGTGCATATATAGTCACCTGAAACTTGGTGATGTAAAAAAAAAAAAAAAGAAAAAAGTGTATCAATAACAAACCCATTTATTTTCACTAAAAAGAGAGACAGGCTCCTTCTGCAGAAGAGCTGCATGACCCTGGCCCAGCTGCAAGTACATGCTGAGCCTCCTGTGCATGGACACTGCACTTGCATCGTCCTGAGGGAAACGGAATCTTAATTGGTTTGTCAGACTCCATGGCAGTGCAGTTGGCATGTTTCAGCTGCTCTGGTCCCCCTGTCCGTGCACAGCCCCTTTGCTGAGCTCTCCATTGCCAGCGTGTCAGAGCTGGGACGAGGACCAGCCACGAGCACTGGGCGGGGCGGTTTTTCGGTTCGCCTCCTTTCCCCCATGTGAGTCGTTTCTCTCCCGCTCCTCTGCAGCTGCCGTCCTCCCACTGAGTCACTTTGGATCTGCTGCAGTGGTGACTCCCAATGACACAGAATTTCAGTCTTCAGTGAGCCAAGTACCTGCCCTGATATTTTGGGCTGGTCTGGGGCGAGGGGGAACACTGACACAATAGACCCAAGACATGATTCTCCCCTCCTCAGCTCTGCCCTGTCATTCACATGGAAAAAGACTGCCTTCACTCTCCAGGACTTCAAAAATGGCTTCAAAAGCTGCAAATTCTGGAAGAATACGTCCCAGAGCTGCCTGGTCACTGTTGCTAATGCTTGTCTACGTCAGCTGAAATACCTTGGGCGATGCTTTTCCATTACTGCAGCGTGTCAGATTCCTGTTTGGATTTGAGTGTGGGGAATGTCCTGGAGAGCTTTGAGCATCTCTGCCCGGGGGCGCTTCTTCTGGGAAGGGAGGTCTTATCGGAGCCGCTCTTGGGAAACTGTGTGAGTTTTGATCCTGTGCTGCTTGCTCCTTGTTTGTCCCACTCTTGAGTTCTCTGTTGAATTAAGTAATGATCCTCCTGACTCCCACATGTCCATTTTTTCAGCTTTTCCATGAAAAGGGGGTTAAGAGTAACTGATTTCTTATTGAAAATAAAGCTGAGGAAAACCGCCTGCAAAAGCTATGACTTCTGAAAACGTGCTGATTTTGCCAAGAACTGGAGTGTTGACAACACTGAAGTGACTAAGCATCTCGTGCTTTACTTTCGATAAGAAAAAACAGCTCATTGAATTTGGATTTACACTGGGGTTTATCCTGCCCCTCTTCTTTCTCCCTGACCCAGGTGCCCCAAATGAGAAGGCTGGCTTCAGCTCCTCTGCAGTTCCGTTAATTAGCAGGCAGAAATGACTGGCTCTGTGCACTGTATATTGCGTAAGAGCAGTAAAGGAAAACCTTCTCCACTTTTCATTCATCTGTCTGGTGAATAGCACTTTAGTTACCTCTGCTAGCGAGATGGGCTGGGAGCAGCCAGCAGCAGTCCCTTCCAGCGGTTGGTGAGATCACAAGTTTCCGGATTGAGAGGGTGTGAAAGGAAGAGCTAATCCACTGACTGGCACAGCCGAGTCAGGAGTTACCGGGCTTAGGGGGTTTTGTGTTTTTCATACAAGAAAGACCTCTCACAAATTTCCATTTTCTCTTGCATTTAAAAGGGATTGTTTTTAAATTGATATTTCCTTCCGTCCCCTCCCTTCTTCCTCCCTTAGTCTAAACTATGACCGCAGCCATTTAAGACTGCTGGCAGCTGCCGCAAACCAGAGAGGTCTGGCTGGGGAGAAGTGCTAAAATACAGACTGGTGAAATATGTTAGCCTTGTTCTTCAGCACGGGTGTACACGTGCACTTCAGCCTACTACTGTGCTTTTAGCAGGGCTTTCACCAATGTGACAGAGATTCAACATCACAGACCAGGGCTGTGTTTGATCCCTGGTCATGTACAGCCTAAGCCCAGAGAGCCAGTTCAGACTGGGTAGCACTGGGAGACCAGGAAAGTGGTTCACAGCAACTCTGGGTATTGGTGAACTTGCTTTGCGCACAGGTGGTGAGTGCCACTACTGCATTTGCTTTCCAACAGCTTAGTGCACAGACAGGCTTCTCTCTTTGTATGAGTGAAACCTGGGTGTAGCTTAATGGACGAACGAAGTGACTAACCCCTGCGGTTGCACCCGGCAGGGAGTGTGCTCCCAGTGCCTGACGCAGGAGGATCGCACAGCTCTCTGCCTGCCGCCTTCTACTTTCACATCAGGCTTGTGTCTAGCCCTGCACAGTGTTCAAAAGGAGATGTATATCAAAACAGCATTTCTATTTTTACTATTCTTGCAAAGGGCAATTTAGTGAGGAATTGAGAGGTAGAATGGAGAAAAAAATTGTCCCATCTAAACCTGTTTGCAGGGATCTGCAGCTGGTTAAATCGCAGGTACATCTTCAAAGCTGGAAGTCAGTGGGTTCTCATGCAGGTGTTGTCCTCTGCAGTGGGCTGAATTTATTCTATTTATTGCTTCTGTTTATAAAGGTCTGCCTCTTTATTCAGTGAATGTTTGAAAGAATGCCGTTGATCTGCAGTATCTCTTCCACACATGCACACCTTCTGCAGTTATTCTGCCGTCTCTGGGGCAACCTTCACACAGAAAGATGGTGTTCATGTGAAGTCTTTGGAGGAAAGTGCCTCCTGTCACCTCTGCTTACCTATAATAAGCTTTCTGGTTCAGCACTGAAATGAAACCATCTGGAAAAAGAATCTCCCAATAAAGTACTCCTCTTAATTTAAAGAAGTTGCACATTTAAAATGTGCAGTTCTTCTGTGGGAACACACTGGTTTCATCAACGTTTTCAAGTAACACAGCTGAACTGTTTTAATCAAGTCAACATTCTTCCTTTCGACTTTGTGTTATGGCTTTGATTGAAGTAAATCACTCTGAGTATATTGTTTTGCAGAAATGTCAGAATTTATAACTTTTTGGCCCCAAATGGAATTGAAGTAAGCATTTTGAAATCTTGTTTTGTTCTACCCACTTCCCCTGCCAGGAGACAGGAATATGAAGTTTTTCAGCCAGTGCTAGTTATAATTTTGATGGTTGCTGCTGTTCGCCTTGGATGTCCTGTCATACAGGTACTGGTTTCATCTGCAGTGTGAAGCATTCTCATTTCCTTTTCCATGAAGATGCGTGCCTGTAGTTCATTTGGACTCTTACTTTTTTAAGCTGGTTTTCCGTAAGGTGACTTTGCTTTGCCTTTCCTAGGAATCATTTTTAAAGAAAGAACTGAGGAATGAGGAACTCCTTTGTGGTCTGAACATCCTCTGTTTACTGCTGATTTAGCTCACAGGTTTAATTCTGTTGAATTTGAGGGACTTAGTCCCAATCCAGAGCGTTGGCCCTCCCTTGCATGGGCACTCATGCTTTCTGAGGACGCGCTGTGTGCACATGGCTGGCAACAGCTACTTTAATAGTGGCCCGGTACAACCCCGCTAAAGCCAACAGGGTTAGCGCTTGAACCAAAGGAGAGCGGGATATGCAGCATAGCAGGTTAGGAAACTCCACAAAGGACATAAATTGAAGCCTTCCGGGTCGTGAAGCAATACATGAGGACTGGGGTGATGCTGGGGTTATCTTGCTGTAGAGCTCTGTAGAGCTTTCAACAGAGACTTTGAAAGACCTTTATTTTAGGTGCGCAGGGCTTAATTTGTTGTGACATCCCACCCAACTGAGCAGCGAGAGTCAATGACATTGATAAGAGTGGGGGAAGGACAGAGTTGAGAGTAAAAAGACCCGATTCTCATTTAGGTGAAGCCCTTGCATATTGTCCCAGTTCTGTAAAAGGACATTAAAGAAAGCATTAAAGTAGTTAATGGAAACAAATTATTGCAATAATATCTACTGATATTAAACTCCCCTATCCTCCAGAGAGAGTGCATTTTTTATTCTCTTGGTATAGACACCTTCATTTCACAGCTCCAGCTTTTGATGCCATTGCCAAGTAATTAGCTGCTGTCTCCAGAGCATCGTTTCAGCGTTGGGGAAGGGCATAGATCCAGAGGCAGTTGCACATCAGCTGCGTGGGCTGGCAGGAGCACACACACTCTGTTTGGAGGGATGTGTTTTCTCAGTGGGGCTCAATAGTCGTGCCTGTGCGCTTCACTCAAAGCTGTTTTTCTCTCTGCCTGAAGTAGAGACTGTTTCTTTGATATGCAAGTTTATGGGGTGGGGGGTGGGGGGGGGAGCAATGGGTGTGGGGAACAGATGGAGAAAGCACAGGGAAAATGTAATGGTTTAAAGGAATAAAAAGAGATACTTTTGTTGGAATCGTTACACCAGAAACAAGGTGCCTCTGATGAAGGAAAGTGAGCCTGAGGATAGGGAAGATTGTGGTGTTACCGACAGAAAAAAGGGTTTTTAAGGATTTCAGCCTTATCAGTTTGAGGTTGGTAGCTTGAGAAACCAAATGTTGGGGGATGTGGAAATGATCAAAAGAGAAAGGGTTCAGAAGGACTGAATAAGGCATTGAGCAGAAAGTGTGAGAGGCGGGGAGCAGGGACAGGGCTTGCTGGCTTGCTGCGGGAGAGGGGCTGCGAGCTCTCCAGGCCTCTCCATGGGCGGGAGCCAAGGGAGCAAGGAGAGAAACGGAGGAAAAACTGGAGGTGACCTGGACAAGCAAACAAACCCTTGGACAGAAAGGAGGTGTAGATGAGGAGGGGAGAAGGTAACCGTACAGGGGAGGGCAGTCGAGCAGCTCCTTTCACAAAAACAGGAATGTCCCATGATAAACTCTCAGCTGTGCTTGAACTTCTAGGCACGCTGATAGAAAGTATGACTGGCTTTCTGCTTCTCGCTTCAGGGTACGAGGTAACTTGGGGGTTTCTTGCTGGGAGTTCAAGTTTATGCCTGAGAAGTGAGTGCTTGTTTTGGGAAACCTGAATACACAAGCAGGGCAGGCAAACACCGTTCACGGGGTGTCCTCCTCCCATTGTCACATTTACCTGACGGGCTGTGCCACACCAGGACAGCAGTAGGTGACTGTGGGCAGTTGCTGTTTGGATATGAAGTGGGTGGTGCACACAAACTTGCCCTTTACATGGTGCACAGGTGCTGATTACCAAGGCAATGCTGTGCCCTACCTTGGTGCACACAGAGGCTGGCCAGACCTGGGGCTGTGACACTTAAAGGGCCCATATCGGGGTCCCGGGGCTTTCTGAGCCTGGGAGGCGCCGATGTGGGCGAGCGAGGCACAGGCAAGGGCAGAGCTGTGCTCAGCTGCCACCAGCAGTGCTCTGGCAAGCACAGAATTTGACCAAGGGACTTAGATGCGCTGAAGCATTAAAGCCAAGAGGTACCGACGGGAGGGGATGGTGACAAAATCCTGCTGTGGGACCCTTACAGAAGCAGCTTATCTTTAATTGTCCTTCCTTTCATTATTTCCCAGCTAACGCTATGTAATAGTTACAAATTTGGATTACCTGGAAAAGCTGCTGAAAGTAGGATAACTTATTCATTCCCAGGCTGGATTCTGAAGAATTAATTTCAGCATTGCATATTGAAAATTCTCCTTCATACTAAATATCGTAGTTTTGAGAGCAGTTCTGAAAAAGTGAGATTCTTCCAAGCCATTATTATACATTGTGACAATTTTATTTTTCTTTCAATATCCTTTAGCACGCTCAACTAATATACTCAAATTAGTAGTAGAAAATCTGTGTTTGTAAGAATTGCATCTCTGTACAACGTACTGAAGTAATTCAAATTCCAGGGCAGAACTGTGGAAATTCTTAGCACAGTTTGTCCATATCTTATCAGAACAGGCACGCTTTTCCCACAGCCTGGCCACTTTCCAGCAGTGCCGAAGCAGACTCACTGGAAGCCCAGTTTGAATGGGAGAAGTAATCTTTCTGAATGAATTTTCTGGCAGGATTCCTGTTGCGTGTGTGGTTTATTGTTCTTGGTGATGTGACTACATTTTACCCCCAGATAAATGTTTTAGGGTCTTTATTTTTTTGATGATGGGAGGGGTTCTGGAAAAATAATCACATAGCTAATTCTATAAAATTCTATAGGCAAACATTTTTCTGTTTTAACTACTTTTCCATGTTAATTGTGTAGTTTTTTGAGCATGCTTTTGATCTAAAGAACAACAGCTGATTTACTTTAACTCTTAAACTTTCCTATGGTAAGGGGTTTTGTAATGAAAAAGCAAACAGCTTTCTTTTCTGTGATGCATTTTAACAAAGTATTATGCCAATTCATGTTTTTATATGTGTGTATATATATTGTGTTCATAGTGTAGTAATTCACTATAAAATATTACTGGTGTTGTCAAAAATAAAAGAAGTGGTTGGCAGTGGTGGCATATCCTCAGTTGGTGTAAACCTCCACTGCACATACAGTTGTAACTCTAGTGTAAAGTCAGAGTCGATCCCTCTGTGCTCTACAGGCCTGCTGTGGAGCTGTGCCAACTTCTGTGAGCTGAGGATCCGGCCTCTAATATGTATTACAGGATAGCTAATACGATGTTTAACCACACAGTAACCGCAATATACAAAGAAGTTCTATTTTAGCACTGCTGGGGCAAAAAAATGACTGCTAATGCCGAAGTCTGAAATGCAAAAGATTGCTAAGTGACGGAAGGAGGCAGAAAAAACTCCTCTTATTTTGAGTTAACATGTGTACAGACAAATTCTCGTGTCTCAAGGCTAAGTTTTGTCTAAGAAAGGTCTTTAAGGTTTGGGTCTTTGTAATTAAAACATAAAGAATAATTATCTTAAACTTACATCTGTAGAGGAAGAACTGTGTATTTACTTCTTATCTGCCAAAAAATCTTTCTCTTTTTAGCTAGAAAGATTAACAAAAAGGCATTGAAGTATAAAGGCTTTCTTTTTATTGCAATATATGTACATTTTGTGAACAGATTCAAAGGAGAACAGTCACAACCTTTTTTTCTTTTTCTTTCTTTCTTTTTCAAAACAGGGGTGGGGGGAAAGCATGCAACTCCAAACTTAGTGCCTACAATGCTTGGAAGACATTATGATTAATTTCGTACTTAGGTTTCCAGATGTTGGATTTTGTCCCAACTTTTAAAGACCTCTAATGTTTAACAGGATATGTGCTGAGTATAGTCTTTAACAGAGTTTTCTTTCATAACTCTAGGATCTATGAGAAAAGGTAACTCGGGAAAACACTGCAGATTCGGAGCTGAATCTACAGCCTTCTAGGAAAAAAACCCATTAAATGTGCAAGTTTGGACTGAAGCTATATTTGTTTGGGAAGACTATGGATAGGTACCAGAGCTGGCAGCTGAGCTATTTGAATGCCATCCTCCTTGTGCTGCTGTGGACCGACATTTCCCGTGCACAGAGGGACTGCACAGGAGCGGAGTGCCAGCCCCTGGACAACTGCATTGAGGACGTGCTAGAGCCTGGCGAGTGCTGTGCCACATGTCTGCAGCACGGCTGCATGTGCGAAGGCTACCAGTATTATGACTGCGTCAACGTGGGCTTTATCAATGGCAAAGTACCCGAAGGGCAGTCTTACTTTGTGGACTTTGGAAGCACTGAATGCTCGTGCCCTAAAGGAGGAGGCAAGATTAGCTGCCAGTTCATGCTGTGCCCAGAGCTGCCCCCAAACTGCATTGACGCGGTGGTGCCAGCTGATGGGTGTCCTCAGTGTGGGAGAATAGGTTGCCTCCACGAGGGCCAGAAGTATGTAGCGGGGCATACCTTCCACATGCCCCCCTGCAAGGTTTGCCATTGCCCAAACGCTGGTGGTGAGCTGATGTGCTACCAGCTTCCAGACTGTAACGCGTTCGCCTTAAACACTGCAAGTCCAATAGATGCTGAAGATAATGAACCAGAGAGGCACTATGATGATCCGTACAGCTACGACCAGGAGGCACCAGAAGGAGACAACACCCAGGTGGAGTCTCCAAAAAAATACAGGAGTTACTCATCCCACCTAGAGCAAGAGAGCATCAGCCAAGAGCAAAGCGAGGATTATGACTACCTACCAGCCAGCATTGCTCCTTCAGCTTTGGCTCCGGCCGATCCGTACACTGAGGAGACAGCTGCGCCACTCACCACACCAGTGGCTATGGTCCCCTCTGAAGTTCGCAGTGCCACAGAAAGAAGTGAGCGAAAGAGGGTGCCTCGCACCACTGCAGCATCGCTCCAGCAAGTGATACATAAGGAAACACCAGTAACCACCAGTGCTCCTCCGGAGCACACAATGGCCAACACTGAGACACCCAAACACCTGGAGGAACTGGAGAGGAGACCAAAGGGGAAGCAAGGGGACAAAGAGCGGCATGAACAAGAAAGAGTCCCCCACTCTAAAATAAAAAAGCATGCCAGAAAAGAAGACTTAGGGAACAACATGTATGTAGGCTTTAAAGAGGTGAATTTAACAGAGCCGAGTTGGTCAAAATCTTCCCATGAGACGCATGAGGGAAATGCTTTCCCCAAGGTAAAGTTCAGTGCAACAACCTCTCCTCCGGTTGCTCTAAGGGAAGACCGTAGTCAGTCATCCCAAAAGCAGTCACAGACACTTTATCGTTACCATCCTGAGGAAGATGGGGACCCCAACTCTATTCACGCTAGCCCCAGGTTACCAGAAGGTAAGGACTACTTCCAGAGTAGATGTCTAGAGAACATTTACTTATAATGACTTTGATGCATATCCGCTGTTCTGTTCTTCTTCCTGCTCCACACAGGCATGAAATCAAGCAAACCTCCAGTTACCTTGTTTCATCTCTTTCACAAGATGGTTTGTGTTTCATTTGATGTAATAGATACCATTTCACTGTTGCCTACCTTGCTTTGATTTTGCAGGCTGTGGCTGGTGTTTTCTGTTTAACTTTATTTCAGATGATGATTTGTTAAACTCTGACCTTTTCCTTCCATTACTTGCTTTTTAATTTCTAGTGTGATGTCAGAGAAACATCTTACTCTACACAAAAGGATTTAATTAGTTATCTGCTTGGATCCTCCAGTTACCAACTGAATGTAATCACATTTGTAGCTTTTGTCTTTGGCTGGGGAGGAAGTGAAACAGTTGTGCTTCTACTACGAAAATATTTACAGCGCTCGTTGTAATATTTATGCTATGGTTGAAAGGCTGTCTAAGCTCGTTAGTACAAGAACTTGATAGATTCAAATACTCCTGAGGACTAATAGGGAGAAAAAGGACTGCCTCTTGCTTTGTGTTTTTTGGGGGCTGGAAGTTTATGATGTTTATGATCAACTGTGGCAAGTGTACGTATTTCCTCTCTGCCTCTGGATTCCTCTTGACATCTGCAGTGAATGTTGATTATATGCTTTATGCAATGCTCATTACTGTAATGAATGCAAACTTCATCACTATAAATTAGCACATACACAGCTCATATTTCCAATTCATTTTTCATCAAATCAAGAGTAATACCTCCTTTTTCAAGATGTGGCACAAAATGTTCTCATGACACTCAGATGTATAATACTTGCAGTCTGAGTAGAGAATACTGATTACTCCCTAGACGGTGATATTTCTTTCTGGGTTAGCTAGGTAGCCCTTAAGCATCTTGAGCTGCCTAGTCTATCAACTCAAGAAGTTTAAGGGAGATAGGAGGAGAGCAGATTTGGAGCTGAGACTCTAGGTCCCAACACGAACAGCACCTCATGACTGTTTACCAAACAAAAGACATCTGAGGTCCGAGGTCCACGAATGGAGATGGTAGCCTTTTTCTTTCACTTCCACTTATGTTTTTATTGTAAATATAGACCTCACAATTGCTGATAGCAGCTATAATCTGAGTCAGACCTTGACTTCTTGATTTCATCAAAACAATGCTCTAGAAACCAGTCTTACCTGAAGAACCTCACTGCACCGTAGGAGTAAACTAGGCAGCAGTGTTTGCACACAATGCCTTGAAATGAGAAAATGTTAACTGGGCGCACGTACCATCCAGAGCGACGCCATTAGGAAGTGTAGACTTTCAAAAGTGATGTAATAGATAGTTAATGTGCTCCAAGCCTTACCTCTATGCCACCTTCTCTTCACAGATGCCTGTTGTGTTTTACTTCTAGCTCCTTTTGTTATCTGAAAGATGAATCAAACGGGGGTGGCTGGCTGATTATCCTAGGGAAGCGGTGAACTGATTCCAGCCTTCCAGTTTGTGTAACCTGAAGAAGAGGATCTGTCCAGAATATCTTCATCTGCTCTGTGCAAATGCAGGTGCCAAAAAGCATCTGCCTACATGGTGCACTGAGCTCATCTGTAGTCAGATTTTACACTGCTTAGTATTACCATGCAGCCTAAGCGCAAAGCTCTTCCGTTATGTTTGTTGCAGCCTACCACAAAATCTGATTGGAGCTGTGCATCAAGGCTGTGCATAATACATGGGTCTGAGTTAAGACTAATATGCAATGACCTGTTCTCTGCTGTAATTTAAAAAAAATTTATTTAAAATTAAATTGCCTTTTTTTTTCTCTCAAAAAGGAAAGGTGAGTGGACCATCCTGAAATTTTCAATGAGAGGTTTTAAGAAAGTCTATTGGGGTGAAAGTGTTTAGCAGCAGAGCTAACTACTACATTTTAGAGTCTCCTTGGGTGATTTCCAGTCTGTGATTCGTGGGAACTGCTTGGCTGAGACAGGTCTGGTTGGGGTCTAGCTTAGGTTGGAATGCCTGTTGAATAGGAGCAAAATGTGATGGTTGTCATGTCAGGCGTGAATTGTCTAGCCTACAGAAGCAGGCTTGGAAGTCACCGGATGCCATTTTTGCCTTAGCTGAGATATATACATATATATATATAATTTCTTTTAAATATTATAGAAGTAGAAATGAAAGTAAGTAGCCCTGGGGAGCACAGCAGTCTCTGGCTGTAGAGAGTGCAGCTCTGAGGCTGCTGGTTCTCTGTTTGGCCCATGGAGTTGCTCCATGTCCTGGGAGTGACTGCCAGCGTTGTTGCACCATGTGCATCACCCCCCAGCCACTGGCCACGCAGCCCCTGCCCCCCGTCTGCTCCACCTTTCCCATTAGGAATAGTTGGTGGAAGCAGATCTGTACAGGCCATCAGGGAACTACAGAACCTTCTCCGAAAATCAGGAATCTCCTTTGACATGGCTAGTGGCAGCGCTCATGCCCAGGGACTGCTGTATTTTCAGTTGTTTTGTTGTTGTTGTATTAATTGATGTGCTTGTGACTCATGAGTAGATCTGTATGTTTCAAGTAATAAAACACATACATCTTCTGTCTCCTTGGTGACTCCTGAGCCAGTGATAGAGGGTGAGTGAAGACAGTAGTCAGACTTGAAAGAAAAATTAATTTTGCCTTCAGCTACAGAATGAAAACATAAACTTTGTACATGCATTTCTAACTAGAAAATGGCATAATCTACCAGAATTGCCAAATAAGTTCTTTTCTCTGCTCAAGATTCAGCAGCATGATGTAAACTGCATCAATCCTGTCATTTTAAAAACCGGCGAGGCCATTTGGCTGTTTCCTGATGAGGCTGCCACTCTCGCAGCAGGGTGGTGCCGCACCTCTGGGTGCAGTTGGGCTTTTCCTCGAAGGCTGTGCACGGGTGGCCCCAAAACAGTGTTCAGGTCCTGTCCAGCCCTTTGGGGTGCGATGTGAGCCAGCCCTCGTGCAGGCACGGAGTTGCTCGTGTCTCAAAACAAGTAGGTGCTCCCAAGCCACCGGCCACACCCTGCCCTGCCCGCGGGCTCCCAGAAGCAGCAAGTGCAGATTTTGCTGGACCAGCTCTCAGCAGGGTGCTGTAGGGTGCAGAGGCTGTTGGTCACGGCTCGGGGAGGGTGTTTTGGCCGCTGGGAACGCTGTATGATCGCAGAGTGTTGCGGTGTACGGGGAAGATGGATGCAGCCCGAGGGGCTGGAAGGGGCTGTGCCTTTCCAGCAGTGGCTGCCTGAGAGAGGAGGGCCAGGTTAGGGGATTGTTTGGGGGTTTTGCACTTAATTGAATTTTCCTGGTTTTCTCATCAGTCTGTGCATGTGGATGGATTTTCTTTATTTTGGGTTTTTCCTTCCTTGAAATCATCAATATGGTTATTAACATTTCATCTTAATTGCTTTTTTTCTGGAAACATAAATTTATCTAGGTTCCCAAGTCACTGAGAGATACATTTTTGTGACTGTAGAGACATTCTAGATGTTTATGGTTCTTTTAGTCTTTCTCCCAGAGTTTAGAAAAGTATAGGAGGCTTCACAGAAACATTTGCTGCCACTAAAAATTCAGCCCAAGTTAGACGGCTATTGCATTTGTTCTTCCTATTAGCTGTATCCTGGCACCAGAACTCGGCTGTGTCTGAATCCGTGATGCCTTTGGTTAAAAACTTGGCTTCATTACTTATATTTTATATATCTCACTTTGGTTTTATATGTAGCTGAGTTTTCATCTCCCAAATCTCTGATGCCTCATATGTAATCTAACGGTGGAAACAATGTGGAGTACTTTGGTGCTCAGGAAAGGTTAATTTTGTGTTTCGATTCTCTTTCTCCTTTTGCGCCTGGTTTTTCATCTGTGTTTCAGTAGGACTCTGTGAGGCTGGCACGCGCTGCTTCCCTTCTCGCTCAGGCACGGGTTGGTCCCCGGGAGCGGAGGCTGCCCTGGGGTACGTGCGGGGATGGAAATAACTGCATCTAAAAAGCTGCTGTTGTTAGACACAAGCGTATACAACAAGATGTAATATTGCACTGTATTTCGCATCAGCCAGCTAAGATGATCTATTTAGCCTCTTCACTTGTGGACTCCAGTGAATTGCCATTTGTTTGGGGAATTTTTTCCCCTTTCCTTTTTTGGCTGCTCTGACCTTTTCTGAACCAGCCATTTGGCTGATTACGTGGGTGCTGTGTGAGGGAGGACACGGGTGCTGCTGCAGTCACAGAACTGGGACCTGCCGCAAACCCACTGGTAAAATGGTGATCTGGGGGAGCTGGTTTCTCCATTTGCAAGGTGGGAAGCGCAGCACCAGCTCTGCAGGGCTGTGTGAGCCCAGTGAATGCTCTCCTGCCTCTGATGGGGGTGGCTGCTGCTGCTCAGGGGTCTCTGCCGCTCCGTGCGCTGCGCCAGCCCATAGCACTCCCTGCTGCAGAGACAGTTGTCTGCTACTCTGTGTGCGAGTGCACTTGTCTTAGGTCCTGAATATAGACTAAAGAGCAAATTTCTTCAGCAACATACAGACCTATTGAAGTTTCTGTGGCAAATGCTAATTACCCCAGTCCTAAAGGAACTGTAAGTGTAAAGTAGAGGTAATTATTCAGCTGAAAAAGTGTAAATTAAGTACTTTCACCAAGGGAAGGGATGAGCTTGATGGAGACTATTCTCTTTATACAATCTCCTTCTAAACATTGATCTTATCCACTTACTGCAAGAGCAACAAACAGAGGGAGTTTTAATATCTTTATTTCCTGTTTCCTCATCCTAAAAATGCCCTGAACAGGGGAGGCTTGAATAAAACATCTTTAAAGATCTTCCTGTTATGATTTTCCCACTTTATTCCATTCTCCTGTGCTCTGGCAGTAGAGTGCTGTTTCTTGGATAAATGTAACTCAGGTAGCAAACAGCCTCATTGTGAATGTTTTATGATTTGCGTTCTGGTTTTGGCAGGCTGAGTAGCAGTTTGTGTCTAGCTGGAACCATTGTGTTTCAGAATAGAGGTATTTTTCCACTTCAAAAAATCACCAGTTGCGAATGAGTTTATCATGGTCATTTTTAGAGATAAGGATAATTGCTCTCCAACTGAAGTAAATTGCACCAAGTAAATATTTGCGAGCCAGGATCAGTGGATGTGAGAATGGCATTTATTGCATGTGAATCCTGATCAGGTAGGAGGTACTGGGAGGCTCTCCTGTAACTTCTAAGGATGTCGTTAAGATTTCAAACATCCCATCTACTGCATGTTTGCTGATATTGAGGCTCACGAAGAAAGATGGCCTTGAATTTCCTAACTGAGAACAAACAGGAAACAACAGATTCATAAAGCCGACCTGCAGTCAGGGTTTCCGAGGCGTTCCCTGACCCTTCATCTCTCCTCGTGCCACCCTACAATACACTGGAGGTGGGAGAATTCTGTGGCAGGTGCTTCAGAAACACAAACTGTTTCTGCAGTTACTTTGTATTCTTTGGTATGAGGTGAAGTCCTCTTTCACATTTGCTTGAATTACCTCAGGCTTAATCCTGTGTTGTCTACTTCGTCCCTGTTCTCCCTGGAACAAGAAGAAATCAGCTTTGAGCCCTCAAACTAGGATAACTGAGGAATGAAAATAAACCTCAGGAGAGTGGAGTGTGGGTAGGAAAAGCCTCTGGGCCAGTAAGCGTGAATCAGCATGAATTACAGCCCCAGGTGACAGCGTTGGGTTGTCTCTTTGGTAGTTACAGTTCTGAGTGAGATCATAGAGGAACGTAGCATGAATGGGTATAAGGCAGGTTGAGATACTTACACAAAGAGGAGGACTAAAATGCTATAAAATTAAGAAGCATTTTAAGAGAGAAAGAGATCTAGCTGTTCTGCCAAAATGGCATTCATACCTTACTAAGTAGCTGGATGCAGTTTAGGAGGAAAAAGAAAAAATGCAACAGTTTCTTTCCTAATTAAAAAATACCACATATGGTACCTGAGGGCCTGATCCTCTCATGGCTTCTAAGGCACAAGCTCTTCCTAGACCCCTTCCCTTATGCACCTCAATGCTGTGACCCCTCTGCCTATGGCTTGCTCAGGTCTACTGGCCCAGCTGGTGGTGAAGCTGTGAGCAGCTTGTGCAGGGACCTCTCTTGGACCAGCTGGCAGATTCGGGCTGCTGGGCCACTGCCGACCAGCCCTGCTGACCGTGGACCTGGCATTTCAAGTTTGCGCTTGAGTGGAGCATTGCAGGATGAAGCCTGGCCAGGTCTGCCCCCCCTGCATGCAAGAGTTAGAAGGAAACCTGCCCAAGATGTAGTAGTCGCCACAGTTGTGTATCCCTGTCTTTTTATTTGTCTTCCTTCCAAAGTCTAAAAGGACAAGTAGGGGCTAAGGTTGGACAGCAAGATGAAGGGAACCACTTGTGCTGGGATGGGCCCTCTTGGCACTTTCCATTTTAACAAGACCAGTAATTTCAAGTGTGAGTGCACCGAACACTGCTTGTGGCATGAATTTGTGAGCAAAGGGTGCAAGGGAAATGAAAGCCTAGCCCAACAACATTCAGAGTAATTGTTTTCAGACTCTGAAATAAACAGTAGCCAAAGGTATCAAATCTCCAGGCACCAGACTGCCAGATGTGGCCTGGCTTTCTGTTTCCAAAGCTTGTCCTTTCAGTGGATGCAACATTAGGCCTGTATGAAGTACTTTGAATAGTCCCCCTCGAGGAATTTGCGCACAGATCAGGAGGGCTGATCTGACCTGCCAGCCTGGGCATGCAGGCAGCAGCTGAGTATCCAGACTTGCCCTACCCAGGAGCATGCTTTTGGGGTCAGTGTTGATGTTTTGGTGTTTGTGTGTAGATGATGTCTCTGAACATGTTGCTGCATGGCTGCTGCTTGCCTGTTTGTGTTTTGGAAACTGCTACGGGTCAAACCGCTGCTGCTGGTTTTCCAGCTGGCTGGGCTTCAGTGTGCTTCTCAGAGCTGTGGGCTCTGAATTTGGAACATTATTCTATCTTTGCAAGAATCCCCCTGGTGAGCCCAGGCCCTCTTCACTGCAGACCTTCTTCCATTCATCGTGTGCATCTCCTTGCTAAAATGGAGATATTAACCAAAGGTCATGAGCGCCTGGTTAGCAATACTTTTGTGTCTGACTTTCATGGTGATGCTTTAGTCCTTAACTCTTATAGAGTATTTTAAGTGGTAGCTGTATATTGAACCAGGGGCTCATGGTCTTTAGTTATAGAAAATAGTTTAGAGGATCTTTTCTTAAAGATTTGATCTGTGAAGTGGTGGAAGCACAAGCCTGGTATGCAGAATGCCAAGTTTCAGCGCCATGCTTTACTAAAAACTGTCTGCATAACCTGTCAGATGTATGCAGATTTTTTAAGAGCCTAAACAACTTACAGAAATGCTTAGTTCTCGAGGTCTTTTCTTTTTAAACCCCAGTACTTGCTAATCTCGTTGTTTGAGATGTTTGAGAAGGTGGCTCTCTGTCTTCCTGAGTTGCACATAAAATGAAGATAACAGCTACTCACTTTGGTGTGATCTTACAGAAAAGGCTATGAATCACTGGCAACCATGACAAGCAGGTACAATGTGCAGTACAAGGTGGGACAAACATCTGTGTTCCTTCAGATCTTACTAGTCTTGCCTTGATTAAATTCACTCTGAAGAGCAAGGTCTTTTTCCCAGCATCTGGTGCGATGATGTGGTGTAGTCAGATTTCCCATCCGCTGATAGCAGATTTTATACACTGAGTTCTTTTTGCTGCAGCACAAGGACTATTACTCATGCAGTTGGCTGGAGCAGTTTTTTATAAGGAAATTCATTGTGTTAAGTGCTGGCACCAAGGGGAGGTGCGGAGAATGTCTGAAGAAAAAGTGAAACAGGATGAAACATTCACACCTGGCTGGGGAGTGTATGTTGGCGGTATTGGTGTCCCATCCTGCCCTGGAGGAGCTGGCACTGCTGGCGCTGGCACAAGCCCAAAAGGCAATGTCTGCGTGGGACAGGTTTTCCACAGTGACACTGAACATGGGCTAAGGTTTTCAGATAACCTTAACTTCATGGGATTTAGTTACCAAGACAGTTTAAATCTTATATGTTGAAATAATAAATTCAACTGGAGTTGAGTACCTAACCTATGATGGCATCAAAATATTTTTGGAAACCCATCCTGTGTACCTATTTTGTAGAGGTGAACATCATTGTTTCTGAAAAGTTAGCTCCAACCATGCTTTGCAACAAGAACATTTGATCTCAATTCTGAAATTACAACATTCTGGAGACAAGCTATGGAAATAAGATGGGAGTTTTCTTGTACAAATTAATTAACCACTTGAAAAGACAAGCCTGTTGGGCTCACCAGGTTTCTCAAGGGGACTGCACTTCCTGGTTATTTATAGTATGTATCTGAGAGTATTTTAATTTTTTTTGGTATGCATGTTTGATACTTCTTCAGAAAAAGGAATTTAAATGAGTTTTCTTTGCAGTAGTGTTTGTAGTATTCGCATCGATCAGTGAAGAATTGCAAACGACCCTGAATATAGCTCCTTGTTAGAGAAAGGCAAATATAAATAGTAATTTCTGATCCAAATTTTGTGAGACAATAACCTCTTGAACATTTTCAAATATGTAGGCCAAATAAATGTAGCTTTCTATCATATGCTTACTCATGAAAGGATTTGTAATTTCATTACCCCAGGCCTCACAGCGAGCAGTATCTTTACCTCTTAGGGATTCTTAGGTAACAAGCCAGCAGTAATTGGAATTTTATAAAGATACCTTTATGCATGAGCAGGTTTTATGTTTTATTGACTGGTTTGTGCTGTGCCTGAGATGACCAA
Organism: Burhinus oedicnemus; assembly: GCA_008921705.1. Lineage (NCBI taxonomy): Eukaryota > Metazoa > Chordata > Aves > Charadriiformes > Burhinidae > Burhinus > Burhinus oedicnemus. Next base: position 1,912,593 of record VFFE01009197.1, read on the forward strand.
GTCTCTTCCAAAGCCACCAAAAAGTCCTAAACTGCTATCCCAAAGCACTGGTGGTGATGGCGCTAAGCCGAAGTCTGAGGGAGGGCTAGGGGAAAAGAGTAAGTGTGCTCTCTTTCGGACCAGCAAACCTCCACTGGGCGTTTTTCCCTTTCCTGCCTTTGCCGGCGGGGGCAGGGAGCTACAGTGCCCCCCTGGAGCCACTTGTGTTTGCTCTGACACCACACGTGGAGTGGCTGGGACTCCGCCAAGCGCATTGCCATGAATGAATTTGTAAGCAGTGACGTTACAGAGCCTCTGGGTGTGCAATTGTTCACCGTTCAGTGGAATTACTGGATTTTACTCCATCACTGGGACGCACTGATGGTGATGGAGTACCTGATTAGGTGGCAGCAGCTGGTAACGAGGGTGCTCTGAGGTGTTACAGGGAGGCAGCTGGTCCCTGCAGACAGCCTGAGTAGTGAGGGGTCTCGGGCTAAGGGGGGTGCGTGGGCAGCGTGCTGAGGCAACCCGTGCACAGCTGTCTTGCCTGCTCCTCTACAGCCTGGTCATGCTGGGTGCAGTTCTGGCTGCAACTTCGTACCCCCAAAAAGAAGCCATTTAGAAAACACACAGAACAAGAATTCCTTCTTCCTCGTTGCTGTGAGTGCTGGTTGCTTTTGTGACCCATTGGGATGCTGATTGCATTCAAAAGGGCTCTGAGTTGTTTGACCCTAGTTTTGAATTACCAAGTACTAAAATAAATGTTTATGGCTCCAACAACTCTGGGTTTAAAACCTTTTAATAGTACAAACAGTTGCATGAAAGGGGAGGATTTGCATCAGTAACTTTTAAAAGATGTTATGAAAGTTGACGCTCTCGTGAACTGTTGCTCTGTGTATAATACACATCTTAAAAATAATGAAAATCATCAAATGAAACCTTGTGGCCCTACTGCTACCATTCATAGGGCAAGTTACTGCTTGCGTCTCCAGTGACGTGTACCGCACAAATAACAGGTTTGTATACAGTGTTGTACGCCTTTCCAGCAAGGTTATTTGAATTGGGCACATCACTGTGTCTCAAGGGTATGTAAAGTGCTTAGGATAAGCTCTATTTTGTATGAGGTCACTGTATAGAAATTTTATTTCAAGAAGAAGAAATATTCTCTCCTGTGTTAGCCACCTGTGCTGCACCTTTGCCTTCCATGCTGTTTTTGGCTGTTGCTGGACCCCCCCCTCCTCATTTGCTGATTATCTCTTCCTCCCCTTCCGATAGCCCTGGAGGAGCCAACTTTTGTGGCTTTACAGTTAAGGAAATGCGTCCTTTCTCCTGAAGTCAGCACTGTGGGGCATGCTCACAGCTGCAGGTTGGAGACGAGTGGCTGCCCCTGGCTGCTGCAGTGGCTGTGGGTGGCTGCAGCCCAGCATGGGAACTTTGCAGCCTGACATGGGGTCTTTGTGGCCCAGCAAAGGGGCTTTTCAGGCTGGCGTTGGCCACCAGACATTGGGGACTGGTACAGGAACTCTTCTGGGAGAGCCGCAGGAAAGAAATGGAGGAAGACGTTCCTCCAGTGGTGTTAGGGAAGTCAACAAGTTATCAAAACTCAAATAAATGGAAAAGGCAAGTAAGTGCTCAGTACAGGATCATCAGGGAGGACTGTTGAAAAGGGACAGGAGAGTACCAGATGGGAAAAAATGGCATTTGCCGTGGATATCATACATAGTCTAAGAAATTTTAAGCCAATTTTACACAATATATTCTGGTCTTAGTATGTCACTGAGGTGCTTTTCCTGTATTTTTTTTGAGTAATAAGCTCAATAGCACTGTGTGAGGGCTACAGTCTGGCATTGAGCTGTAATAGCACTCACCTCCTTTTATTCACTGTGAGCAACAACATCAGCTGTGTTTGGAGCAGGGGAGCTGGAGTTTGACTGGAGCTGGCTCAGATGCAGGGAACAGAATTGAGAAGAAAATGAATGAGCTCTTGCAACAAGAACATCTGGCTACACTTCAGTTCCCTTTTCTTCTCACCTCTCACTATTTATATGTTAGTTTCTGTTTGAGTTTTGAAAGACATTGTGTGTGCTACTTACTGGAGTAATTCTCTGAGCACAAGTTAAATTGATTAATATAGTTTAATATAGATTAATAGTTATACATATTGTATGAAAGTGAAGCATCAAAAGTGCTTCTTGTATTTGTATTCTGATTGAGACATCCTACAGGGACTTAGAAAACAATTATATTTTGCTGTCAGTGGTCTGTAAAATAGAATTTATTATACTTAATACCAAACCTACTGTGTGCCGGTAGCACATGGCACACACAAAAGAAATTCTAGAAACACAAACCCCGCTTTGATGGGGAACAGAATTTCCTGAAAAGCAAACACTGAAATGAAAAGCGTGTCATCTTCTCCAGCTAGCTTAGCGGCAAAAGCAGATAGCCTTGTGTGCCTGATACAGGCATTGTGTTTTGGGAGGACAGGTTTTGTAGAAGATTCATGTTCAAACTTGTCTCATTTGTCATTAAAAAAGTAAAGTTCATTAATGAAAACGTATATTTTTAATGAAAATGGATCTTATTATATATAATGGTAATTTCTTACAACTCTTTCCATGAGGTTAAAGAGCTCTTTTGCATCGAACAAGCAGAATGGGAAACTTTCAGCTATGTTAATGGTGTTTAAAGAGTTTTTTTTAATAATGGTTCTGAGAAATCATTAGGAGGAGGACTTTTAGATAAGAGTATTAGGTCAATCCATTATCTGCTTGGTGGCATGGAAAGCCTTACACCCACCCAACAACTCTGCCAAACACTGTCAGTATTTGGCTATCAAGCTTTCAGCTGATGGCTATTTCTCTCTACTGCGCAAGTAGACCCCATTGTAATTCTTCAGCTACCTCTATAAAACATCTTGTTTATAGCCTATAAGCAGCTTAAGATTAGTATAGTTCTCACTCTTATCCAAGAATTCTTCCTCTGCAATGTGCATTAATTTTCCTTGTGTTGGAATTGCTTTGCATGAAACTGCTAGTAGTTTTCATTTCCAGATTCAAAACTACAGTATTCTAGCCAAATGATTTTGTAAGAGGTTTACTGTGAGGAACTGTTTTCAGTGAAGATAACATACACTTAAGTAATGTCTTGTATATTGATGATAAAATTTGTACTTTTACTGGTTCTGGATCAAAGTTGATAAGCATTGTCTTAACTCATGGCATTGAAATCAGAAGAAAAGTATAGTAAACATCAGTGATGACTAGGTTTTACATTAGAAGGTTACATAAATGTTCAATTTCAATCAGCTTGGATTGACTACAGTCACAAGCAAATTATGTTTTTGCTTGTATCTTTAAGTGAGGTGGAAGATAAATATGGAGACTTTCCAAAATCTTGTGCACTGGTCTCAGAAGTTTGGGTTGTTGCATTAAACTAATGAATGTACTTTACATAGCTTCTTGAAATATGGACTTTTGCCTTGCTCGGCCTGTGGCCATGGGAAGCAATTTTCCTGGTAGTGTCTGCACTCTTTCCCTTTTGTACTTGGCCCCAGCGACACGAGGAGCAGGTTTATACTGTGGCATGACTGAGAATGCAGGGGGACAGGCAGGGACTCCACTGCCTTGACATTACTGGAAACTAACCAGTTTAGATGAAAAAAGAGTTATACTACTGGTTTTCTTATTCTGTATGAATTCTTTATGAATTTAACCAACCAGCGCCAAAAAGGAGGTTTTGGAGTCAACCAGTTACATTTGCTTTTCAGTGTGAATAATTTGGTACGCTGAAAAATTCTGGCATGTGGCAGAAAGGCCAGCTGAGGCTTACTATTTATGTTCACGCTCCTGTACTAAGGTTAAATGAGTTTAACACTTTGGGGCTGAAACGAAGCATCCTTTAACCTTCAGTCCTGAGTCCGCATTCTCACTTCGGTGAGGGCTGACCTTGCAGAATGCCAGCACAGTCTGGCAGAGCAAGCAGCTCATGGGTAAGGTAACGTCAGTGACTTCAAAGGTGGAACACTTCATCAGCACTGCTGTTTGTCTGTCCTCCTTTAAACTATGGGATCTGACCTTTATTAGGTAATATTGGAGTCCCATTTTGGTATGGTGAACAGCTTTACACAGTCTTAAAATCTGACCCTGATATTTCAGAGAGATTGTTATTCAGCTTTTAAATGGAGTCAGTAATATATCTTGAAAAAAGACTTTGAAGGTCAAATCCTGTCCTGTCAATGCCACATTAACCCCATTAGTTCCAGTAAGGTATACACTTAGTTTAGCTGTATTGCTTCCTCCTATATTACTATAAAATGGTAAAGGGCAACTGTTAAGCACTAGAAATTCTAAAAATTAAATGCTATCCTTAAGAAAGAACTCCTTACATCTCACATGAACAACATGAACAATGTTGGTCTCACTTCACAAGGCTTTCTTTACAGTCACAAAAAACTTACTTGTTTGTCTGTTGTATTTTTTAGTCAGATGCAAATTCCTCTCCTAGATCTTACAGTTAATTTATAGTAAACAAATACCTCATAAAACGTACGATCATTATACAAATACATTATTATAGCCATTTGTCTTTTTGTTCGTAAATTCCAAAAATTGAATGTCTGGGTAATGGATGTTTATGGAGATGCAGTCGATAGCACTGACTGAGCCCACAGCACGCCATGGTGCTGAGGGTCATGTGAATGAGCCCTTCTTCCCACGACCAGCAAAAAAGGGCTTGATGCCTACTGATCCACCATCATGAACCACGTCCCTTTAGAAAAAAAGAGCTGGTGTTGATAGATGAATATGCTTGCCCCATCCGTGCTGGTTTAATAGAACTGAGGTTTGCACTGCTGTGTTTCAAATCTGACACAGAAAAGTCCTGGCTCCCCCAGGGAGTTAATTGTGTACCTGACCACAAGTATCTGGATTATGGTCAGTTTTGTAGGTGAATATAGCTCTGTCTTTCAGGTTTTAGAGACCAATTAATTATTTTGCTCCTCTATAAACCCAGAGTAATTGCAGTATCTTATGTTAGTATGGGAGTTGTCCTTGTGTATTGCCTTTATAGTAGGTCAGAATACTGCAGTTCTTGGAGCGTTGTGGTTTAGACCAGGACACGGAGCAAGTCTTGGTGTACTTCAGTGCAATTGCAACACTTGTAGGTCCTGGTACTGGTGAAGAAATCTTCACAGCACTTTCATATTTTATATTCTTTAATGGCAGGAAACAAAAATATATAAATGCTGCAAGATTAAAGAATAAATCCATTTCCTGGAAGGCCAGAGGACCACACTGCTGAAACGGTGATTGATTCCAGTCTCAAAGATGAACTAGAGAGGTTTTCTAAAGCCGACTTGTTTGTTTTGGCTGGCTGTTTGCTGCCACCTTGCTGAGATTTTTCTTTTGCTCCTTGAATCTGCTCCAGACTCCTCAGAACCTGAAAATGACCAAAGCTGATGACAAATAAGAAGGAGCGAGTGTTGGTGCAGTGAAAGAAGAATGCAAGTTAGCAATGGCTGTTAAGAGGACTGATATTTCCGGTGTCGTAGCCCGTGGCACACTCAGTACTGTGGGTATGCGTTGCCCTATCTGTGCTTCTCCCGAGAATGGAAAGCAGATTATCTGCTTTCATAACCTGTCTCCTTCTCTCTGCTGCTCTGGTAGCTCTAGTGGTACAGTGCAAGTTTGTTCAGCAGTGCCTCTCATGGGACTGAAAAGGTAAAGTTCAGGCTTTATCTGTGCCCTGTCTTGATCTAATTGGGAGAAGATGCTACATGCGGGCTTCTGTGGACCAGTTTCAGGTCTTGTCTGTGTGTGCAGCTGGTGGAGAGTAAAGAGATTGCTGTACCCGCATGCATAGATGCGCATAGTACCCGCTCATAGATGAGCTATAGTATAGAATTTAAAGTTGGTGTTCATTACAGAAGCTACACGCAGAGAGCATGCAGGATGAATGCCTAACTACAGCCAACACTGGTTACAGATGGTGTGTGACTATCAGGTACCAAATGCCTTAAAACAGGTGCAAAGTAACTTCCAGCTGTGTGCTGGGCAGGTGTGTGATAAGACTGGAAAATGCCTTTATCTGTTTGCCTTCTTCATATTCCCTGGTAGTAAGACTTGGTTACTAACTTTCAAACTGCTGAGCAACTTTTAACTATTTGTGTATACTTAAAAACAACAACTCAGTCTGACACCAAAATACTTCTAACATGTTCTCTGGATCAGTCTGTCAAACAGGGGAGAGTTCATCTCTGCAGTAGTGATGGCCATTGCTACAACCTATGTAACTGAAAACAGAAGTTTTGTAAGCAGGAGTTTATAAGTGGCAGAATTACTCCACAGGTTTGCATGGTGCTGTAGGAATGCTTGCTAGCTCAACATAAAGACTTAGCATATAGACAGACGGAAGCTTACGTCACGTCCCTTAAAAGTGTAGTGCTGCAGAGTGCCCCATGGGTTTGGTAGCTGGAGGTCAAGCCATACTGCAAGGTATCCTTAGCGAAACAGGGAGCCTTTGCTTGGGCAACTGAGTTCAGCCCCAAGGCTCAGAAAATTCTCAAAGTAATGCAAAGTAGGTCCTGGTTTGCAAAACCAACACAACATAGCAAATGCATTTCTAACTGTAGCTTGATAACAAGAATATGTAAACAGACTTCCCCTGGTTTCACATCTAACTGCAACATTTCTAGCAGCTCAGACTTGCCTGGCTTTTTCTTCCATAACTACCAGTTATGCAAATTGATTAATTTGACAAATTTCTACCTTTTGTAGCAAGTTATGTTGAGAACAAGAAAGAGTGAAAATCTCATATGTGGTAAAGTTGCTCGTCAAGTGTTGTGCCACACTTGCTTTTAAAGCAGACGAATAAATACTTTCCAGCATGGAAATGTATGTCTTGGACACCACCTACAAAATTAAGGAAGGAGTGCCAAATCCTACAACATGTTTCAAATAATCAAATAAATATTTGAGGTTATTTGTAAAGTTCCATCTCCTGGAGTCATGTGGCTGCCCAAAAACATCACCTTTCATTTAAAAGATTTTTTTTTTTTGAAAAAAAAAGGGCAGGAGAGCCCCACAGTCTTCCTTAAAAAGAAAAACTAAATCTCAAGTGTTTAAAAACAAACAAAGAAAACCCACCCCACCTTGTAAATAGATAGAAAATTAAAAGAATTCAAACATGTACATGTTTCTGCTAAGCCCCTGTCGCAGTCCTTCCTCAGCCATCATGCTGTGGGGGCAGGGCAGGGTGCGGTGGCAGGACCATGGTGGGGTGGCTGTGAGCCTGGGGGGAGCTGTCTTTCTGAGCACTTCTCCTTGTGTGCACCTGGAGCACCTTCATTGGAAGGTCACTGCAGCAGGGAGGAACCAAAGAGGAGTCAGTCAAATTCGGAGTATGAGAGCCAAATTAAGGCATTTCTGTCATTCAGACCCACAGAAATCACTAAAGAGAGAAAACAGAGCCTTGCTGAAATTTTCAGCAAGGGAGGGGAGATTAGCAGACAGGTATGTCCTACTTTGTCACACACTCTGAGCTGTTAGAGGAGTGGGTGGTGGGGTGGGCTTGGTATTTTTTCTATTTTACTTTCAGCCTGGAGGCAGCTAAATAGGAATGGTTTAAAATAGTATCGTAGTTGCCATAGATACTTGTCTAAATTGAAAATAGAAGTCTGGACCAAGCTTTTAGTCTGTCCGCCAAAGCAAAACTTGGACCTGAGTGATGAAGCCTGAGTGGGTTTGAGAAGTCATGCTGAAGCTTGCGTTGCCACAGTCAGTGATTCAGCCACACCACAGAGGATGCAGATGTGTTTGACGTCACGGAGCAGCTCCAGCAAGGGTTCACATGGGCCTGGAAACTCTGAGAAGGGAAAAATCCTTGATGCCTCAAACGTTTTCCTCCTTTTTTTTGCCCCAGGAGGTCTGTAGAGCTCAGAAAAATGCCATGGCATGCCGCTTTTCCTGGGACTGGGTTTGATTTTTATTTTTAAAATGTGCAACAGAGCAGCAGCAAATTTAAAGTAGTTCAGCTGGATAAAAGCATCCTATTAAGGTAAATTCAGTTTATTTGTCCTAGGAACGTGTGGCAAATGTGTGTCTAATTACAGATAAGGCAACCTACCCTTTCATCTTCTTTCAGTGAGAAAGAATCTGCAAATAAAGTGGAAAACGTTTTGGTGAAATGTATGAAGGTCTTTTCAAGGATTTGGTTATCACAAATGAGTCCCACTTAAGGGAATAGGAGATGTTTCACCCTATCCTGCTTTGTGGATGGCACTGGATGTATCAGGACAATTGCAGCTAACACTGGAATCCCTCACTTTGAGGGAAACATCTATGGTTCTGCCTTTGGAGATTTCTCATTTCATCTCTCCTCCTTTAGACAGTGAGTGTAAATCAGTACTGATCCGGTGAAGATGATGAAGATACACAGAACACATCAGTTGAGTCTGGCCTGAAAAGTACTGAAAAGTAAATACTTAACATTATGTCATATTTCCTCTCCAATTTCTTGCTCAGTAGGTGGTAGAGAATTAGTGCTTAATTACTTGCAGGCTGGGGACAACAACCAGCCGCCTTAAACTGTTTACATTTCTGAATAAGGCTGGAGCTGACTGTTCTTTGTGGTTCAGTCTTTCTCAAAATCTATGGAAGACTTTATAGTGCTTGTTTATCTTTTATACCATATACTGGGATAAATGTTTGTTCCCAAAGAGCTTTTATCTATTAAAAAAACCCCATTCATCCACGTCTATATCACATTATGTATGATAAATCCGATTTATACCATTCAGCTTCCCAGCTTGTGAAAAGGCATGGTTCAAGAGGCTTGTGCAGTTGTGGGAGTTCATAACTGAGCAGAAAATCAGAGCCAAGTCTTAAAGGTGGAGCTGGAGTTCTAGACTTGCTTGGGTACAAGGGATTACATCTAGCAAACATCACTTGAATAAAACATTAATTTCCCATTAAAAAACATTATGTTGCTCTGATAATTGTTCCTGTTTTGAATAATCCTCATTTCCTGCATATCTCTGGTGACTCATCACAGCAGAGTTCGCATCCATTCTGCTTTGCAGATGCTCTCAAGCTGTCTATTTCTGGTCTGACTCAGCTTCTTTATCATCAGCATCTTCTCTCGTTGCTATTGTGCTGTGAAAATGTATGCCTCGCTAAGGACTTCATTCTCCTTCCAGCTTAAAAATCACTGGCACTCCTGCTACACTTTTAAATTTAACTCAAGTTTTAAGAAAGTTTTAGGTTAAAATTCATATTTCATGTTTTCAGGTTGTCTCAAGTCTTGAATCTGCAGCTGAGAAGCCCAGATTGCAAAAATGTGTGCTTCTGAGTCCTTATCTCTACCTATAATGGGAACAAATCTTTCTTCCTTTCAGATTTTCTATGAGTAGTTTCCCGGTTTAATAAATTCCCAATGTGATCTGTGCACCCTATAGCTTCAATTAAACTTTATTTCAAGGATTTAAAAGAGATGGGTGGTGCATGGGTCTGTATGGAGTTCTGTGGGTGCCAGCTATCACCTTTGTTACAGGGTTTGACAGTCTGTTACTGAAGTTTATAGGTAAATATAAAGTTTTAAGAAAGCTAAGCAACAAAACCACAGCATTCAAAAAAATCCGTGTTGAATATATAGCTTAGAGGGCTACAGTACTTTGAAGCGTTATATGCCTCCGTGCAGAATGTTCTAGTACATTTAAATTCAGAGCCCTCAGAGCTGTGGTACAGCTGCGGGCAAGTCTTGCGTGATGTTTGTGTTGCTAGTGTGTGACATGTTTGTCAGCTTTGGGGTATACGGCAGAACCTTCTATGACTCTCACTTTGGAATTCAGGCTAAAGAAGTGGAGGGTGCAGGTGTCATAAGGGTATCACTCCTGCTAGAATTACCAGGCAGTAAATGTGCATTTAAGACTTACCTGTGCTGTTAGTTTAAGGCTACAAGAAATTTTTGATCCTGAAACAACACCAAAAGTTCTGCCAGGAGTCCTGTGGGTGATGGGGATGCGTGCGAGGAGGAAGTTAAAGCCTCTTGCACAAGTCAGTCTTGCCTTCTCTCAGTATTTCCCTTGCATGTTGGTCTGGGTGACTGGTCAGGAGGTTCATTGTCCGACTCATTAGTAGCATTGAGTCATACAGGTAAGCTTTCTTCTCCTTTTTTAAGTCGTCCTCATCCTCCAATGAGCAAAATGAAATCTGATGTTTTATATACAGCACATTGCAGTGAATAAATAATTTGTTATGCTTTTCTAGGGCTTTCATTACTTAAGTTATGTACTCTGAATTGGCACTCCCATTGTACTACTTGGAGTTATCGTCTTGTCACTTGTACTGCAAGATGTACATCCAATTCATGATAGCAGATCATCTTTACTTTTAATTGACTTTTCCACTTTCTGTATTACTGGCAGTTATTTAAGCTTCTTAGGTCATATTTGGGTAAAGGTTTTCTTTCCATACTGAACACAGGTTCCAGTATTAACAGTTGCACACTGACAATAGCTTTCACTCAATGAATGATGATAGAGAGAGGAGTTTTGGGATAGTGCCATGCTTCATATGGTTCTTTAGATATATCTGTCATTTGAGGTGGTTACCTCAGCTGTCAGTTTGTTAAGATTACATAAAGTTTTAAAATTATCTCCTCTTTGTATGGCCAAAAAATGATTCAGTCCTCTTGCGTATGGTATTGCCTCAAGCTCTTGGTATTTATTATGCATACAATGAAGAAATTAAGAGTCTGAGGCTTGCAAAGATTTATTTAGTAGCATTTAATAGCTATCTGTTCGCTAGTAATTTGGTTCAACAGAATGAGAAATTTATTTTTGAATTGTCTTTTAATGAGCCGATAAGCAGTTTTCCCTATCACTCTAAAACTTTGTGTTGTCACTTCAGGGCTGTTTTTTTACAAATGGAAATTGTTATCTCTTGGATAGGTAGCAGGCTGTTGTGGTCATTTCTATTGTTTTTAATGGAGGTTGATTTTAAATACCCCCAATTAGCTAAAAGAAGAATAAGAAACTTTCTCTTTTACTTTAGAGATATTTCTTTTACTGTATATTTGATACTTGATGGAATTGGTGCAGCCAGAATGAACCCCTAGATGATTCCCAACTCTATGAATATGTTATTTTTGTCATTGGTTTTGCCATTTGCAGAAACAGTCATGTAAGAAAATTCAAGAATATCTTTATTTTTGAAGGAGGTCCATTTATCATAATGATTTTTGAACTTGTTCGTCACTGGACCTGTACTTATGACTTGAGCAGCAGAGTCAGTGGTCCAAGAAAGCCTCTCACACAGCAGAGCTCCAGTGCAGTGCGAATCCGCCTGGTCCTGCAGCATCACCAGTGAAACGTCACCGTGTCGCGATCAAAAAGAGCACTTGAAGGTGTGTTGAGAGAAATACGACATAAGTAAACATGGTGCTGCTTTGCAGTGGCTGCACCACATCTGCACCCAAGTAAAGAAGGATTTAGGCAGGATTGGCTCCACAGATGTGCAGACTCTGTCCCAGGCTTCCAGGCTGAGAGAGGTTTGATACAAAATCCTACCATTGGGAGGATGGCTTGTGACATTGTAATACCTGTTTTTGGGAGGGCCAAGGCAGACAGATATTTCCTATGTGATAAAGGTTTCTGCGACTGACACGGAGGATGAACAACATGGCATGTCTGTGGAAAATAAAAATAGTTTTAGTTAACTAACCAACTACCTGTGATTTAATTTACTGCTGCTGAAACAATTCATATGTGCCGTTGAAGTTTTCTGAAAGGAAGGAAGAGAACTGAACAACTCAGCAAGGGGTGAATTGAGTGCCTGGGTGCTCAGTGCCTGACCTTGCCAAGCAGTAAATCAGTGTTGGGCAGTGCAGGTTCTGCTGCAGATCTGGAGAGTATCATCTCCATTCTGGCCGAACCAGTTTAGTTCAACCATTCCTCCCATCAGAGCTTGGAAACTGCTCTGGGGGAGGGGATTTCAGAGTCTAGCAAAGCTGGTTTTCCTCTTCCAGTCTCTAAATTGAAAAAAACGTGTGTGTGTGAGGTGTGGATCTACCAATTTTAAAAATATCAAAGCCTATTTTGCATTTAAATATCGTGTTAGTTGTCCTAAATACTGATTGTACAAGCTCACTCTCCAGAGGGCAGATATTTCAAGCAGATCTCCAGAGAGGACTTTTGCGTGTCTGCAGTGAGGTCCTCCCTGGAGCACCGCAGTTGGGCTGCCTCTCTCTGCCTGGGCCAGCCAGCCTCACAGACTTTCCACAAGCCTGATATCTTTCATATCGCTATCTTTCTGGCAACTTCAACTGGAAGTCTGGCTAACACCTTAAAAAATGTATGAGTTTGGAAATTGTTATAGAGACATGTAATGTGCAGTTCTGTAGGCCATTGCTTTTTGACATGAGGTGAAAAAGGCAGAAGAGCAGAGGAGAGTCTGCATGCTGTTCCAGTGGAGTCCCATAACAGCATTTAGGGGTTTTCTTTTGCTTTTTCTAATCAGAAATGTAAAATTAAAAGTTGTTATGGTTTGAGAAACCCACAACATTTTATTGTCATTCAGACAATTATCCTCTCACCCAATGACACCTCCTCACCCAGGAAGGGGAATCAGGAAAAAAACCAAGGAAACCCGGGGGTTGAAATACCAACAGATTTAATAGAATAAGACCAAATAATTAGCAGTAATAACACTAAAGAACCAATATTGATCCCAATACCAATATAAAATACACAAGGATTATACTCAGCCCATTTTATCCCTAGGAAGCTGTGCACTCCCAGCAGGGGACAGCAAATGTCGGACACTGCAAGCGCGTCGGGAGGAAAGGAAGGGCTCAGGGCTCCGGCACCGGGGCAAGAAGGTCTCTGGATCGCTGCCATCAAGGGAGAGAGAGCTTCACAGCAAACTTTCTAATTTCTATTAAATGTGCCATTCATGGTATGAAATAATCCTGTTTGGCCAATTTGGGTCAAGTGCCTGAGTCTCGCTCCTCCTCATCCCTGCACCTGGCCAGCTCGAAAACACTGAGACCTTGAAACCCACACACCACAGCTGGCTATAAAATCAATATTTTCACAAATTCAGACCCTAGAGTCTTCTAAAAGTGCAGTTTTCCCAGGCATTAAAAGAGAAATGAGTCCTGTGTTGCTCAAACTAGGACAAAAATCACTGCTGAAGAAGCCTGCGGACGACATGTAGGCTGAGGGAGCGATGAGTAACAAGGAGGTCTGCACAGATTCCTTGCACTTTAGCACGGTCAAATGTAAGGTCATTCACCCAGGCTCTTCAGTCAGGGGAGAAAAAGTAAAAGCTAACTCTGTCTTCTTACAGTCTGGCAAAGCAAACAGCTTTGCATCACACAGGGCGTAAAGCTGCCATGAGGCTTACAGAATAGAGACTGGGGTGATTGAAGATGCACTCCGCTTCCCTACTTCAGCTGTCACTACAGTTTTAATGCTGGTCTTCCTATGCACAATTAATGTACACAAAGTTACTTACCTTTGGGTACTGCGTTGTGATAAGCAGCATCAATCCCTACAGGTAAAAGGTCCACTTCTGTCATTTGCGGTTTGTGAAATCCTATGGAAAAAAAGAAAAAGAAATAAGAGGAGTATTGTTTCAGGGTAATAGAAATAGGTAAGTAATTGCTGCTTCATCTCTGTTTTATAGACATGGGTATATTTGGCACTGCAAATTCTCAGATACTTGTAAAGATATGCAGAATAGTAAGTACAGTGTGGGAGATTTTTGGTGAATATCCTTATCCATATTTAAGGAAGTCAGAAAGAAACTTAGTAGTACATGTAGATCTTACTTTTTGTTGGCTTCTTGCCAGGGCATCACTTTTTTTGACCTGTGTCCTTCAGTTTACTCCAATTATGACTTAATTACAAATGTAATCCCTGGCAATGTCATTCAAAAGCCACGTACTATGAGACAAGGCAGATCTTCATTTTTCACAATGTCAGATTAAGCTGTAGAAAGTGTGATCCTCTGGATCTAATAGAACATATGGCTGGCCTTTTTTTTTTTGTTTTTAATCTGCTGAAATAAACTTGTAACTATGTGGAAGTAAATCATAACTAACATAATGCTCATACCTGTGAGCTGGAGCTGGTTGAGCCAGGTCTCCTGGGGGGAGGCAGGAATGTGTTACGCAGTTGTAGTAAATCAAGCAAACAATGCACACGGTTTGCATGAACTCCTCAGTGTCAGCAGAGCTGGGGATTGCTCGCCAAGGATAACCTTAGCCTAGAGAGGCTGATCTGTTGGCTCCTTCCCTGGATGAAGGAGGAACGTGGGCTTCTCTAGAGCAGAGCCAGCCAGTGGCCCTGGAGTCCCCTGCAGCCCTGGGCTGGTGCAGGGCTCTGCCACTGGGACCGCAACCAGGCCCCAGCCACGGGGGTCCTGGCCCACAGGAGCAGCACACAGGGCTCCCATTCAGCACTGGAGGGTCATCACAGGACCCAGGTGTGCCAGTCCATCCATCCAGCTAGGGGGAATTTGCTGGCACCTCCTGTGCAGGAGCCATGCCTGCAGCGTCCCCTGCCTTTGGCTCGGCAGCTGATGTGACTTGGCACCTGCGAAGGCTTTTGGCATGAGAATTGGCAACCTTCACTTGAGAGAGTGACGTGGAGCAGGAATTCAATTCAAATGTTTTGCCTTGTTGTCTGGAGGAGTCTGTCCCTCCCTGCTGTTGTCAGGAGCCCAGGGGACCTTAGCCCCACTGCGTTTTTATCTTTTGTCATTATCCCTGTGGCCTAGTTTCCTCAAATCCTGCCAGTTACAAAATAAAAATGAATGTATTTTTTTCATAAGACACAAAAAATTACATAATCTGTTATTTTATGGGGGAAGAAGGATTGTGAGGGGGATTTGTATACACCAGCTCTCATAAGTGAAGATTACTGCTGTTAATGGAAAAGCACCTCAATAAGATGGTTAAAAAATTTATATAAAAATTGCATGCTAGCTTGGATCCTACTTTAAAAAAATCATTCTGTAAAGGTGATGTGTGATGGACCCATCTGTTTATCTGAGGTGACAAAGGAAGGAAAAAGTCATCTGAGCAAGAGATCTGTAAGAAATGAAGATGACCTCAGCCATGCTGTACGTAACTTTATAGATGGGAACAATGCCTCATGCTAGCAGCCAAAACAGTTCTTACAGCACTGAGAAGGTTTTCAAGACATGCATAAAGAGAGATTATTGTGAGTTAGACTGCCGGGATTTAAATTTATGGCCATATTCAAGGGAAAGTGTCCTTAGCTTGAAGTCATTCTAATTAGTGTTGGGTCAGTCTGTCCTCAGAATTTAAAGTAATAAAATGGTTTGTAAAAAAGTGGGCACATTGAAATGGGGAAAAATCATGAGAGGCTGAGCGTTTGTGGAGCTCTGATTTTAGTTATAATCAATAGTCATTTTTTTAATTGCTGATTGTAGGTACACCTTTGTAAAATTTCAGATCACTTGCATTCTTCCAACAGAGTTTGTAATGGATGGTGCCGGACACTTAGTTCATAGGTTGAACTTGTAACTTGTTTTCTTATACTGGACTGGATTGTGAAAATATTACATCAAGAGTTAAAAATGTTGAGTCTTTCTTTTTAGCAAATATCACTGAATGTCAAGCAAACATACCAGATTTAATTGGCTTCTTAAATATATTAAGTGTTTTGGAACTATTCCATGGAAATAGCCTTTAGAAAGTCTTACCTGTCGGTACTGTTTCTGTTCAAGTTGGATCTATATGTTGCTGGCAGAGAACTGGGCAATTTGGGCTCTTGCTGGTCTTGGGGCGATTTTGTTTGAAGCCAGATGTTGACTCTTGGGAATTAATGTAACTTTCTGTGTTTCAATGCCAATGTATTTTCCACATTTGCTGTTGTTTTTTATGTGCCGACCTCACTGTACAGGTGTTTGTATAATAACTTTTTTTTTATCACTGATTCTCAGTGACAATTCTTGTCATTAAACTTTTTGTGTCATAGATGTAAATTGACATAAAGCCTTGGAAAGCTGGAAGTGGTGAAACAATTTTCCCACTCCTAGGAAACTAAGCAGCTATAATATGGGAAAATTTGTAGAGAGGAAGAGAATGTGGAAAGCAAAATGGTATTTAGAAGGCTTCCTTTTGGAAGGCTTCTTTTCACTTCTTTCAGTATTCAATATGACTTCCTCACTAAATAACTTTAAGCCACAAATCAAGTGCATAGAGTTGCACTAATCATTACTTTAACAGATGATGATGTGCCAAAGTAATTAGCCTTAACTAACAAATTGTTATGCTACGCCAGGCAGTTTTGCTTTATACTTCATATGCTGTAACTGTAAGTCATCTTAATATCATTATGAATTCACGAATCTGTTAAGTCAGGTTTCCATGTTCTCTCAAGTTCTTGAAATACTATTCATTCGCTTATAGGGCTAGTCAGTTCATGTGCAGACACTGGTGGTTAAAAGTTGTATAACAAGTCCATGAACCACTGCACGGGAATGAAATCTTTTCCAATTGTACCAATTCAATGCAAGTATCATATTACTTTGATTTCATCCATTGTCCTGAGGTGGTTGCAAACAGGAATTGTGCAGTGGAGTGGTGCAGCACAGACACAGCATGTGCTGGCGCTGTCAACGGTATAATGGGTCTCCTCTACTCAGACCTTTAATACCTGCTGAATACGAGCTCGGGGCTAATAGCACTTTTAAAAGCACTTTGAATACACTAAGCACTGGGAGTCCTGACTGAAATCAAAAGCTTTGCTGAGTCAGCGAGTGAATGTGCAAAAAGGTTTAAGACTGCTAAGGGCATGGGGAAACACGTATACCACAGGAGCAGTGCAGTGGCCAGTAACTGTAGCATCAGTAATCGTGGGCATGCTGGATGGTTGTTTTGTGTCCTAACATAGAGGGGAAGGGATAGTTTTTTTCT
Source organism: Burhinus oedicnemus (assembly GCA_008921705.1). Classification (NCBI taxonomy): domain Eukaryota; kingdom Metazoa; phylum Chordata; class Aves; order Charadriiformes; family Burhinidae; genus Burhinus; species Burhinus oedicnemus. The sequence continues at coordinate 1,929,519 of VFFE01009197.1, forward strand.
GTTAGAGAGTTTCCAAAAAGATGTGGGAAAAGAGATGGCATTTGAGGGGAGATAAGGAAAAAGGGTCAAGAAAAATAGGTGTGCAGGTAGCAAAGGGAGAGTACTAAGAGACTTGGAGATGAAAACCAGTAGTGAAACAGAGAAACCTTGCAGAGTAGGAGCTACAGGAAACCAGCTGGACACAGATGACATTGCTTAGCGTTGTTGGGGGCTGTTGCTGCTATAGTTAGTTCTGTCTGCCCTGGCAGCTGGGTTACTGATGCTTTTATCAATATGGAACAGTGCCACACAAGCAGCAGACTCTGCTCGTGGTCACAGCTGCATGCACAGCGCTGTCTTTGCCCAGTGTGAGACAAGAAGATTAAAGAGAGTGGTCCTAACCTGAAACGTGGATGGTACTTTCCTGTTGTTGAAAGCTGAATATTCATATTTTATATGAAAGTTTTTGTAACAAATTGCCTAGAAAGCTTGTGATCCCAAGAGGTTTTATAGTGTCTTTTGCCAGATAGCCAATCTTTCATTATAATGTATTTGCAGTGCATTTAACTTGAATTTAAAAACAAACAACTCCTCCCTAAAAGCAGCCTTGCCAATAAACTCTGTTGGTGGTCGTAACCCTTGCCGAAGGGAGCATGGCTCAGAGCGGGTGCTTCCCCCGGCAGCTTTGGAGCTCCCTCTGGCATGGCAGCTTTAACCTTTAATTGTGCTGCTGTTACAGCAAAGCATTCTCCCATGCCCGTGTACTGAACATCAGAGTTGTTGGGACAGTGTTAGGCCTCAGAAAGCTTGCTGTCTTGTCTTCAGAAAGGACTGGAAAATCCTTCAAAGCAAAATGCATCTTAGATATCTGCAGCTTGGGCTAGTGGGGTTGTTGGTCATCCAGAGCCTCCTGTGTTGGAAACAGGTACATTTTTCTTCAAATTTTTATAAGGACTCTTATATCTGATGTGGTAAGAATTTCTAGTTTTCATTTTGGTTTGGAGACACTGCGAAAATATGTGCCGATACTCTGCTGTAGTCGTATATACCCCATCTTCCCTCCACTCCTTTTCATTGCAGGTTTATACAGAATGGCAAAGCCACACCAGAAGTCAGATTTTGACCCCCTATTTCCAACCGTATGGTAGAGGGGAACGATTGTTCACCTCTCACCCCTGTGTGGCCCTTGTCCTACGTGAAAGCTGATGTCTCAATGTGATTGGGAAACAGCTGGCAGCTAACAAAGAGTGTTTGTTGACTGGGAGAAGCAGCAAGTTCAAAGTTGAACCTCTCCCTTGATTAAGAAAGATGAATTCCTTACTGGGGGAGGGATCTGGCTGGTGCCCGGCCACTGCCAAGAACGTGCTGTACCGTTCCATGCTGTCCCGCACATTGCTTCCTTTCTGCTTCCCACTGAGGTTTAGATCATTTTATCAGTGATGGGGGCAATAGAGGGTGGAAAGCAGAGCAGCAGCTTCTAGACCTTGTAGAAATGCAGCTACTGCTAAGCACAGAAGCTGTCATCTCATAGGTGTCATCAGAAAGCACATTATTCTGGAGTTCATGTGTGCATTACATTATGTTTCATCTCTGAAGTCTTAAAAAGTTGAGTTTTACTGCTGTAAGAGAGAGGATTTCCCCTCGCATGAGTTAGTCGGGTATTGAGGTTACTGAGTTACTGGGTTTAAATGCGACCTGGAGCCTGATGGAGGTAAGGAGGGTCCTTCCCACAGGAATTTGCCTCCTTTTCTGCCTCCAAGATCCCATTTGGGATGTGCGGGATGTGCTACTTGGTTTGTCAGAGGCCTTTCTAAAGAATAGAAGGTTTTTTGGAGGTTAATAGGAAGTAGTTGCATCTGGTGAGGAAAATGTGGGGAAGAAAATGAGAGGATACCACTGGCACTTCTCTGAGATCTGTGGGTTGCCTGTGGATGCTGCCTAGTGTTGTGTTTCTCTTTTAAAGATCCATTTCACATCCATTTGAGATTGCAGGTATAGCATAGGAAGGTGTAATTGGCAAATCCAAATAAAAACAAATTTGATCTCAGCTAGAAGTCCTTTTAAAAGTGCTGGAGAGACCAAATATTATGCATAGAGTCCTGCTTCTGTGGAGTAGTTTATAAAAGACTTGTTTTGTGCTAATTTACCTTCGTGTACATAAATAACAAAATAAATTAGATTAAATTATCTACATAATTAAAAATCTACGTTACAGTCCCTTTTACAGAATGATGTCAGTGTTTATAAGTAGCACAGCCAATCAATGTGCATAGATAGCATATGACAAGTCAGCACTAAGATATGTCTCTTCTTGACCTGATCTATTGAAAAACCGAAAGAGAGTGAGTTTATCTTTCACTCTTCTCAATGCTTGCTGACCTTATTTAAAGAATTCGTTTTTCATGAGGTGGATTGAGGCAGGAAGAAAAAAGCACTGAAAAAAATACCTGCCTAGTGATTTTGGTCTCTGTGCAGGATATAAATACACCGCTTGGATTTCAGGTGTGGAAATGCAGCTGGATTATTGAAACACAGTTGAGGTGGTAACCACAGGCTTCAGACAGAGTTCAGGCTGTGAAGCCACCTCTGGACTGAATGCAGACTATGTAAACCATGCTTTTAATGATGTGTCAGTAGCTACCAGAATTGTGCTTGTATTTGTAGCTCTTCAGCATGCAAGCAGCTCTGTGTGAAGTAATTACCTCTTAGGTGAAGATAAAATTTACGCGTTATTGGGCTGTAAATGTATTTTTCCTTTCTCCAGAAGAAATGGGCAGATCCCTTATAAGTGAAGATGCAAGGATTGTGCTCATTTTCCTTAGAAATTAATAGGCCACTGAGAACTCAAGAGGAGTGAGAAAAAAACTTTTATTTTAAACATAAGCAAACATTAAAAAGCTTGACTCTGCATCAACATTTTGTAGCCTAAGACTGTAAACAAACACTGTCCCATTTGAAGCTGTTGACTAACTTGGCTAATGGAGCACAGTCGTTAAGCTAACAACTAAAATTCAGAAAATAATGTAAAGGATCTTGGCCTTCCTAAGCACTGTGCTTGTCTACGTGGGCCTGTACAATCTGGTGGTGCTCCAAAACCTCTCAGCCACCAAGAGCCTGGTGTTTCTTCCACTTGGATCCCTACTTCATGGACGATGACTCAGCAAGTTATTTTCTTTTTGCAGCTATGTCCAGACTTTTCTGGCTTTAAGTATATAGACACTTAGTTCCTTTCTTATGTACTCCCCAAGAGGTTTCTATCATGACAAAGTGCTGACTACAGGTCTTACTAGCAACAGCCTTTAGTGCACAACTAAGACTGTACACCTATTACTAGCTATTAGTAGGTTCACTTGAACTAGGAACCTGGGTAAGAAACTTCAAAATTGAACCATCCTTGTAAGGTACATCATTCTGATCATTCAATTATAATTTGATCTTTAAACACGGAGCACTAAACCCACTTCCCTGCTCTGTTTTTCAGTTACTTCTGTTCTCCATCATCTCCTCCCTTATCTAGGTCCTGTTTCCTCAGCCTGAACAGGTGCTGTGTGTAAATGGACATTGCTTTCCCAGCTCATGGCTGAATGTTAAAAAAGAAAGAAAATGAGCAGTGGACTCTTTACTTATTTACATGCAAATAATAAAACCTGGTTTTTGGAAATGTATTGATGAAGTGGTATGTAAAGTTCTGCCTCTTTTAATATTTTCTTTTACTCTGTTTCAGATGTCTCTTTCAGTAAGTAACTGTAATGAGCCTTTGTGGGAAAGAGGAAGAGACTCCTCCGCCCTTCATTAGAATTTGCCGCCTTATCCCAAATGCTCCAAAACACATTTAAATCACAAAGTTGGAGCTTTTCACAAGTCAGTCCCTTTTCTCTCTCTTCATTTTTGGTTCCAAAGTAAAATATGTTCAGGAATGTAAATTCCTTTAAAATTGGCTGCAGTCTGCAGTTTCCAAGTTGGAAGTGTAGCCAGAGTCCATTGCAGGAGATCAGATTCCAGCTGAGATTTAACTTGTGTCTGTTAGGTGCTGCATGGGGGTGGTGGAGCCTGCCCCAGTGCTGCTGTGGCACACAGTCCTCTCCTCCGGCTGGTCAGGACCAGAAAGAGAAATCTCCTTCCTAGCTGGGTATGGAGTGCATGGCTAAGCTGGACCATGGCTCTGTCTTTCCAGTCGTGTTTGTGCTTGTTTCGAGTGGTGTGCAGGTAAGAGCTTGAGAAGTATTGCAACCATCTCTGCGGCTTACAAAAAGCATAAAATGCTGAGATCGGTGAAGAAATAGTTTCTGTAGAGACAGATACAAGCTGTCAGCTAATGAAATGCTGATCTTTTCACAACATCCTTATGATTATTTCATACTTCGTAGGAGACAGATGTTACTTGTTGAATGTTCCCTGTAGGAAGCACTGTCATACTTGATCTCACTGCGCCTCATACAGGACTTGAATCAGAAAAGGACTTCAGCACGTGTCTAAGTTTCATCAGTGCCGGTGAACTGAGGACTTTAATATACACATGTTCATAGTTATTCTACATAGTCAAGGCCCTTGTAGTTTAATTTTTAGTAAAGGAGCAGACAGGGCCTGTAGGCTTCCATGGGCACTGGTTCAAACCCTACCTTCAGGTGAAAACATCCACTTCTGCCATAGCTTACAATAATTTGCAAATGGTTGCCTTATTTGAAGGTAACTTCAGTAACAGTACCTGCAAGTATACAATAGTATCGTTAATCTTGATGAACACATACAAGCATGACTTGCTCCTTTTAATTAGGAACAATGAGTTGAGACAAAACATACGAGTTTTGTGTGTGATCTGAGTGGTGTAGATTGTTGACCGGGAGGAATTAGGGAATTAACCACTTCATGTCATTGTATTTCTCTGGGTATATCGTGGCCAAAGGCTCCAGTGTGGTTACACTGAGCTGCACCATCGGAGACCATACAGTTTGAGCTGGAGGTAAAGTCTAAAGTGGAAACGAGCAAAATGAGCCACCCAGTAGCTCCTGTGTGAAACCACAGTAACGGTGTCAAACAAGGTGCTTCATTTAGAAGTTAAAAACTCTATTTTCCTAATTTCCACCTCAAAATCATTAATCTTTTAGAGAATTGAAAAACCTTGTTTCCAAACAGCTCTGGTTCTGATGCATACCGTGTGGCAAAAGAGAAATTTCCTGCTGTGCTTCCTGCTAGTGGCTGCTAAATTCCCCTGAAACACTCCAAACATCATTATCAGCCCATTCAAATTAATATTTCCTCCTACATTTGTGAGGGATAAAAGGAAGTTTGTTTTGTTGCTGTTGACTAAAGTATCCCACTGAATTTCCTTCGCAATAACTGCTTTGGCACTGGGTGCTTCCTGGACAATTTAAACCTCCTTGGGGTTAATGCATCAAGGCAGAACCATGGGCCATCAACTCTTCCAGCCTGTCATTAATCCAGGAAATGCCCTGGGCCACAATCTTTATTGCTGAAATTCTTGCACAAACGCTGATTGCAGAACTTTATAAAGAAAAGCCAAAGGAAATGAGAGAGCTCTTCAGAACATCATAAAATAAATAAACAATGTAATTTATGATTGTAAACCTGACAAGGACTAGCAAGGAGTACAGTAGGATACCCAAATAAGGAAAGCTGGAGCCCTACAATGACTTTTCTGTTCATTTTAATCATCCCTATGCATTAATTAGAAACTCAATGAAACGCAGAGGTTTCCTTCCTCTGATGTTCAGAATTGTTTGCTCAACAGTCCTCAGCCCTGTCCAAACAGAGCTGGAGGGCACAGGGTCAGGCTCCTGGGGTGCTTTGCTGGTTGCTGACTGATGCTATCGGGTAATCTTATCTTTTCTTACCTTTTCAAGGTGTGCAAGACTGTTTCGCTAGGGCTGCTGCTTCTGTTGTTAACATGCCGTCTTAAGTACTTTGAAAGTTGCATTGAGAAATGTAGCAGAGAAAAGGAGCTGACACCAGCAGCTGGGGATGAGTCAGTGAGGAAATTTTCCCAGTTTTGTTTCATTAATGTTCTGAATAGAGAAGAGCATTCAATTCACAGTGAATAACTTCTCTGATGATTTTTACTGTTTTTCTACTTTGCATGAATTGGTCATAAAGAGAAAAAAAATCCTGGCCTTTTTTACCCCCCAAAAATGATTCAAGAGTTTTTCTGTGAACGATTTCTGGATGGGCTCTCCTAGGGTGCAGCTAAGGGTGCATATTTCTAGTCTGGGCTGCATGCGGTTGTACTGATCGAAACAGATCAAACACTGGTCATCTGCTTGGGATTTTTTTTTCAGTTACCGAAGTTGCAAAACTCAACTACCTAAAAGCTCACAGCTGCAACCTGAAAGACGAGTGAACTTTGGGGTTGGCTTCATATGATTATTCATAACCAGTTCCCTCACATGTGTTGGCTCTGCCAGTGTGTGTGCGATGTCTAAACCTGTAATCTGAGCCCCAGTGAAGCAGATACGATTCAGATACAAATGTACAATCCTCCTTTGTGACTTTAAACAAAAGTACAATTTCTACTGTGATTGGTATGAGATCAAATTATGTATTTATATGGGTTGCATGATTAAGGTGTGTCTGGAGTTGTTAAGCAATTGAACTCCAAAATGGCACAATAGCTTAGCTTATCTTTGATCGACATTCCCAGACCAAAACAAAGACCTTTTTCACTGCTGCACTCTTAAAATCTAAAGCAGCGACATGTCTTGATGGATGGCTGTCCCTAGTATTGCAGTGCGTGGGTTTGGATAGTTACGTGGTGAAACTAATGAATGTTTTTCTGTAGATAAACACACAGAAGTAGGGGGAGCACATAAGCCAAATTAAAGCCTTACACACACATACATTTGCCTCTTTATGTTTGTTTGCCTTTTTTTTTAAAAAAAAAAAGGAATATTATTTCTGTAATTTAATTATCATTACAACCTCAGCTCAATTTGTACCTGGGTAAGGTCATACCGACAGTGCTTGTGTTACTAACTGCTTGAGTTGCAGCAGATTCAGTGATCCTGCCTACATTTCCCAAGTGCTCTCACAGACAGTCCCTGGCTACATCCCCTGATAAACACTATGCCTCTTAGTTTTAACTTTAAAATTAAATAGGGCTGGTGGAAATGCTGGCTTTGAAGAAAGGCGCCTACCTAGCCACAAAAAGGAGCACGCAAAGAGCATGCTCTCCCCCAAGATAAAATTCTTTAGACAGGAATTACAAGGGTAATCGGAACCAGGCTTGGCAAAGCCTCAGCTCTTTTGAAAGTTAATAGACAGCCGAAATATACTCTGTGCAGTACCTGGGGAAGGAAAGCTGAGGAGGAAAATACAGGCTGAAGGGTAAGAAACAGTATGCCTACTTTGAGTTATTATTGTAGCTGATAGAAGGATGATTGTGTGTGAAGTGTTTAAACTCAGTGACAGAAGGATAGATCCAAATAAGCTGAAGTTTTAAAAAGCAGGAAGAGAAATTGCTTAGGTTTTTAGTGGGTGAATAAGGTTAAAGAATTTATTTAGTTGTTTCCCCCCCACACTCCTTTTTTCAACCTGGATCTAATAAAGGGTGTTGTCATGGAAACGTTAAAGACCAAACATAGTCTAAATTATCTGACCTCTGGCACAGGTAATACAAGTTTTGACTTACAAGGATTATTCAGAACTAAAGCCGGAGGGAATATGAGGTTGCTATTCATTCACACTTTGAGCAAAATCTGCCAGACAATCCTGGCTGAGGTTATGTTGATGTATGTCTCTGTCGTACAGTGCATAGTAAAATGAGAACATTCAGTTTGTTTTATTCAGTTTTTCATTGTGCCTTTGGGCACACACAACTCTATATTTTGCCAAGCAAGCCAGCATAAGGAATTTATGAAAAAAGAATAATGTAGGAAACAGAGCGTTTTCAGGTTGAAATGGAAATCAGATGCCTCCCAAGGAGTGAAGGCAATATAACAGGAACTTGTCCTGGATGAATGGTGGGATGCATTTCTAAAGAGACACAGGTGACTTCAGAGGAAGGAGGAGAGTATAGAAAAATGCTTTGCTGTATGACATTTAAAATGAAAGCAAGTTGCTGCAAGCGTGATGAACCTCACTTAGATTACTGTGGTAATGGCATGGCAAACTGAGTCCAGTAGGAATGGAAGAGGATGATAGAAAAGAGGAGAGAAGGATTAAGTACTGGATTGAAGCCGTAAGATGTGTGTTGAACTCTCAGCTCAGCCTGTATTTCTCCTGCAATCTGCTTTTTCGTTATTTCCAATGAGAGGAGGCTAAAAGTCTAATGAGTGCACATGGGTTGAAGCCCCTTCCCCAGCAATGAGCTAACTGAGGATTTGATCATGGAAACACTCGGGCACTACTCGCATTTCAGTAAGATTTAGAGTCAAATATGCTCCTGAACACTGAGGCACTTTGAGGAGCCTGCAGTAACCTGCACAGAATAAACCATACGCTAATTTATCTGGGAACAGGTCCTGAAGAAAGCTTAACCAGTCCTAATGACGTAAGTGATAGTTCAGTTTCAAGTGAAAGCAGCTGGCTTTGGGGCTGTGTTGTCACTCTCCCCTCCCCTATCTTTGCCAAGATAAATGTTCTCCTCTTTACCTTTACTCATTAAAATGTCTTCCTAGCCATCTCAGATAAATCAAGTTAAGAACATGTTACGCTGCACAACCAAATGGTGAAATTCAGTGAGGGAATTTAATAAAGCCTCTCAGACTGTTGATAAGATAAGAAATGACAACCTATTAAGGGGTAAGGCTACAGTACTTTTTTATTTATTTACTAAAGCTTTAAATGATGAAGAGATTGAAGCAGAAAAAAGACCCACTGGAAACCAGTGTTTTTCAGTATTTGAAGAACTCCATCAAGTTAATCATTCTTCTGTGAATTTCTTCTTCATTATTTGCCATAGAATGTGGTTTTATGCTCTCAGGCAGGTATTTGATAAGAAAACACAATACCTTTTTCTCCAGTGTGAGCAAACAATTCTTGTGAAACGTGTGCTGGGTGCATTGCTCAGGTATGGAGATATGAACATTGCCTCTTCTGCATGTGAGTGCCGATCCAGCAATTAACAGCTTAAATTAAAGCCAGCAGTGAAGAGTTGTAGCTGCCCAGGGCTGGCAACATCACACTGCCCCTGAAATGCCACTTTCCCAGCGATTTGTGCTTCATCTGGAATACAGGGCGCTGACTTTCCCTGACTAATAGGTAATCTTATTAGGGAATAATACCAGTTTTGAACTTTAGCTATATCTTAGATCAAATGGTTATATCCAAGTCCCTGCACTACGTCTGCCTACGTGGGTCTCTCTAGATAAAAATAACTAAGACTATTTAATGCATCATGGCTCCTACAACAATTTTAGTAGAAAGGAAAATAATAGTTTATTTTAACCGAATGGTACTGTTAAAACTGATGGCCAAGATTTAACCCATCACTTGCCACTCGTGGGTGGAAGACTTGGATGGATCGGTCGGTGCCCACTGCTCGCAAGCTGAAGTCTTAAGGTTTGTCTGTCTGTGTTCTGCTTAGACAAAAGAAATGTTTAGAACAGGAGAATGGTGGATAAAACTTCTCTAATAGCTCAGTCAGTGAGTCAATGCATTTGCTCAAAGAATGGATGTTTGCCCAATAGGAGTTAGTCAATCGATGCAAGTGTTCTGCAGAGCTGCAAAACTAATGTGAGAATGGAAGTAAGCAGAGAAATCAGAGGTGTTAAACCGCTTAAATGTTCTGAGTGGAAATTCAGGTGAAGCTGAAATCGGTGAAACTTTAGTGTCAAAAAATGCTCTGGCAAGAAACTGAAATATTCTATCTCTTCTTGACCAGTTGTAGAGCTGGCTGGTGTTTTATCACTCTTGAAACGTAATTTGTGAACGCTGTTGGGGAAAAAAGGGGAGGAGGGTATTTGAAAATCCCTTTTGTCTCCTTTGCTGTTCTAACAAACTTACGGTTCACTGTGTGAATGGGGGCAAGTAATTTCGTAGCCTTTAACTGTGTGTTTTCCTCAGTGTAATGTTTGAGCTTCAGCTAAACTTTTAAAAATACACACCAGCGCCCCATGGCAGATTTTTCTAGCTGAAAGTTGAAATTCCCGGAGAGCAGCGTGTAAAAGCTGTGTGGATATCATGTGACTATGGAAAACCCTGGTGTGACCCCGAGTCAGCAGGAGGCCATCCTGACTAGGTTTGGACCAGGCACTGAGACAACATGACATCTTGAAGCACAGTCAAGGAAGAGTTAAAATTCTCAGGATGGGAAAATGTTTCTCTAAATATTTGAATTAAATTCTAAATGTCTCTAAAAGACAATACACAAACTTTTGAGATTAGGCCAAAATGTACTTTAGTTCATATATTCAGAGTGATGTAGACTGATAATTGTAAGAGATAAGTTACTAAATTGAAAACAAGTGAGAGGACATGGTGCTGTTTTATAGTACAGCCTGAAATAAATTACTTTTTTCTCCTAGTGAAGAAATTCATAAATAGCAAATTATCCTTTAACAGGTGTCTTGTTAAATGACTCTTTGAAATATCAAAGATGCACACAGTAAAACATATTCAGCATTATTGTGTTCTCAAAGTGACTTTGTTTTCTGTGAGCAGATGCAAATTTACTTCTAAATCTGCTAATATCATGAAAGCCCCAAATAAACAAAGCTCTGTTTAAATGTTTAAGTATTTCAAAGTCTGCTATACATTTAGCTTAAAGTTTCCATCCAGCGTAGAAGCTATGTGATCTTCAGTCTTGTGTGTGTATCTGGTTGTATATATTTGTTCTTACTAGTGCATAATCAAAATATCATAAATCCATGCTAATGACTGAGTCCTGTTATGAATTATTCAGTTTTTCTAATTCCTAATTGAGATAAAATGCAATAGTTTGTTCATTTTATTATAACTGCATTCTAGATTTAATTATTCATAAGATCATAACAAAAGGCAATATATTTTGTAAATATGACTGCTCTAATAGTATGGCACTTCACTACAGCAATCTGATATTGACTCTTTAGTGAGGAATGAGTGATTCATTTTTATTTGAATTATAAATCATGTAGATTACTGCAATATAGATTAGTAAATTCTGCTGTATTCTTGCATTTTAAACCTAGCAATACCGTAGCACCAAATGTGTTTTCAGCACTTGGTAAAATGAATGGAGTTGCCACTAAGGAACTGAATTAAAACTGTGTTGAAACACTGTTTTATAGCAATGTTTTGTAATTATCTGGTACCAGCTGTATTTCCTGCCTAATTTAACTGCATATATCATCTGTTTCATGTCATATAGCAACTCTTACATGTAATACAGCTTTCAAGACTCAAATGTATTTTTAACATTGTTACTATGTGGCATAAAATGAAAGCATTGCGTAGACTGAAGTCCAGTTGCAGTTTGTTACAGTGCTATGTGTCCTTGTGTGTGAGCATGACCGTGGCACTGTGGGAGGACAGAAATGGCTTCGGTCATCAAAACCCCTCTGCAGCTGGGCTGCACAGGGTGAGGGTGCAGTGGCTTCAAGTCTGTTTTGGGTTGTCTCTCCCCGAAGCCTTAAAGAAAACAAAGTAAAATTTACAAAAGTGTGAAGTGCACCTTCTTTCCCCCCTTGCTGCTTTTATTTTCCCAACGTATAAATAAGGACTTAGAGTAGAGATGAAGCTCTCTGTGCCATGATCTCGTCTGCAGTCCTTACATGATTTTTCTGCGGCATTCACTTGCTGTAATGCCTCTCCCCTTCTCTTTGTAACCTAACAGAGTCATGCAACTGGAGTTTGTGGGCACAAAAAGGATGGGTTTTGTCCTGGAAGCCCTACTGCCCCTCTTAGTGTCAACTGTCCAAACTATTGTTACTTTTTTGGAGTTACCGTTGATTGATGCCTTAACAAGAAATGCGGAAGGGCCAGGGCAGAACGGCAGTCAGGTGGCAGGTGGTGCAGGGTTTGATGCTCTGGGCCACGAGGTTGCTGCTGGTTTGGGCAGACGTGGCTGCAGCTTTGCAGAGCTGTGTCTTGTCACTTGCTGTAATCTCCTCCCCTCACCCATCCCTCCAAGTTAGTGATGAAGGTATTTTTCCACAGAGCATTTTCTCTTTCCAATGAAAAATGTAATTAAAAAGTTGAGATATTTTCACCAAGAAGTGTGGTTTGGACATGCTTAATGTTCCCATCCATCTATGAGCATAGGCTCTGCGTTGGGAACTAAGGTCCCGCGGTACTGCTGCTCAGCCAGGAGTAGAGCGTGAGGCAGCAGCCCCTGCAGAGCCCCCCTCACCTCCGCAGGTGGCTCAGGCTTGGCCCCAAGCTCACCCACAGGAGGAGCAGGGGCAATCCTACCCATCCCTGGTACCATGGCTTAATCCTATTGCAAGACTGTCCCCCAAACTGTGTTTCCTATGGCAGCTGGAGTGGTCAACGCTGCTCAGCCAAATCAAACTCAGGTCTGTTAAGGCACTGCTGTAGAGTGTGTTTAATGAACCCTTTTGGGGATCAAAGAACACAGAAGGAAATTAAATTTGGTAATTTTTCTCCCATGAGATCTTGGTCAGTAAAGGGACATGTATTCTTTCTTTCTCACCCTCTTTGTCACTCCTGTTAGATACAATTTCTTAAAGTTTTTTTTTTCTCATGACCAGGCATTTCATGATCGTGGGCAGTATATTTTGTATGTGTTTAATGATAAAATGGTTTGGGTTGGAAGGGACCTTTAAAGGCCATCTAGTCCAACCCCCCTGCAATGAGCAGGGACATCTTCAACTAGATCATGTTGCTCAGAGCCCTGTCCAACCTGACCTCAAATATTTCCAGGAATGGGGCATCTACTACCTCTGTGGGCAACCTGGGCTAGTGTTTCTCTCCATGATATTTGAGAAGTCATGGCAGTCAGGTGAAGTCCCCAGTGACTGGAAAAAGGAAAACATTGCACCCATTTTTTAAAATGGCAGAAAGGAGGACCCTGGGAGCTACTGACTTGTCAGCCTCACCTCTGTGCCTGGGAAGATCATGGAAGAGATCCTCCTAGCAGCTATGCTAAGGCACATTGAGGGCAGGGAGGTGATTCAAGACAGCCAGCACGGCTTCACTGAGGGCAAGTCCTGCCTGATCAACCTATTAGCCTTCTATGATGGAGTGAATACATCAGTGGACAAGGGAAGAGCTACGGATGTCGTCTATCTGGACTTCTGTAAGGCCTTTGACATGGTCCCCCACAACATCCTTCTCTAAATCGGAGAGATGGATTTGATGGGTGGACTGTTTGGTGGATGAGAAATTGGTTGGATGCTCACATCCAGAGCGTAGTAAATTAACTGTAACAAGTACAAAGGAATAGTCTTCTACTGAGGAGGTTTGTATTATTTGTGTAAGTGCCAAAATTTTTAACATTGAAGATAGCATTACGCTTCACTTAAACTTCTTAGCCTTGATACCTAATCACTACTTAGCTCTACAGGACACTATATAAAGTTCTTCTACTGTTGTTTGACACACAGAATAACTGTTGTAGGTACATGACAGCAGAAATGTGCTGGTAACATAGACTGTTTCTTCTGAATTGTGCGGCATGGATACCCAGATGTTTTGAATTGTAGCCGTTTCTAAAAATGTCTCACTTACAGTTAAGTGTTACAGTTTTGCAAAGAAGAAATATTTGGCTTGATACCATATAACAAATGCAGACAAAAGAAAGCTTTCTGTTAACTTTTTCATCAAATCTGGTCTATTGGAGACGCTGTCATCTAACACTGCTGTCAACATGCAGGAGCAGAGAGTTCTCAGTTCAGATGGGATGACTCCTATTGATCTGAATGCAGGTCCCTAATAGATGAAAATTGTGCAAGACTGGCTTCCAAATGTTTCGTTTTGTTGCCAGGTCTCGACAGGAGAGCACTGTACCTTCACCAGTGCCATTCTGCAGCAATGGCACTTTTCCTAAAACCCTTGTAGAGAAAGGGGTTCCCCTCTCCCACTGTAAGTAGAACTGATTCAGGAGACATTTATCTGAAAAGTGGCTGAGGGTTCTTGAAAATACCTTGTTCTGCAGTGTGGGTTGCTGGGAGTTGGTCAGTGAGTGCTCAGATGTGGAGCTACCCAAGGTCCACTGCACCCACACATCTCCTGCAACTCAACTTTGGGGTGGTTTTGTCTTGTTTCCTCTTAATGGTAACACCAAACCATGCCAGAGACTGGTCTGGAAGGATGAATAAAATGCACAAACTATTCTGTATATCCATATAAATGGATTTAAAAGGAACTGGAGCACTTCTGATGAGCCAATGGAGAGAGCAGGTGCTGCTCCAACTCATCAGCACAGGGCCATTGACCACAGAGAGCTGTAGTCTGATACACCATCTTTTATGTGTATTGACACATGTATCAATACTGTGAAAGCCCCCAAGCATTTGTAATGCACCTCATGTCTCTCTAAAAGGCATCTCTTTGTCATTTTCTTACCTGATATCTGTGTGACTGTTCCCAAAGCAGAAAGCTCCTGCCACAGACCCGTTAGCTGGTACTGGGGAGACCATGTGCTTGTGCGGTGGAGCCCATCCACTGCATGAACAGTTGCAGGAGAAACCTTCCTAATGCCACAGCACAGTGCTTGCCAGCTGCTGCCATGGAGCAGGCTCCTTGCACTCCAGCATCAGTTTAGTTGGCTTATGTTAGTGCATGTTTGGTGTTTGCACCCCAGTAGCCTGGCAAATGTCCCATCATGAAGTAAACTTCAGTACAGACTCCAAAAAACTACTGCTTCTGCCCAGTCTGATGTGACCTGAGCCTGTATACAGTAGACTTGTAGTATATTGAAAATGCATTAATTTAAGTTGTATTTCACTGTAACCTGAAAATTTATGTCTTAAGTGGAAATCCATAAGGAAAAATGTAAAAAGTAGCGCAGCATTCTACGTGTCCATCTATTTTACTCCATCTTAGTGGCAGTGTTTTACATAAACTCATTAGCAGAGTCAGAGTTATGTCTCTCAATCCCTTTTCATTATGATTTTAAACCAGCTGAACCCTCAAATTCAGCAGTAGGACACTGTAGGTAATTCTGAGGAGTAAAATTTCCTCATGTGTTTTACGGAAACAATTTCTTAATGCTACGTATGTCAAACCTACTAAAAACACTCTTGCTAAATACTAAGAACTTTAAGGGACCATGACAAGGAATGTGTTTCAGTTTGTTGTTACTCATCAGTGAAACTTCATATTTACAATTTGGTATAAGAGA
This sequence comes from Burhinus oedicnemus, assembly GCA_008921705.1. Taxonomy (NCBI): domain Eukaryota; kingdom Metazoa; phylum Chordata; class Aves; order Charadriiformes; family Burhinidae; genus Burhinus; species Burhinus oedicnemus. The sequence goes on from VFFE01009197.1 coordinate 1,944,736, forward strand.
ACAACTGAGGCTTGTGTGTGCCATGTGCCAAGCTTGGGTACACCCTGTGTGCTGTATTTCATTTCTTGTGAACTTTACTTGGACACATTCATGCTAGCCCAGCTAGTGGTAGTGAAGGCACTGTTACAACTGCATAATGACTTATTAAATCAACTTGCGTTAAGTGGCCACTCATGATTATTCAGGTTTTTTTGTTCAGAGATGTGAAAGGTGGAGTTGTCTTCAAACCAGTTGTCTTTTACTGTATTTAAAACTCTAATTTGCTTCTGCTGTTCCTCCCTGAAAGACATTACCAGGTGATTGATTGTGTCAAGATACTGCAGGTCATCGGTTGCCTCTTTCTTTTTTTGGATATAACCAAATGAAAGGCAGAAAATAAAAAAGAAGAAGAAGCTGAAGTATTGTTATTTTAAAGATCTTCTCAGATAGGAAAACAGAACTAAAACCAATCCATTCCATACAAAAAATTCTGGGTGTATGTTTTATACAGGTTCCACAAAGGAACTGATTGAGAGCTGCTGTGGAGCTGGACAACAGTGGGCTGTAGACAACGGGGAGTGCACAGAAATCCCTGTAAGTGGAATGGATGGTGATATTTGCAGGTACGTAAGACAAAAATGAGCATTTTAGATTAACATAGAGAGCAGCCCTTTAGAAGAAACGAAACAATTGTACAATTCGTGGGATGTCCAGGAGACTGGGAACTGTTTCATTCATTGTATAAATTATTGGAAGACTGGTAATATGTCATGGCAGATTAGAAAGTAGGATTTCCCCCTCCCTTTTCTCCAAAATCTAATCTAAACAACACCTTTTTAAGATTTCTTTTCCTCTCTCATGTGAGCAGAGCACAAATTTTTGTTTCCCAGTTTTATGCGCATCTGTGGAATTGCAGATAAATAGAAGGGCAGAGTTTGTCTTCCATTTGGCAACTGCTAAATGCAATGATTATCCATGTCATTAAATGATGTGTTTATTGTCCAATATGAATGGCTGCTGGTTCTGATGTCTGTGTTCAGCTGGAGTGGGGACCACACACCTTGATAATGCCGCTGGTATCAGTAGCATCTGGTCTGAGGGAGGGTGCCAGATTCAAACTGCACAGCAAGAAAAGAAGAATGGGTGCAGAGTAACATGGACAACATATTATGCTAGCTGCAGTTCATCCCATCTCTCTCTCCTCCCCCCAAGTCTGAAACAGGCCTTATGGAGGGATGAAGGTAAAGTTATCTGAGACCCACATTGTGCAACATAAGCCAGATGGATTTCTCTAAGAGTGATCCCAACATTTTCAGCATTAAAAAACTTTGGCATAATCGTTTTTATCAAAGTTATTATCATTGCGCCTTTCTGAAGTTACTGGGAGATTAAAATCCCGCCCACTGGGATCTGGCATGACATAACTGACACATACCAACGGTCTATGAAGTAAAGACAGATTAAAAAATTGCAGCCTTGGCCTAAGTAGGTGCAAATCCAATACATTAATGAGTTGCACCTGCACATCTGAGGCTGGGTTTAGATGAAAAAGCCAGATCCTAAATGTTTCAGTCCCTGTGAATCTATTGGGATTTAAAAGAATAAGAGATCAGGAGTTCAGTTGTTTTCCTTTCAAAATTTCAGTTGTGTCCCTGTTTTCAAGATTTAAAATCACCTGTAAATATTCTGTGTAAACAAAACATTTCATGTAACAAAGTATTCCAGTCCGTGGCCTCAGAACCTTGAAAGCATAGGCAAAAACTTTCTGCTCCCATTGGGTGATGTGCCAGCATGCCGAGCTGGCCACCACGCACATAGCCAAACCTCAGGTGCACCATCTTTTGTGCCAGAATGCCTGCAAGTAATGCAAGCTCCAAAGAGTCTGCCAGTAACTCGACTGAGTATGTAAAGATTTTAAAAAGTATAAGATAGATATGCATTGTATAATTTAGTTGCTGTTCTGCAAGGATAGTTGTCTATGAATACTTGGGTTTTACAAGTGACCATCAGTGCACTGAAGGATCAGTTTTTTCAGCTGAGGCAAATGAGTGAAGCCTCCCCTGTGTCTGCTGAGGCTGAGGTTGCAGATAGAATCATAGAATCACCCAGCTTGGAAGGGACCTTTAAGGTCATCGAGTCCAACCATCAACATAACACCGCCAAGTCCACCACTAAACTATGTCCCTCAGCACCACATCTACCCGGCTTTTAAATACCTCCAGGGATGGCGACTCCACCGCTTCCCTGGGCAGCCTGTTCCAATGTTTGATAAACCTTTCGATGAAGAAATTTTCCCTAATATCCAACCTAAACCTCCCCTGGTGCAACTTGAGGCCATTTCCTCTTGTCCTATTGCTTCCTACCTGGGAGAAGAGACCGATCCCCACCTCGTTACAACCTCCTTTTAGGTAGCTGGAGAGAGCGATAAGGTCTCCCCTCAGCCTCCTTTTCTCCAGGCTGAACAACCCCAGTACCCTCAGCCGCTCCTCATAAGACTTGTGCTCCAGACCCCTCACCAGCTTCGTTGCCTGTCTCTGGACACGCTCCAGCACCTCAATGTCTTTCTTGGAGTGAGGGGCCCAAAACTGAACACCGTATTCAAGCTGGGGCTTCACCAGTGCTGAGTACAGGGGCACGATCACTGCCCTAGACCTAAGTCCCAGATTGAGGTGTCTGTTGTTTCCAAATGCCATTTTGGGGTTTTTAAGTGCCAAAAACTTAAATGTTAAAGCTACTCATTGATGTATCTTGGTGTCTCCAGACATTTTATATTCATGTACCAACTTGGTGTAACTCTGTGTAATAACCAACAACACTAACTGCAGGATGGGAAATGTATTAATTGAGATGATCAAGGTCAAGATGAGCCTTTAGAAATACACAGTTAGGGTTCACATGGAGCTTGGATGCAGATAGACAGTGGCAAGTGATGTGTGAAATGTGATGTCCCACTCTTTGAACAGAGGTAATGTCTTGCACGGCCAGGGACGTGATGAGGCTTTTTTGATCTGCCCAAGGGTTATATGCAAAACCCCATCATACTGCAGCATGAATTTTCCCATCATTCCCAATTCTCTAGCCCTCTTAAATGTCATACAGTAAAACAGGTCTTGCTTACCTGAAGTCTTTTTTAAATCTAATTTGTTTGTTTGCTTTGATGGTACAGACACAATGGCACTATTAGGAAACAATAGCAAGTTACCTAGAAATGACTTCTACAACAGAGGAGTTTGCTGCAACTGGGACTACCTAAAAAAGATCATGTGTAGTAACTAGCTGAATGAACTTAAAATAAAGCAAGTTACAGGAAATCTTTAGATAGCGAATTGATAGCCAGATGCAAAAATACTCCCAGAGTTTGTACTGCTGGCTGTATCAGAAATAGGATGTTAGGCTAGATGAAATCTCATCTGGCCCAGTGTTGTAGTTTTTATCTCATAATTGAAATGTGTTTTATCATAACAGAGCAATGTTTATCTGGGTGGCATTTACATCAGCTGTACTAGTATGAATCCTGCTTTTTGCTGACACTGTCCTAAGTAGAGACTCACATCAGTCATTTCACTCATAAACTCTTTCCCTAACGCAGACATGTTCTGAATCTTCTTTGAACCAGCAACTCATTTATCTGGTCTGCTAAAAGTAGGATTCTGAAGAAGAAACAAGAGAGTGGGGTTAACACTGGTTGTTCCCAATTCATTTTCTGGTAACAGTGTAGCTGAAACTTGGCAGTGCTGACAGTTAAAGAAATACTAAAATAAAAAATGGGCAGTGATACTCCAGTGCCACAGACAATACTGTTTCTACACTGTATTTCATACATGAAAGGAATTTCTCATGGCTGAATGTCACATTTCAGAAGGACATGAATCTATGGAGATTTCAGTGTTTTAATATGGTAAACACTTTGCACATATAAAAATGCTTCTAGTAGCATTTTGTCATTTCTACAAATGATAATAGCTTTCAGTTAGTTTTTTTACGTTTTTAAATGAAATTTTGGATGTCTTATGTAAGCAATAATAATTTCATTACTGGTACTTGAATATATTTGGGTAATAAGCATTCATTGCGCAAAAAATTGTATTTTTCCAGTTGGCAATTACTACTGGATTAGATAACTAACTTCTTTGAAAGCAAAGCACGTGGAGGCAGTAATCCCCTTCCTGTAATCAAACTCAAACCACTGCTTCCTGGTTACACAGCAAGCCATTGGTATTGGGAAAGTGGCTGTCACTGCCTGGTTTCTACTGGAATAAGAGACATCTTTTTCCCTTTTTTTTTTTTTTTTCAATTGAAGTATTAGGGTGAAAGCTGTGAACTGGAAATACATTCTTCTCAGAAAAGAAAAGGGCTTGTTTCCTAGGACAACTGTATTTTCTTGCAGTACTAATGGTATCTGACTGACAATAGTTGTTTGCTTGCAAATAATTCTGTTGCAGGAGAATTGCTTTGCTGTGAGGCACTGGCTGTTAAAATACCTCAGCCTCCCATTCATCGTTGCCAGGCTACCCCATAAGGCAGTGTGCCCTGTGATGATGCATCAGCAAGATAGTTAGACATCAAGGTTATTCTTGGAAAAAGATAAACTTTGCTTAATTCCTGCACGCCACCAAATCTGTCCAGAACAGAAATTTACCCTTACTGATAACATAATATATTATTTCATCTGAGTTCTAATGTGTGCCTCTGTGTCACATATGCCCAATCTACAGGTCATGTACTCAACATAACCCCCTCAGGAGAATTCTTGTGGCCTGCAGCTCTCAGTCCTCACCCTTCCCTATCACAGGGGCCCTTCCCTCTCCTGGGACCAGACAGGCACCCCTCCTGGCGTGCTGCTAGTTTCCATGCTGCGTGGGTAGAGAGACAGGCTCATGGAGTAAAACCAGAGGCACTATGTGATTTTTGTCTCCCCCTTTGTATATGAATGAAAGAAGCAGGTACCTCTTTGAAGGGGTGGGGAGATAAATCCACTATGAACTTTAAAATAGTAGGGAAGAGTGTTTTATTATTTCAATAAACTTCTATTAAATTTCATTTAGGAATTTGCCATTTAGATTTTTAATCTGTTTTATTTTAACTTTCAGTGCATCTTGTTAAAATGTTTGATTTGAAGAGCCATATATAGGAAATGTACGTTCCCAAAGTACTTCATATACAGTCGAGTCACCCATGACCTTCTCTTTGATAACTGTAGTTAGAGGAAAGCTTAAACTCTTAATCGAATTCTTAAGCATGGCCAGCAGGTTGAGGGAGGTGATTCTGCCCCTCTACTCCGCTGTGGTGAGACCCCACCTGGAATACTGTGTCCAGGTCTGGAGCCCCCAACATAAGAAGGACATGGACCTGTTGGAGCAGGTCTAGAGGAGGCCACAAAGATGATCCGAGGGCTGGAGCACCTCTGCTGTGAGGACAGGCTGAGAGTTGGGGTTGTTCAGCCTGGAGAAGAGAAGGCTCTGGGGAGACAGAGTAGCCTTCCAGTATCTGAAAGGAGCCTACAAGAAAGCTGGAGAGAGACTTTTTACAAGGGCATGTAGTGATAGGACGAGGGGTAATGGCATCAAACTGGAAGAAGGGAGACTTAGAATAGATCTCAGGAAGAAATTTTTCACTCTGAGGGTGGTGAGATACTGGAATAGGTTGCCCAGAGAAGTTGTGGGGGCCCCATCCCTGGAGGTGTTCAAGGCCAGGTTGGATGGGGCTTTGAGCAACCTGGTCTAGTAGGAGGTGTCCTTGCCCATGGCAGGGGCATTGGAACTAGGTGATCTTTAAGGTCACTTCCAACCTAAACCATTCTATGATTCTGGGTTACAATCTGCAGGGCTATAAAGAAGAGTTTATAGGAGTTTTGTGATGTGACACTTTCCTTAAGTCCTGCCTAGAGCTTCAGTCCTCTGGTTGGTGAAGAAGTAAGTGTGTGTAGGAGCGTTTCCCTTTCCCCACTTGCCAGGGAAGGTTTCTGTCTGTTTTCTGTTTCTGAAACCTTCTGAAGACTTCTGAGAAGCAAAACATGGGGAAGAGAAACTGTTGTACAAATATAGGTGAACTGCAAGGGATATTGGTGACCAGACTTTGAGAGACGGTGACCTGAACACAAGACTTCTTGAGCGTTTATCAGTACATCAGTTTTAATAGGAATGAGAAAAAAAAATATATCCTGCAAAGGTCAGTGGTATGGTCTGTATTATACTAGTATTGACAAACATGTCAAAGAGAGACCAAATCTGTGCAATGTATTGTGAATGCAATAGGCCTGGAGTTTTCTTCATCCCTTCTTGATGTCTTCTCAATGTCAGTGAACAGTTGACCTCCATGATCCTTTGCAGAATTGCTCAGAAGCAGTGTTGCGTCTCCACTGTAAAGGAGAACAGCTGCCTGGCTGGCATGATTGCTGCGAAGGAAGGAGATGTGTGCGGACCAGAGGAAAGTGATCCCTGTGGAGGATCATCATATAAGGTAAGTTGCTCTGGTGCTTCTGTAGGTTTTGTTCCAAATATGAGGTATCCTCACTTCCTGCACTTAGCAGTAATTTCTTCATACGTTATTATGGAGCACAGAAAATTATAAAGTGGCAGGGGAAATTACGCTGTTTGTGTTTAGGTTTCAATTGCCTGGTGATGCAGCTCCTTTTAAGACTTCTCAGTAATGTTGTTTTGAATTATTTCCATCTCCATTTTTAAGATGTAACTTGCTGGATTACTTTCGATTCCTCACTTTGGAAGCAGCTGAAAAGACCATTTTAGTTTTTATATCTATGGTGTATAGAAGAATTTAGAAAATCCTAGGGCAAACCTTAATCGAAGGTATAATTGAAAACCCATTAGTGACCAGTTTGCTTGGCTACAGTGTTGAATTGCAGCCTCATTTCTCAGTTAAACAAAACAATAGAGTAGAGGAACAAGCATTTTAGATGATGATGGAAGCTTTTGTTCATAAATAAAGGCAGACCATTAACGAGTGGTTCAAATCACAAATCACGAGCCACAGCCTCAGCTTATATAAATGAGATTTGCTTTATGAGAATCAGTGGAGCCAAACCAATTTAAACCAGTTTGAAGATTCAGCATCTTGCTTGCTCACTTGTCTTCTTTTTACCAGAAGGGTGCATCTCAGAATTCATCTCACTCTGATAATACATTACATACATAGCTGTATCTAAGCTTAAGTGCAGCTTCCTTTGTCTCAGCCAGAAAATGATTAGTTCTGTCTGTTCTTATACATCGGTGATTCTTGCTGATAATTGTTCACTGGAAAAGCAAAATAGATGGACATCTACTGTGGAGTTTAAAGTTTAATTAGCTATGCCAATTTGTCATTTTCAGAACTATTATTTACTTGGGTCTGGAGTCTACCATTAGAATAAAAAGAGAATTTGTGCATTTGGGAGAAGACATTAATATTTCTGCAGTGTGACAGAATTATTATTCTTAGGTTTTCACTGTGGGTCTTTTGCATGCCAGACAGAGCACAAGCCGTAGAGTAAGTCTTATCACACGTGCCATTCCTCAGAAAGAAGTGGAGAGGGAAAACTTCATCATTCCTGCCTGAACTGAAACAAGTAACAAAATAGTCTCTTGGAATAGCCCCTCATGCCAGTTCCAGTGTAATGTTTTCCTTCAAGAGAAACCACCTGAAGTGGTATAATTATCGAAGGAACAGCTTTGCCCTCCTCTTCAGCTCCTTTAGCTCTCTAGTCACTGCTGCTACTGCTCGAAAAAAATAATAAAAATTAATAAATATTGAGACTGTTGAGACTTGAAGAAAGGCTTTCTAATTTTACTATAGTTAAACATTCTTTCAGAGGTGACCTTGCAGAAAATGCTGACAGTGTAGAGCAGCGTTTCCCCTGATCCACTCCACTATTAGTGACCGCTGTGTCTGGGTGTCATAAATCAAAGAACTTTGTCTGGAATGTGGAAAGATAAATTTGTTGCCCCAAAGACTTTGCAAGATGTTCACGCTGTACTGCCAAAAGCCAGGGGTTTTACTTCCAGGTAACAAACGCGTGGGTCTTCTTCAGGCATTTTAGATGTGGGGTCCTTACTTTTGCTTCAAGATGAATGCGGTGGTGCCAGTTTTTTAGACCCAGGTATTCAGCTTGTGTTCAAAACAACTTAATCTTAGGCTGCTTTAATTGTTATTTACTCTAACACAAAAAGCGCATGCTTAGGGGCTTTTTCCTAGTGGAAGGAGACACCACCATGGTAAATCCAATTATGCTGGATTCCAGCAAAGATATTTTTGAGGGCAACATAGAAAGTTGTGAATCAAGCAGTGGTTCTCAAGATATGTTTCTCAATTGCAACATAAAATAGTCGTATTTGTTATTAAATCAGTTGTAGAATTCTGGTGAAGTTCAAAAGGTAGCTAATAGCAGATCAAGACATTCAAGTTTTTGCATTTTAGAAGGAACTTCTTGACGAACAAGAACAAGTTTTTCCACTGGAAAATGAGACACTATCTGGAAAATATGTGAACCCAAAAGTGTATGACAGATTTAATACTCTCTGTGATGCCTGCACATGGGATAAATTGTGAATCAAAACTATGACTGAAAAAGCCATATTCTTAAAAGCAAATATTCCAATATTTTACAATACTTCAGTAAAAACATGTATTATCCTTAACTTCTATTTTGCATATTGAAGCTGAAAAAATTGTATCCAAACTAAAAATATTTACAGAAAGAATTTTCAGTTCATAAAATTTTGAATTTGGGGAGGATGAAAGAAGGATTTTTCTCTTTTCTAGCATAACCACAATCCATTATAGTTAGATTTTTTTTTTTTAAATATTTATTTTGAAAAGATGGTTTAGCCCATTTGGTATCTAACATAACTCAGTATCTTCAGGACCTGTACTGCAAATTTTTCACAAACGTGTATTTGGTCATGTAAAGGCAACTCTTTATGGCCGTGCATATTTGCAAATGTGAATAACATCTACTATTTATGATGTTTGGGGATTTTTCAGGTTAGAAAGCAGGGACATAAAACATGAGGTGTATTCATAGGTACTGGGCTGAACATTCAAGGGATACATATTGCGTGTAAAATGCTCAAGAAACACTACAGTGTTTGAATCTTGAAAAAAGTGACTCAGCAGAAGTTTCTGCAGGTTGAGCTGTTAGTGGACAAGTTTCCCTGTCTCCCTAGAGGAGACGGACTCTGGTTTAATGTGAGTGCCCATTTAGGATTGCTAATCATGAAATGTGATTCCTTTCCATTTCCATACTGCATCCAACCCTTACAACACTGCGTCTCTTATTTGCTTTCCTCAGGTCAAAGATCTCTCTCCTGGGAAGTGGGAGCTTAGTTCAGTTTTATTCTGTTCCGTCCTTGGACTTTCTGTTGACACAGCTAACTGGTGCCAGTTTGAATTATGACCTTCGTTTTATGTGTCTGACGCCTTTCATAGACTGAATGTTGGAATAGACTGAAATCACTTCTCCTGGGTCAGAGGCTGTTTCAGTGTAGCTGCAAACTATAAATGAGTGCTGCTGGGCTGGATGTCTTGGCCATCAAAGGGGCTGCAGAGGGAAAGAGACTCTGCATTTTATAACTATTCTGTCAGTGAAAGCATCTAAATACATATATTAGGGATGTCAGGACACTTACATTTAAATCCAGACAGGCATCTTCAATTCACGTATGGCCCCTGTATGTCTCTGTGGCAAAGACTTACAACTCCTCAGCTTCCTTGCTTGATTAGGTACCCACTGTGCATGCGCAGTATGGACTTCTTGAATTTGATATAATTTATCTGACGTATTTTTGTGGCCTGACTGTGGAATAGATTTGTATGTGACTGAGTAAAGCACAAGACAGTTTTGGTCTGCCACCTGCAGCAGAGGAAATTGCAAGAGAGACTACATTTCAGGGATGCTCCATTGCATCAGCCTGTCAGTGAAGCTGCTGCTTAGATGTACTCAGGAATGAAAAGGAAGGCAAATAGCTCATAAAATATACCCTGGCCTTTCTCTAGCCACTGTCTCAGCGGGGTGCTGCCCAGGACACTCAGATAATTAAAGGTCATAGTAGGTTTGCAGGGCAGTGGTGCACAGAGGAAAGAGTCGTTACTGACAGAACTCAGATGCTGCTGCTGATCCTCACGTCCATGCAAGATATTTACGATTTCTTTCACATTGTTTCAAACAACTAACCATTTTTTTAAGATCTAATACAAAGAGGTATAGATCTGTATTATTTTTTTTATAATATACTATATACAAAGCAATGACTGTGTGCAAGAGCTAGAAAGAGGTGGTCTGTGGCCCCACTACTTCCTTGCACGTGAAGTTGCTGAAATCATTGTCACAGCGAGATTTTGTGTTTAGACTGGTTGCTGTTGACCCATTTGCGCAGGATGGCAAAATGAAGCTTTGATGTTTGCAGCTGTCTAAACCCTAAGTGCTTTTCCAGATGCTCCACTGTTAAAGAAAGTGCAGATCAGTTCCAGGTGTGTGTGTGGGCTCATCCCTGAAGCAGACTGTATTAAATCCTTGTTACTGATAGTCTCCTTCTTTTGCAGCAATGCTGTGATTGCTGTAATCTGGGCCTGCGATTAAGGAGTGAGGGGAAAACCTGTGAGTCCAACATAAATCTGGGCTACCCCTGCAGTCATGTGATGCTGTCCTGCTGTGAAGGGGGAGATCACTTTATCCATCCAGAAATAAAAAGGCATCCTGAACCTTTGCCAACAGTGACACCTGAGAAGGGTAAGTGTCCATTTATGATTTGAAGACATTGCAGGTAAGGTCTCTGTCTTACACAGTTGTACAGGCAGGTGCTGGAAGGAGTAATGCTACAGGAGCACAGTTGTCTTCCCTCTCAGATCAAATATAGACTTCCTTTTTCTTAAAACAGTTTTGAAAAAGAAAAAAAAAATATGTAGGTGTTTCTGATCCTCAGAACATACCTTCTTTATCAGTTTGTGGTTTGGGTTTCCCCCCCCACCCCGAGTCACATAATACAGAGACCTGCCATTAGCCCTTGGTAAGAAGCAAAGGGGAAGCTGGTCATTGTCTTTTAGCAGAAGCAATCCTGAAAGATTCTGCATAAAGCAAATTATGAGTACTTTCCAGCCAAAGTAGTCTCATGGATTATGATACCAATGAAACATCCTGGGAATAGATTTCCTATTGTACTGCTGGACATCACAGCCGTTTTCTCACAGCACACTCTGGAGAAGCCCCAGAGCACTGCAAGTTTGTTTTGACTCTTTCAGCATATGAACATAGTGATGCTGAAGAGCTAAGTCAAATCCCTGCGGCCAAAGAGGCGTGACAAAGGGAGCATGACAAATCTGGAGCTTGGACAGCTATGCTTCCTCCCTTGGCCCAAGGTCATGCTCTTTCCAGCATTGCTTTGTAGCCACCTGTCATGCATGAGTTGCATGGTAACCTCCTGCATATGCTAGGGTGCAATTTTTGTCCATTCTCTTCTCGTGAACTAAACGTGTGTTTTCTCTTGCCAACAAATGTAAGGGTTTATTTTGACCTAGCTGAGATCTCACCAAGCAAGGAAGTTTGCATGTATGTGTTTAAGAAAAGCTGATCAAGCAACTCGCTGAACAATTCATTTTAGTATCACAGAAAGTCTTGTCAAACTTGGTCAGGAAATGAAAAGGATAGTGCTTTTGCCAATGTTTAAAAGTGGTAGATAGGATAGCCATGTCACTACTAAGTGGGTCCCAGAATGTTTGTAATTGTAGCTACAGAAGTAGCCAGTAAATTAATAGTGGCATTGAGAAGAGTTTCCAAACCAACTGGATAAGTTTTTCTCCTGAAATTAGAAATTCAGTGTGGTTCTTCAGTGGGGCCAATTTCAGATGGGGCTTCAATGTGATACCTTCATTCAAGTAACAATACCAATAGCATTAGTAGTCAGTGTGAAAGGTAACCTTGTGACCTCCCAGGGCCACCCTGTTTCTCAGTGGCTCCTGTAAAACATCTGTCCCTCCAGCCTTACGGAAGGAAGTGGTGGACCTTCAGCACAATGGTCTTATCTTCAGGATGGGTACATTTGCTCTTTTCCTTGGAGTAACTGTTTTGGGTAGATTTGACTGCATCTGGACTTTGTGTGACCAAATGCTCCATACTGTACAGTCCTAATGCTAAAACACCTGTTAGAGAACCAGCAAGTGTTGCTCTCTTGTAGTTTCAGAGACAGAAGACCACAATGAAGCTTTGTCCATCAGTAATGAAGCTGAACTGTCAAATAACCTGCCTGGAGATGACCTGGATGAATGTCTTATGTATGGTGGGGAACTCTGTCAGCATTTGTGTATAAACACCGTCGGGTCCTATAAGTGTTCATGTTTTCCAGAATTCACTTTGCAAGATGATGGGACCAGCTGCTCTCCAGGTGAGAAAATGGGAAGGTAACACCATGAATGGTGGTGTCTATGTGCCACTGGCATTGATCTCCCAAGCTTTTCTGTAGTTTCTCTGTAGTTTCTGTGGGGTTTTTTTGTGGGTGTTGATGCATGGACATTTTCCATAGAAATTGGACAGGTTCATAATGTAAAGAGAAAGAAACATATAGGAAACTTAATTATGCCATATTTTTGTGTATCAGTGGCATGAGATCAGGTGGTATTTAATAGGTTCAAAACAAGACTGTTTCACTCTTCAGAAGATTATTAATGAAATACCCTTTCTTAGAGTCCTTTTCTATTTCACAGTTAGCTTTCCTTTAGATAAACTTTACTCAGTTCAGACAGACAGCATTGCTTCCTGAACTTTGATTTTTATCTAAAATCATTAACATCTTTCAGTCATACAAAATCTAAGTATATCTAGTGTGGTGGAAGTCTTGAAAAGAAAGTCTATTGTGTTGTAATTGTTTTGGTGTCTGGAGTTCTCCAATGGCAAGATTTCAAATCAGATAACCCGAAAAGTTGAAACTTTATATTAGTTACAAGTGCTTTCAGTTATTTAACAAGCAAAATAAGTGTTGTCATCCAATGACAAAATTCCTTAGACTTCAAATACTTTCTGCCAAAGCCAAACAATGAGCATTCATTATGTCATTCTTCTCAACATGATGTTACAGTGCTTACATCAATAATGTGTTTGACAGTGTTTCTGCAGCAGCTGTCTGCTCTGTTGTTTATATTAAAATTCTGGGGAAGGAACCTAATCCAAAAGAGGCAAAGAAAATGGTTCTTATTTTAGCACTGCAAAATTTGGCTTGATTGCTCACCTGGAGCATATGTGTGGTTTTGTTTTGCTTTGCATTGCGTCTCTCACTCCTAACTCCGTTGAAGCGCAGATTTGGGTTAATAGGTCTTGTATCTGGGTAGTCAGTGTTCTTGGCAGATCTGCAAGACTGCAGTGCTTACGGCTGTGCCAAGAGGTGTAGAGGGATTTACAGAGCTCAGTTGAAGTAGAGGATTGCGATGAGGGTAGGGGACTGTGAGTGAGACATCTGAGACACATAGGACGAGTGAGGTGAGGAAGGGTTGCTGCTGTCATTCTGGAATTCTGGGTCAAATTAAAGGCTGGGCAGGGGAGGCGGTGGGGCAGGGCACCTCACTTGCTGTCCTTGGCTAAACCGTATGTGCTCTACCTGGCAACATAGCACAGTGGCCTTTTATTTCTCATTTTTCCTCTGTGTATGTGCACATCTCTGTCATGTGGTCTGTGCATGGAGACCCACACCAGACAGTTTTAAATCTCACACTGTTGGTAATTTTTACTCCTGCATTTGGTTTTGTACCTGTCCCAGGGCATTTCCTGCTCTTTGGACCGTGAATGTTTTTGTATTCAACTTTTTTTTTAAAAAAAAAAACACTTTTTCATGATGCTTGGAAGAAATTATGTTCTTGCACTGGCTCTGTGAGGCAAGGAGGAAGCATACATTGATGAAACTTCAAAATCTTCTTGCTTCTCTGCTCTCTTTCTGGGGAAATCATTCAGGATATGCCACAAGTGGGTGTCTTGTATTTGCCTCTGTGTCATAGCCCATTGTATGTCTGTGATTTCATTTTCTTGTTTTGTTTTGTTTTTTTAAAGAAATCGCACTGTATTGCGATCACACTTTGTCATTTAATGTTGTCATTGTTTGGTGGCTCACACTTTTGCTCCAGGTGGCACTTAAACTCAAATCAATAGGAATAGCGCACATCCCTCTTAAGGAAGTGTTATTTTGATGATACTGATAAACTGGATTACTCTGACGGATGTAACAGAGCTTTTTTTTTTTTTTAAAACTATTCTTATACCTTTAACATTACTGTTTGTTGAAAATCTTAATGACAGATAGCAGCTGTCATGTTTTCCACTTGGCTGTGCAAAAGTCATTCCAGAGTATCCTGTGCTTGTAAAGGTGAGCGACTGCTTTTCATCTATGTTGAAATAGGATGTACAGAATAAGTTTAAAGACTTGTTTTGGGCTCTGCTTTTTTTTCATCATACACCAAATGAAAGACAGCCACTGTCTTTACAATATAGCGGCATTTTAAAACAGAAAAGTGAGACTTTCTGTTTGATTCATTAGGTGTTGCAGTATTTTACTCTACAGAAATTATTTTCAGCCAAGCTCCCTGTTCCGCATCCGTGACATTTGTGGTCATCTCCATTAGCATGCAGCACTCTGTGTGTGTGCTGTCGGACAGTTGTTCATAACAAACAGATGGCAGCTTCCAAAACTGACTATTCACCTCCATGCATACACAGTTGTCCAGGACACCACCATGTTTCCTCCTACAAACCATGATGGAGTGGGATGAATGGGACCAAAACCCTTGCCGTGGGGTGCCTGGTGGAGATGATGCTGTCCCTGATCCATCTCTGCCTCCCTTGCCTTACAGATCCTGACAGAGGACAGGTGTCAAGGCTGGAAGCGGAAGCCACCATCCCTCCAGCAGCCTCTCCTTCTCAGCCTCTTCTCATCATGTCCTTACAAGAAGAGCAGGATAAGTGTAAAGGTATGTTGGAGGTGTAAACTGCAGATGCGGATGAGTGAGGAATGTTTAGAGAACCTGAATAAAATTCCACATGTCCCTTCACCAGTCTGATTTCAGGACACATCCTTAGTTTGTTACCTCTGGCATAAGGCTGAGGAATTGTCAGGGGAAATCTGAGCAAGTAATTTGAGGCTATACTCTGATTTTAGGGTTGCTGAACACCTGCTATTTAGTTTAAGGTAAGCAGTGCAGCTGTGCAGCATAATGTGAACAATACAGGTAGGAGTGACACAGGCGTGTTTCTGTGTAATAGGAGGGCTGTAAGTACTGATTAGGGCTGTCTGGGCAGATTGTTTACAAACTGTATTCCCCATTGCCTAAACTGGGATTATATTTGGATGACCTGGAGGTTTGTAACTTCAGCTGATCTGTGTTGTGAATGCTAATGTATTTTGCATTTTTGCTTTGTATAGATAATGGCCCCTGCAAGCACATCTGCAATATTGTGGAAGGAAACGTTGTATGTTCTTGTTTGTCTGGATATACTATCATGGCTGATAGGATTTCTTGCGAAGGTAAGTGGTTCGGGTTCGCCACAGAGACATGGTTAAAGCACTTTTATATAGATCTCATTGATCTCATACCTCTAGGTGTTTCTCTAAGGGCTCCTTATTTTCAGTATTGTGAATTGCAAGTGGCAGTACAGAGGCCATTTGCCAGGAGGAATACCAGATCTGCTTCACAGATAGCTTCTGAAGCACGTCTATCCAGTGTGCCTGTTGGGGACTTCAGGTGAAGGCAAGCCTGGATTAGTGCTCTTTTCCTCTGACATTCCAGGCTTTTTTTTTTTTTTTCAGCCCTTTTGGTTTCTTGTCCCACTACCGTTCCTCCTTGGGGTCTATCTACTCAGCTATGGACACGCAGCTTTTCTTCCTGAGAATGGGAGCAGCTAGAAGGACGTGGGCATATTGCTGTCCTGAGGACCCCCCTCAGAGCTACAGCTCTGCCCCATCACCTATTTTATTTGGTTTTATTTCTGCTTGCCTTGAAAACCTGAATTCAATGAAGCTTCACTGCTACGAAGAATGTGCCATTGTGACCTTGTCCAGCTCCATGGGTTTCACTTGACACTGAAGCTCAGGCCTGCACAATGATGAACCTGCTTCATGATTTTTCGCAATATATACATTTTAAATGGACATGTTTGGGTAATGACAAAGGATATGTTTTCCCAGGAAAGATTTGGGGGTCAGAAGCAATGCCCTGTGATATACCTTAATTATAAATCTCTAAGTATGGGAGCAGTAACAGCCAGCAGTGAAATGCAAGTAGAAGCTTCTGATGCTCAGAATTGCTCACAAGTGATCCACATCCCTCTTAATCTCAGATCCTATTGAATAACAACCCATTTTCATGAAATTCCAGATAGTCTGTGAAGAAAATAGGAATTTAATATCACCAGATAAAATGTTCACTGTGCATTGCTTACTCAAGTGTGGTGGAAGCTAATTTGATTAATTAATGTCAGAATAAAAAGGGACATTTGAAGGCAATCAGTTTCCTACAGGAGGTGAAAAAATTCAGAAATGTCAGTAGAAGTAGTGAGTTTAAATTGTAGCAAGGGACATTTATAATCTATATTAAAGTATTTGATGGTAAAGGTGGTGGTGCACTGGAACAGGTTTCCTGCAAAGAGTGTGTGTTGACTCTGTTTGAGTGCCTGTTTTTAAGAATGGCTCTTTCTGGAATGACAAAAGTGTAGGGGTGTGAGCAAGGACTAGATGATCTCTGAGGGTTTATTCCAGCCCTATTTTCAGTGTAACTCTGTATATATTATAGCATGGTGCTGATGTGGTAGCTCCAACGCACTTCATTTAGAGATCTCCAATGTGAAAGAAGTGTTGTTTCATTTCAGAAATTGTTCTAATAGAATTCTATTTTTCCCTTTTGGTTGCAACATGTTGATATAGATTTGGATGAGTGCCTCACAGGTGCTCATGCTTGTTCCAGAGGACAATTATGTGTGAACACATTGGGATCATTCTGCTGTGTCAACCACAGAGTGATCTGTGCAGAGGGCTTTATACTCAACAGGCATAGAAAATGTCTTGGTAAGGTGATAGGTATAAGCCGTTCACGACAGCATCATAATTCTTCATGCTCTGCAATGCATTTAAACCATTTGTGCTAAAAGGCTCTCTGCCTCTCTTTGCATATGACATTTCAATATGACTTAGTAAAAACACATGTGCACCATTTGCTCAGCCACTTAACATCATGAGTTGTATGCTATTTGGCTTTTTCCCTAGCAATACATTCTCAGGATACATATAACTTTGGCAAAAGTCATAAAAGTTCATAGGTATGACCACAGCAGTACTGGTGACTATTAAACTGGAGCAAGAAAACATAGCATTTGATCTGTCTGGACAGTGTCAATATTCCCAAATCCCCAGACATCATGAAACAGCAAAACTTCATAAATATAGCTCAAGAAATCAGCCGAAGTCTGGCTGTGGAAAAGATGCATTCCGAAGTGATGGAATTTAAAAATTCAGATTAGTCCTCTGTTGATTCTGTCACAAATTTCTTTGTATAAAAGTCAAAGATGCATCATAATTCTGCTGTATCATCCCTGCTATATAAGAAACCAATCTATATTTACAAGTGTATTTATGAGGATTTAATTTGCTTTAAAAAGCCAAGGCCTGAGCTTATGAAATAGTTTCTATTTGGGGTACTTTTCTAGAGGCTGGTCTAGGAGGCACCTGAGCTGCAGCAGTGTTGTGTGGTAACACCTGGAAAAATGGACCACCTGGAGACCACTACTCATCAATGGAAACAGTAGTGCCTGTGACTATAATGTCATGTGTGAATACATTCGCCTTCTTCCACCCCTGTCCTTCTCCCTACGTTTAGAACACTGTTTTTCTGACCATCACAGCTTTGGTTTTGTTCTTTTAAAGCTCTATGATCTCATCTCATTAATGAGCATCATATGGCATGAGGGCAAGAGCAGGAAAGTGTATACAGTGTCATAGTCCAGAGCAGAAACGTGATTTACTATGTTCTGGGTTTTCCTTAAATTGTCAAAATTGGATTTTTTTTAAATTATTATTTATTTTGAAATCAGAGATACTGGTAAGCATGGAAAACTAATGAAACTAAGTTTAAATTAAACGGCTGAGAAAACACCACTGGGAGGTAGGATGCCTTTACAGAGAAAGTATCAGATTGTGAGATGGAAGATGGTATTTGTAGTTGGCCACAGTCTGCATAGTGTGTTTCATGGCTTTCACAGAGCCTGCTGCATGTACCACACTTCTGAATATAAGGTCTGGTAAGTGAGCAGCTGAAGCAACTGCCTCACCTTGCTTTCTGCTTTTGAAAATCTTGCCATTTAATCCCCTGATGTTTCTCCTGGACTATGCAGTGGGGATATATCTGTCCTTTTCTGCATCTCCTAGGAGCCTTTTGAAACTGAATTAATGCATGTTTGTCAGCAACTTTGGCAGAAGGTGCTATAGAAGATGCCAAATGCTTCCTTTTATTCACTTTTTCACTTTCTTCCTCTCCTGTCCTCTACCCCATGACATTATAACAGAGTTTTATTGTGATGGATATAAGATAAACCTCAGGCATCACTTGTAAAATAAAAGATACAGCTCTCATTTGTAAAGCTACTTCTCCCTCACTAAGTAACAAACCTCTGTATTTCTCCAATTCAAGTCAGGTTTTTACAGGTATCCTTGTAAATAATCTAGAAAACTCTGAAGTTTCTCTTTATTTTTGGATAGATATACCTTGTTTTCTCCCTACTCGTATACAGCTCTTCTCTGTGTGTGGTACCTGGAGAACATTTGCTGTGTTTAACATTTTTCCTACCTTTCTAGTCAAAGGGGAAAGCCACATTACAGCCATATTCGACTAAGGTATCCTTTTCCAGCTTAACTGCTTTTGTGCTCCATCTTGAGCTATCTCAAACACTATGAGGAAAGCTTTGGAAATTTGTTTGCACGTTATTGTTGTTTTAATGATGTTACTCTTTGCATATTTTAAGGACGGGAGGAACAATCTTTGCACAGCAACAAAACAGCTGATAACCTTTTATCTGTTGAATTTCCTTTAGCCAAACTGTGGAAGGTTATAACTCCAGGTGCATTCAAGAGCAGATATCCAGAATTCCTGAAAGCCAGCCATGCACAATGAAGAGTCACCAGCTGTTTAAATAGCTTGCACACACCAGCTTTGTGTAACTTTGTGAATCGGTATTAAAATGTCTTTAGGCTTGAAAGCTCCATGTTCTCCAGAGATAAGAGCCAGGTTGGGTCTTTTTAATGCGAATTGCTTTTCCTGGTGACTTTCAGGCAAAGTCATTACCACCACCCACACGCACACTTATAGGAGACTACTTTGCTACTTTCTTTGCAGCCCCCATCTAAATTTTCCCTCCTGCCAGAGTGAGCAGTAAGTGGTCATTTTATTGCTGAACCATAGGGACTGTGCGTGAGCACAGGATGGGTGGTTGCTAAATAGCAACGGGTCTAAATAAAACAGATGTATTCCATAAAAGAAATTGAGCTGAAGTAACTGAAGAGGGAGAAAAAATCATGAGAAACTACAGATGCAGGACAAAAAAAGTCTGCATTTCACACTTTTATAAAATGTGCAAAAAAATTAATTTTTAATGTCCAAGTACGTATTGAAAAAAAAAATGCACTAGGTAAATCTTGATACTCCTTTGCAAAAATGTCAGCTTCTTAGATGCAACAGATATGCTCAGAGATCATGTATATGTTGCTGTTTTCGACAACAATTCCAGGGAAAAAATGAGACATTATGTGGTTACAATTCATTCTGGTTTTTACTGACATAAAGTGAGGAATGTTGTTGCCACACACATAGACCTAGTAGATTTCTCAAAAATTAACTGTGTGGCTTGTTTTTAATATACTACTGAATTATTTTTCCTCTTATTTCTGGTTTTTTTAATAAATATAATCTTGCCCTACCTCACAGTCTTAACTGTGTTCGATGAAGACTACAGCTGGTCCAATGTTGGGAATTAACTTTGTTTCAAACTGGAAACATAACTCTTATTTTTCCTAGTGGTCTGTCAGGCATCCTACTGACTTGTTCAGTTGTTTTCCAGAACTGAAGAGAGACAGGTTATAGGCCGTCTTGATTTTATGGGTAATCAACAGTAAAGAAAAAAGGAGAGAGAGATTGTCCTGTTTTATACAAATGTATTCAGTCTGCACTCTCCTCTACCTTGTGCCATAATGGTAGAGCAAAGTGATATTAGGCACAGCCTGGGCTACATAGAGCTACCACAGGCGCTTGTGTGCTGCCCCAATACAAACTGGGACCATATTGCCAAAGACGCCTTTCGCCACACTCACACTAAGGGACGTGGTTTTGCAACAGGCATTGATAATGAGAGCAATGACATGGACTGATGGGAACTCATGAGACACATGCTGCAAGTCCTCCAAGATCTCATTTTGTGGCATGACCATTTAGGATTTTGTTTAGAAAACTGAACAAAAATTGGCGTGTCTGTTAACTAATAATGAAAAAGGAACTTTGGAGGGCTGGCAACTGACCTCGTATCAGAGATATCAGAGATTCATGCCCTAACATCAGATAGGACAGAGCAGAGCCTTGCATCTCAGCCCAAGTCACAATCATTAGGCTTTAGAGATCATCGGTGCATCACTTGTGCATAAAACTTTAACTGAAAGCAAAAATGCTGCAGGTAATCTTCTGGTTTCCATACTTTTAATTTCCTCAAATGTGTTCTGGCCCGTTCTGCTTATTTTTTCAGGTACTCAGAAATTTGAAAATTGAGTCAAAAATTATAGACAAAACATGAAATTATATTAGGTCCCTTTTTTTCTCTGTGAAATCTTAACCTTCTTTTTACCTGTTTATACCTGCTAATCAGGTAGAATGCTTCCTACACTACTTGGATAGTATTTCAGACAAACTCCTAGCGGCTCTTTTGACATCGTGCTGAACTGACTTAAATGCATATGATCCAGCGTAGTGTTGACAGTTTGTTTATATGAGAAGGTTTGCAGGAAAAGATAATCGCAAATCTGTTGTATAGCCAGTAGAAACTCTTGCACTGGTTTAGATGCTGTTAAGTGGCTATCCATAGCCATTTTTCTCTAAAATTAAAAAAAAACCCTAACCTCAAATTTATTTAAGAACTAAGTCTAGTTAGGTGGGAGAGGTCTACCACAGCAGCTCATATTCTTCTCCCAAAATGTGGTCTTGGTTTGGTTTTTTTTCCAATTTTGGGTGTGCATTGCTTCCCCCGCCCCCAAGACCACTTATGAGAATGTTGCTGCTTACTCTTCATTCTAATGTGTAGAAACTGGGAAGCTGTACAAGCATTAGGAGGACATAACCCTCTAAAAACTTTGGGGTGGGCAAGTACCTGCCACTCAGTGAAAGTACACAAATATCGAGTGGGACATGCAAAAAGATATCCAGCTGACGGTAGCCACCTTGCTGTGGATTAATCAGCTGGCTTTGGAAAGCAAGCACACAGCATATGAAGAATAGCAATGGCAAACAAAAAGAAAACACAAGTAAATGAAAAGTGAAATGGCACCAAGCTAACATACTGGTCTTGCAAAACTCGATACACATCACCAGTTAGCTGACTTCAGCAGGAACCAGAATTTCTTGGTGCTTGTCTCCATCTGTTTAGTAGAAAACAAGCTGACACATTTTCTAAGACAAAAGGCTTTTAAAATGGCTTTTCCTGTTTTCGTGCTCCACAAGGGGAAGTAATATATCTGATGTTGTACTTATCTGGGAATGAGGTTCTACAGTGAAAATGAAAATCGGATTTAAACAATACTTGCTTTATTGTGTAGTATGAAAATAGCTTCATGTGCAGAGAGGCTGGATGATTGGTAATCGTTATGGTCACATTTGGCTTTTGTTAGCTCTAGAAATACTTCCTAGCTTTATATAAAACTGTGAACGTGTAAGATTTTGTGGAGAATGGCAAGAAAGTTTCTCTTCCCATTTCTACCCCTTTTTTTTGCTTGTAAGTATTTGCCCATCATAGTATTCCTAGCTTTCATTATTAAAATAAGCAAAACCTAAATTTGAGATTATTTCTTCCAAGCCTATCAAAATGGATCATTTTAAAGGTGTGGCATATTCCTTTCCAAATTTTTTCCTACATTCTGCAATTTGGTATTTAAGTGATTTTTTTTTTCCCCCAAAGAACTTTGCTACTACTCCACCTGCTGAAACCAGATCTCTTTAAAGATTTAAATACAAATTTACAAACTTGATTGAACCTTCAGGACTCCTCTCTCTGTATTTTCTTGTGTATCCTGTTCCAGTGATGCATTCCTTAGGAAATAAGTATATTACATGACTCCACCTGCAGCAAGACAGGCAGTTTCAGGACCTATCTCTTGCAGCAGTTCCATACCAGCAGCTCCTGTCTCTCTGGCATGAAGCAGCAGGACTGATATATAGCCTGAGCTATGAAAACCTGGTAGTGAGCAGTAAGCATTAATCACTCATCTAGTTGTCCAGGAGGTTTCTATCCAGTCAGCCAGAAGCTGATTATCAATCTTCTGCCCACCCTGCATTTAATGAGTTCTGTCCATCCCTTGTCCTCAATGCCTGCACCAGCCACTGCACATTTGGGAAGAGGGGAGAAGGAAATCTCCCTGTGATTTGTGTCTCTTGAGTTTCTGTGTTAACAAAAGATCCTGGAATAAAACATCTTTCATCAGAACACTGTAGCAAAGTGTATATTGACTGTCTTGTGGAAGAAACGGTTTCACTTGAGCTTTTGACACCTTCCCAAAGACCAGGAAGAGGCAGATCTCTTGATAAATATGAGGCACTGAATTATTTAACTCTTTCTTGTAGACATTAATGAATGCGTAACAGATACGCACACCTGCCAGCAGAGAGAACACTGTGTGAACACGATGGGATCATTCAAATGTCTCCAGGAACTGAGCTGTCAGCCAGGTTATGAAATTAAGGATGGAGAATGTGTTGGTAAGACAAGTCTTTTTCAGCTGATGCAATTGCTGTTACCAAAAAGGAAAGGAATGGGATTGCAAAGCATTTTATTGTTGTTGGTCTGTGATACCAGGATTGTGACTAAAAAAGGCTGATCATCATGGAAATGTTTGGCTTCATAAGCCCCATCTGTACATTCATTTATTTGAAATCGATTCCAGTGATAACTATAAATAATTTGGAAAAATGCATGAAACCTTATGTATTAGGGTTTACCCTGTTTTTAAAGGGTTAGAGAGAGATCTTGCTGATGGAGGAATTCCATTACGGTCCTCTGGCTAGCTCTGCTGTTCTCCAAAGGGGCTGATACTGTTTGCTGTTGAACACTGAATGACAGCCTGAATGGATCACGGGGCTGACTCAGTCTGGTCCTTCCTGTGTTTAGGGCGTCTGTCTGCATTTATTTACATTTTGAATGGTCATGGGGTTATGAAGTTATTCTTCATCTCCCTCTTCTTGGTCTATATAGAGGTCTAACGGAGAAGCTAACCTCTGTAGTCATAGCATAGCAGAAGTTGCTGTGCAGCACAGGAGTATGCAAGAGACACATGTACCCTTGCCTTCCAGGGCAAAAGTCAGTGTTATTTACTCTTGTATTTTTTACACAAAGAGTTTCCTGACAGCTGGAGTAAGAGGTGCCTAAGGAAAGAACTTAGCTCTTGACGTATAACATAAGGTTATAAAACAGAAGAGATCAGAAATCTCACTTTATATACAGCTGTCATAAGTAAACCTTGGTTTACTTGAAGAGGCTGTTTGTGAGCGTCTTGTTCTGTTGTCTGATTCTACAGCATTTCTAAAATTTATTCCTAATCTAAATTGCTTTCTAGTCTTAAAGTTAGATTAAAACAGATTATAAAATTTACAAATTGTTTCAAAGTAGCCTTTAAATTAATGACTTACAAGAAAGAGTAGAATTCCAGAACTGCTCTGTGTAAAATTGCCTACAGATAACTATTGAATTTGCAGAGGCTTATGAAATACTGAATTCCACATTTTTTATTTGTCAGTCAATAAATGTGGTGGGAAGACTTATTAATATGGTACTTTCTGGGAGCCTGGTGATGTTCCCTTGTGACCCTAACATTTAACTGAGGAGTTAGGATAGCAAGAGAAGTGCCAGTAGTTCTCCCCTTGTCTGCCTGGAGGAGTGTGGACTCTTCAGTTGTGGAGTGTCTTCCATTTGTCTTGATCTTCTAGTAAAGAAGTTCATCATAGGCAGTGTTCTCAGGAACCAGTGTATGTTAAAGTAGCATTTGAAAATATTCACAGGAACTGAATTTCTAATGTCTTTATAGCCGAAGTCTGTTCCTGGGTTGGGTTTCTTCAACTGCAAAATGGAAGCAATGCCACTATACCAGCTGGTCCATGCAGTTACGCAACAGAGATCAGTTGGGTGTAAATTTACAAGTTTAAAACTTGCAGGAAGCATCTTCAGTGTGCCGAGAAAGCAAGCATTAAGTTGGTGAACATAGTCTGAGAAATAATTTCATATATGTAATAAAAAATGAGAAAGCTGTGTTGAGCTCTGGCTGCAGAGTAAGAGGAAGAAAACAGGATTTGTTACTGATATTACTACCTCTCATTCAAATTTTTTTCAGAGTTAGATAAGTGTTTGTTCTATGTACTTAAATACATACATGTGTACACATGTGTCTGCGTACAAAGTGAAATCCCAGCCCTGCTCAAGTGAGCTGCTCTTTTAGTATTAAATTCAGTGGAGGTAGGTTTCTGCCTAGAGTTCCTGAGGTACATAAGGAATGAGACCATTATGTTTTTGCAATAGTGTTATTCGCTTTATGCATCCTTTTTCCTAGTTTTAATTTGGGTCTTTAGGATTTTAAAACTGCAGCTGTTTCAGTAGTTGTGGTTTACAAGAGATACTGTGAACGAGGCAGTAGGGACCTGAATCAAATCTGCTGCAGGACCTGACAAATTCTGAAGCCTGTGCTGAAGTGGATGTCCCATAGCAAACACACCTAAACCTCAGATTTCCCAAAGAATGTTGAGTGTCTGGTTTAAATGATGCTTCCTAACTTCCCTTCTGAGAAAAGAAGCTATAAGCTAGTCATGAAGACCGTTGAAAATTACAACTTCGCTAGTCACAATTTGGTGTTTTGATCTGATTAACAGATATTGATGAATGCAAGAGAGGAACTCATAGTTGTAAAGTAAACTTCGTTTGTCAGAATACAGAAGGATCGTTCTACTGTGAGTCAAAGCAGCGCTGCATGGATGGATTTTTACAAGACCCTGAGGGAAACTGTGTTGGTAAGTGTGACCAGCAATGTGTTTGTAGTATGTGCAGCAGCACTGGACAACTCCTCTTCCTCTTAGCCTGTCCAAGGAGTGTATATCGACCAAATGTAATTGTCCTTAAATCCTGCTGTGAATTAAATTAAAAAATTGCTGTCCTTCTAAAGATATGTATACTTGCATATTGAATTTGAAAGCACAGCGGACCTTCATCAGCCTTTTCTTCGTAGCACAATCAATTGAAGGAAAAGAAGCGACAGCTGGAAGAAAATAGACCAGAATGGTTAAATAGCTTCTCTCACTACTCTAATTCTTTGTCTTCACCAGATATTAATGAATGCACATCACTCCCTGAGCCATGTAAACCAGGATTCAACTGCATCAATACCGTTGGGTCTTATACCTGCCAGAGGAGCATGCTGACATGCAGCAGAGGCTACCACTCCAATGAGGAGGGAACCCGATGCATCGGTAAGGTCAGACTGCACTGTCTGGTCATGTGCCCTCTCAGAGGAAAAAGTACGTTTCAGTTCTAAAAAGAGGGTTTGAGTTACCTCCAGATTCCTAAATTTATTTAAGGAATGGGAATTTGCTGTATGCATTTGCTGTCCAAGCAGCTCAGTGATTTGTTTGCACTACAGGATGCGGCACGTGTCTGACTGCTGCATGGAGTTCCTCTGGGTACGCCAGGTGACATTGTTTGTGACTGCGCATGGGATTTACTGACTTCCATACTGGAGCGAATGTGATTTAGTTACTTTTTAAACTCATCCTGTCAGTCAAAACCACGATCCTTTGCTATTTTTTTACAGTATCTCACTGTAAGCAATAGGCTCTGAAGCTATGGGACGCAGCAAACAAGAAACACTGAGTGCGTGGACTTGGGAGAGTAGCACTAAGTGGATGTTCTTTGTAGTGCTATGAATGGTGTTCCCCATGTGCATCCAGTTGTGTGTATGTTTAGGATAAATTCTTACTTTCTTTCTGAAAAGAATGTTGAAGTATTCACATGGCGGGCATGCAGCCTGATACTGATTTGTATTTGTTCCAACGTGTTTATGGAGTTACTGACTGGAGTTACTGACTCAGAATAGCAGATTTCATCTCTTATTAGCATTTGTTCTGTAAATGAGCACACTAGGGACAAAGGAATTGAAAGCTTGGTCCTTGGTGCCCAAGGCAAGGCTGGCTATGTATTTTTGAGTTCCCTATGTTCTGTGTTACACGAAATAGGAAATTATAAAAGAAGGGCAGGGGAAAAAAAAAAGAAATGACAAATCAGTATTTTGGTTAGTGATGATATCCTAATAATTCCCACTTGTGTTCCCTTTGAATAAAAGGAAGACTAAAAAAATAAACAAAATAGCTTTTGTGATGTTACCAGTGGGTGGAAGCCGTGTTGGTCACGACTAGCAACTTATAGCGAAAAATAGCAGTATAGTTAGAAGATCCCATTTCCACATAAATTTCCGCATTCTCCTTTTTGCTGTTCGTTACACTGCTTCTCCCTTCACGATTTTTCCCCCAGGACTATCCAGATTATGCTTGGCCAGTGAGCAGGTGGGGAAGATTTAGAAGTAGCAGAAGATGGGGACAGTTTACGTGTGTAACTGAGGAAACTGAGAAAGCTTTCTAATACATCTCTAGGGTGTTGTGTTTCGTAAATTTGGGGCAAAGTAGTGCAGTCTCATTTGCTGTCTTATGATATAGCAGCCTGAAGTATTTTGGCTGTTACAAAGAGAAGGTCCAAAAGTCCAGTCTCTGTCAGTTGCTGTGAAGACACAGTTCTTCAGCTGGTTTTGGTCAGTCCCATTTAAGCAAAGTCAGCTGCGCTAGGTATGTTTGGACCACCCGAAGTGTGGTGACCCTGAAAGTGTTTTTAGGGTTACAGCCATGCCAACATCTCCATGAATACCATTTTTTTTCGCAAGTCAGCCGTCATCACTGAGCAGCTCAGAAGTCCTGGCTGTAGCACTAATGGCCTTGGTTTTCAAGCCCTGCTAATGGCTAGGACAAATTATGTTCCTAAATTTCAAACTGATGATTTAGAGAAAGAATCCAATGGTTTTTTTCCCCAGTTGTTCCTTAAAGAGAGTGACTGTGTGTAAATATGTGACAGAGGAGGAAATTGCCATTATTCATACAGCGTTTATATCTTCAAGGCACGATGAGAGAACACAGTGTATTTTAATTACTGATAACACTTTGTCTCCACTTTACATGATTGACAGTGCTTTTAAGGGGCAGGTATAAGGAAGCTTCTCTAGTTTGATTTTGGGAAACCAAATGTTTAATGTTAATTGGTGATTTCTGTGTCTTTGCTGTGTGCACTGTGTTTGCAGTCTATATCTTTCGGTATTTTTTTGGTATGACTTCTTTAAGGAGGCAGAGAGCATGGAGAAGAAAGAAGAAAAGCATATGGTCCTAATTTCCTATCTCTATGGTAAAGACTAGTGTCTTTAAGGCATTACAATAGCTAATTACATTCCTGATTCAGATTTATTCACAGTAGTAAATACATCATCTGCACGTTTCTCCAGCAGAAACTACACTTCTGTGATCATCTTCTCTGTTTAGGGTATTCATCTCTCTTTAAAAGGTTCATATTTTCTGATTTAGTAAATGAGTTATTAAAAATTGTTTCTTACATTCAACTGAAAACTACTGTAACTATTGTGAAATATAGCACACTTCTGATGGTATAATGCCCTAGAACTAATTGAAGTGTGGAGGCAATGGAATATATAATTTTGGACAAACTAATGAAATAGCTGCACACATGAATTCATTGCAAATAAAACTGCTACTTTACAAAATTGTATCTGCATTAGAAACTTCCTTGTTTTGATGCTACCTCTGATCTTAAAAGAAAATGAGGAGATGGTGTTTTAGCAGAAATCTATGAGACTGTCAGGAATTCCTTGCTTGGTGAGTGGCATTTCCTGCCGTCCCTAACCCTGATGCCAGCAGGGACCGTGTAGGTGGGAATCTGTGCTGAAATACTGAACAAAGTATTTGCTTGTGCCTCTCATCAGGGTTGATATAATCTCTGCTTCCCAAATCCAAGTTTCTGTGATAAGTAACTTGGTCTCACTTCCCTATTATTTTCTCAGCAAATGACTGCTTTGCAGAGCGCTCTCCAAGGCTCTTGTTTGTTGAAGAACTGCCCAGCAACCCTTTGAAATGAAACAGTGCTCAAATTTATGACTTCACATAGGGGAGTAGGAAGAACCCCCGGCCTTAGACTACCATCCTAATTAATATTACATGAACAGGGCTTTGGATTGTAAAAGTAGTTGAAGTTGTGAATAGTAGGAAGGAAGCAGGATCTGATGGCTTAGGAAATGGCAGAGCTCAGAATACTTGAAGAAATACAAGTTTCTAGGGGTTAATCAGACTTTTTGATGCGTCTTGTCACAGATGGTAACAGGGGTTTGTTAGATACTGATGAGCTATTTAGTCATGTTGCAAGTCTTGTAAATCAGCGCGTATTGAAAACTCTCCATCTGAGGATTTTTAAATGAGATTGGAAGTGATGCATGTGAATGGAGAAGCAACTAATTTGTTGGTATTGGATTTTGGCTGAGAGGCCATCAGGAACATCAAAATGTGAGGTGATTGAGAAAAGAAAAAAGATCAACATTGGGAAAGAGCAAAAGGTAGACAGCAGAACTGAGACTGAAAGGGCAACTTGAGATGAAAATAGCAATTGCATTAATTGAAGGGATGAGCAGAATTTCTGGCTAGTTCTTGTTTTGCTTTAAGTGGCTTGCCATGACTCATGTAATGGCAGAACATCAGAATAGGTTGTTTAAATGTCATGGTTTGATCAGAATCAAAATGTATTTACATTGAAATGCAGAATATGCTGGGAAAGCTCCATTGCTACCATTTTCACTTTTAAGATAATGTATTGCTCTTCGAAAGTCTGACTTAGAGATGTGTAAAGCTGTCTCTGAGAAGAGCACAGTGGGAAAAGCTGATATTCTTTGTTCTGTCCAGGGGACAACCCTGACAGCTTCTATTCCTGTTATTTAATTAATTTATTTTGTTCTCCTTGTAAACACTGATTTTCAGCAAACTGTATTTAAACTTATTGCTTTCTCTGGTCCTGCAGATGTGGATGAATGTCAAACTGGTGTACACCGTTGTGGCGAAGGGCAGATTTGTCATAATCTTCCTGGGGCTTATCGCTGTGACTGCAAGATGGGCTATCAGTACGATGCATTCAGCAGAAGCTGCATTGGTATGTAAGGCGCAAGATGAGATGAAACGACTGATTGATTGAGCCTCAAGGCAGTATTTAGCACCATTGTAGTGTGCAGTTATTAGTTCTGCAATGCAGTGTCTCAAAAGATAATGGAATCACCTCCAAAGCAGCTGTCGTTCAGTGTGACCAGCCACTTAGAGCTCTGCCACTCCGTGCTGTGATTTCGGACCAGGTGCCCTTGGTTTGCCTTAGCTGCAGGTTATCAAAGTCATCTGCAAAGTACTTTCCTATGGGTTACACTTCTGCTGCTGTAGAAATTTATCTTTCTGAAGATTTCACAACTTTCTTCATAAGAGACTATGATACATTTTGTATTTGATCACTACTGTACACCAATTAGAGCACAAAGTAAGACAGCATAAAACCTGAGGCTGCAGCATTTCATGCTCTGCACATCAGTCTCTGACACTTTAAAAAATATCCTCCTGCATTTTGTTCGATGCTTTTGTTTCTAAGTTGATTGTATATTTGCTTTTTATGCTGGCAGATATAAATGAGTGCTGGAATTACCCTGGACGCCTGTGTCAGCACACATGTGAGAACACCCCTGGGTCCTACCATTGCACTTGTTCTTCTGGGTTCCGTTTGTCTTATGATGGGAAGCATTGTGAAGGTACCGGCCATATTTTTCTTGAAGAAGAAATTGCAGTGTGAATTAAGGGACTTTAGAGAAGGAGTTGAAGTGAAATACAAATACAGTAAACCCGTGTGTGCTCAAATTGGCAGATACTCAGTCGAACACTCAAACTGTCAGATGAGCTGACAAGCTTCTCCTCTTTCTTCCTTTTCCCTCACATACTTTTTCCTTTCCTTCCAGATGAGAGAAAAGGAGAACATAACAAAGTTAGGAGACTTTTCATTCAAATTTTAGTAAAGACAAAAATTGATAGTGACAAAAGTTGAAAAATTGATATTGAATTGACAAGTTCTCCATGATTATATATCTTTGATCAACTGTAAAATATAAGGTCTGAAACACATGTTTGCATGCGTATGTGTTTTCATTACCATATGGACATGAAATTCAGGTGTAACAGACATCCTCATGCTTCTTGGCATTTTGCCTAGGGAGCAGAAACACTTACTTGGGACAAATTAGTCCATCTTTATTCACTCTGACCAGAAGGATCTGGTAGGTGTTCTCAGAGGCAAGAAATGGTGGAAGATACTGTTCTGAACCCTTGTGGCAATGTCTGTGGGTTTGTTTTTGGATACAGATGTGAATGAATGCGATACTGGTCCCTGCAGCCAGGAGTGTGCCAATGTTTATGGTTCCTATCAGTGTTACTGCAGGCAAGGTTTCCAGCTAGCAGAAGATGGGCATTCTTGTAAAGGTAAGGCTGCTGCTTTGGCAGGTCAAGTTAAATATGTATATACTATTTAACAATCAGTGCTGTCTAACTCATTAACAGCAAGTGCTGTCGAACTCTTAGCAGCGCCTAATGCTGCAGGTGATGCCTAAGGATGATTCTGAGTTACACCCTGCTGCAGAAGCTGCAAAAGGTAACTCCAGCTATTGGAAAATTCAGTTTATTTTCATGCCTCCTACATGAGGCTGGAATACACTTGTGTGACCATTAAACCGGTGAGATTATTGTTTCATGGGGCTAGAGCCTATGACTGAAAAAATTAGGAGGGAAGACATGTTTACCTGTATTGCATCAATTAAAGCCTCCTCTCAGCCACGGTTGAGTGAAGGCTTGCTCTGACTTCTGCCGGTGGTGGGTGAATGAGGATTAGAGTCATCAGAATGGAGAAAGGAAGGGGTTTATCTGTTTTCTTGTCATTACCAATGCTGACACATGCTTTGCAGAGCCTGTTTAAGAAATCATGAAGAAACCCAGATTCTTCCTAGCACAAGGAAGCCCCCAAAGCAATCCTAGAAAAATTACAGAGGTACCTGAGAGAGTTTTTCAAACTCAGATGTGCTCTAGACTTACTGTTCTTTTTTGTAAGTCCATACTACTCGGAACCAGTATTTTTGGGAGCAGTCTTGTTTTCAGCATTTCAGAAAACACCATTAACTTTCCTAGAGCAATGTCAAACTTTTGTGGTTGCATTCTTGTTTAAGAATATATTATAAATGCCTCAGATAAGAATTTCCCTGTGTTCTACAGCCTCCCTTTTCAGATTTCTGTTTTTCTTTTTTTTAATATGTTTGTCATTGTGCTTTTTTCCCAGATATCGATGAGTGCACACAAAGTGCAGGCATTCTTTGTACTTTCCGCTGCGTGAATGTTCCTGGTAGTTATCAGTGTGCTTGTCCTGAGCAGGGATATACCATGGCAGCAAATGGAAGAACCTGTCGAGGTAATGAGGAGTTTAGGAACTGAAAGGATTATATCATAAAGCTTTAATCCTTGGAATGATCTAAGCCATTATGGTTATTCAATCAAGTCTCCATTTTTTACATTAATCACTGTTAAAAAGCCAGTATTTGATAAAGTTGCCAAATATCGGTATCTGCAACGTCAGCTTTATCCTGTGTTAGAAAATGTACTGTGGCAACGCAGCTGTCAATGTGAGCTAATTGTTTAAATTAATTCCTAAGGGAGCCCACTTCATCATTCAAATTGGGGCACTTGATTACTTGTATGAGCTGTATATGCACCTTGGCACAGCAGTAAGTGATCTGGTTTTTTAGAGGTGCCAGATGTAGAAATCCATGGCTTCATTAGGAGTTGCAGTTTCCTGCCTCAGAAAAATGGGAGAGTGAATCTGGGAGCTGTAATGGGGACTTTGACATCCCGAAGTCTGCCACCTAAGCTTAAACATGTTGGCATTAGTAAATGTTAGTGTAAATGACATGCATCCTCCCGACACACACACCTTTTCTCCAGAATCATAGTAATGTCTTCTGGGTGTCTGGTGTTTTTCATCTGGTGCACAGCTGCCTGTTTTTGAAGTAAAAATCCCCCATTTCCAAAGGATGCACTGACTGTGTAATGATGATTGAAGATCTGATTACCTTTATGTACTCTACATGCATTCCTGCAGTCGGTTACATGAACTGCCAGGCATTTCCTGCTCTTAATTTTTCAGGAATCCTTCACATAACTTTTGGTTATGTATCTCCTGTGCTTAAATTCTCTTCTCAGTGGTAATGGCAGTACATTTATGTTGTGTAAATCGTGAATATGAGCATACTTGATCCTGACTTTGGAGCAGAGAAGCAGACGAAATGAAATTTAAAATATTTTTAAAAGCTGCTTTTTTCTTGATGTGTTTTTAAGTATGACTTCAGCACGCAGTTATATCCATATGCATTTGAATTCTTATGTAAAAGTCACCTTTAGAAAACCGCAACTATAACTCTCCTCGGGCTTTTTACTCTCCTTGGGCTTTTTTTTTCCCCTGCTGCTTTGAGTGCTGGCATGTTTGTTGCCACCTCTGCCAGCAGTGAGATTTGAGCTGAGGACGTCTTCCAGAGTTAGTAGTGTGAGTCACTGCGTTAATTGGCCAGCACAGCTCTCCCGAGCTGGAGGCACCCAGCGTGCTCCAGGCACTGGAGGTGGAAGAAAAAAAGCTTTGCCACATGGACCTGTGGATCTCACTTGCATGGTTTGTGTGGTGTGAAATCCTCCCTGCACGCTCACCCTGTGTGGAGAGGGTTCCTGTTGTATAGACTAGCCCTGCTAAGTGGGCTGTACAGTAACACTTGGAAAAGCTTTCTGAAGCACCTATGCCACCTGGTACACGCACCCTCTTCAGGGGGTGAAGTTGGTCTAACCTGCAAAACTTAGCGTGTGTGTGGCAGCTCTGTGCGTGGCTGGGTAAGCTGGCCTTCAGTAACCCCTGGGTACACACCCTTTCTTTGAGCTCTGCAAGTTTGTAGTTACAAGTTTGGGCAGGCTTATATATTGAGATCCCTGAAAGTGTGGTCAGAGAAACAGTCTGAATTGATGTCGGCTGCATTAAACTCAAGAAGAATATATTGGTTTCCACCAGCTAAAGAACTGGCTCCGGTTGCTCATCATCTGACCAGTTCTTAAGACGGGTACATTCTTTGTACCTTTTTTTTCAAACAGACGAGTTGTATCTCATGTAATAGCGTCTCAACATATGGATCTTTTTGGAGAAACTGCCTATGGTATTTTGCAGCCCAGCCAGACTGGTGAAGTGAGTGCTTTCATGACAATGATTGCAATATGGAAGAAATTTTCTTTTCACCTAGGGGCACTTCTGAGAATCAGCAAGGGATTTAATTTACTTTGATTCTCTCCTACTTCCTATTGTATACTTTTCTTGGCAAGACTTTTAAACCAGTCAGTTCAGCGTATGAGATGACTTCTTATCCCAGGGGAATGGAAGGAGTGGGAGGTTAAAGTTTTCCTCTAAGAGTCTCTCTCCTTTGTGACGATTGGCAGAACTGCAGAGCCCTACACAGGCCACGTGGTTTGTCTGTTCACATTTATTTCATTTTAAAGCCTCCGTGCGTTGTCTAGACATTTGGGAGTACACAATGTGACAGTGAGATCTTTGCCAATATTTTCTGCTCAAGCTGGATCCTTGTTATTGCATCTGGTTTTCAGCATTTAAAGGTCCATGGCTTGGGCTTGCGCCTATTTATTATTTAGGTAATGACGTTTATGCTCTAGGCCATAAAGTGTCTTTGAGCTTTAAATGTTCTTTTTTGTCTTCTGCAACATTACTTCTCATTACAGGGGTATAGTTATATTTAACTTAAATTTTAAAAAATGTCTGCCTTGTTCTAAAGTGTTGTTCTTAAGTTCCCATATTTCATAACAATCTGGTGGAGCTTACGTCTCCTGGATCACGGAGCTGTACAGCAGTGGTTATTTTGCTTTGTATTTGTCCCCTGCTTTAATCCAGAGCAACCTTCATGCATAAATAATTTCTTTTCCTGACATAGCCCAGCTTTCACAATTCTCAGAAAGTCAGTGAGAAGGTCTTGTTGGCTTTTAACGTGGGTTGGTTCTATTCCGATGGGATTTGTTTATTCCTGAGGGAAAGGTTTTGTCACAGTAGGCTCTGTAGGCAGACATAGGGTGTCCCTCCATCCATTACGTATGTTTGCTCTGGGGAGGGGAAGGCCTCTCTCTGCCGCTGGGTGATGGGGGAATGTTTGTTTGCTTGGGCTATGCAGACATTTGACAGCCTTGTCCATGAAGAAGGAGCCATTGCGATCACATACACATTATGTATCGTATGAGCGATTCATAGCAGCGGCCACCTTTCATCAAGGACTGTCCCTTGTACTGCAGGGCTCTACCGCATGCACAGGTCTGTGCACATGCTCTGCTCTTTGAAACCAGTTAGATGCTTTGCCCAGCTATTGAGCTTATCCCATGTGCGCTGTGCTCATGGGTTGAACGGCTTGTTTAGAAACACCACACGTGACATAGTTTCGTGCTTAGAGCTAGCCTGTGGTTCAGGGAGTACTAGTGACCTGTGAAGCTGTAAAAAATGGCCCATCACTTTCAGGAAACTATTTAAAAACTATCTTCAATCAGAACAGCTGTGGAAAGCTTACACAGCAACTGCGGAGATGGACAGGTTGGCTGTTCTGAGAAGTTTAGGGTTCCACTGCCTTAGACTGCCACTATCTAGTTATTTTATTCTGTTTCCTTTCAGCCTAGTTTATAATATGACTTACAACACACCTCTGACACCTCAGGAGCAAGGGAAACAGGTGATTCTGTCTAGATGTTCGTGTTTGGTTTTTTATTGCAGTGGGAAGTGGCAACACAGGAGGATCTTGGGCTTTGAGAACTTTTTTTCCTTCTCATGTTTATTCTCCATTGAAAATTAAACCCTGTGTTGCATCAGATGTGTTTGGAATGAGAATAGCTAGGTTCACAGGAGTGTGCCAATGTTTGCAACGTACAGGTCAAGAAACAAACTTCCCCTGAGGTAGAAGGCCAGCCCTGGCCACGCACTGGGTGGCTGCAGCTGTCCACGCTCTCTGCCAAGCAGGGGAAGGACTATCAAACAGCAGGAAAAGGACCATAAGCTGTTTGTAGGGAAGAGTGGGCTCCCTTGTTTATTGCACACACTGCCAAGTGATGTTATCATCTCTTATTAATGGATAATGTCAAGGAAGGAAATTTTTTTCTGCAGAAGACATAGGAATTTTAGCAGAATTGGAATCAACAGGATTTACCCTGTCACTCCAAATGCCAAAAAGTGTCTGTGCACAGAGAGGACCTGACACATCTCACCTGAATGTGCATTTCACACCCCAGGTCTGTCTTCCAGGGTTCTCGCAGTCCTGGTCTGCAGGCAGCAGGCATGGGTACTGAAGAGGTAACACACAGCAACTGGGCGGTGAAAACAAGAGCCCTCAGCTTGCAGAGCCAAACCCACGGCCTCCTCTTGCTTCTCATGCACTCAGAGTCCCATAAGCGTATTACAGCCCAGAAATTGTGATTACATCTTATTTTTGAACTTAGCATGTCTTTTTCCTTGTGTTTCTTCTCATTAGACATTGATGAATGTGCAACAGGAACCCATAACTGTTCAGCTACAGAGACTTGCTATAACATCCAGGGCAGCTTCCGCTGCCTGTCCTTCGAGTGCCCTTCCAACTACAGAAAAGTGTCTGACATGTAAGTATTGCCATCGCAACAAAGCAAGCAGCCCTGTCCAGTGGCTGTGGATGTCACATAGTTCTTTAACTTGTGGGCGGGTGCAAGTGCTCAGAGCCCTAAGAAGATGCTTTGGTACCTGGAGCACATGGACTTTCCCCATATAGAGTTTCTGTTGGTTTTTGCCTCTTCCTTCTTCCATGCCCTGGAGCCCCCATTTGCCTTCCAACTGCTGCTATAACAGCAGTCATCAGAGCTTGCAGATCTGCTTGCTGCAGCTCTAAAAGGCCTCTGTTTATAATTAAGTTTTTAAAAAAATAAGGTCATCTATGCTGCTTATATCATTGCAGTGGCTGCCAGGCTGCTCAGTGCACCACTTTTGCGGTGGTTTTGGGGCCCCTGTTTAAGATTCAGATTGCAGTTCCTCCGAGATTGTTGAAATGTTGAGGGGGAGCAGGATAATGAGCTTGCCAGGCTACCGGGTTCTGGGAATGGCGCATGCCCACAGCTCCCAGCTCCTCAGCAGCTGAGGCTCGGGAGCCCCAAAAATCTCCCTACCAGTTTCCTGCCTCGATGGCTGCCAGTGCTTTGGGAAGCCATATTTAGTTGCTTATGACTTAAAACATACTTTTCCTGCCTTATAGAATTGAGCAGCTTTACAAGTTGAGGAGCTTGTTTCCCGTTCCCATGTTTTAGCTACTTTTTAGGTGTGATTGGTTCTATTTTCTTGGAGCATTGGCCCAGGCTTGTGCTGTGAGTGATGAAGCTCAGACTCCTCTTCCAAGATCTTGTGCTGCTTGCAGCATGACTCTGGCTCCTTCTTCATTGGGGAGTTCCCAACACAGCTCTCTGTGTCCATGATCTTTTTCTTACAGTGTTGTATTCTGACAATTATCTCATTTACAAATGCTTTATGGGCACTGTGAAAGTAGAACAAGCAGCTGGTAATTACACAGCTGAAGTTTGGGGCTCCTGTTTGTCTAACACCTTTGCAATACTCTTGAAATACATATATTTTTACCTGCCATTATATGGATGCTGAATGTACTTCATTTCTCATCTCTTAGGAGGTGTGAACGAATCAGTTGTTTTAATTATCTGGACTGCCAAAATACCCCAGTGCGCATTACCTATTACCAGCTTAACTTCCAGACCAATATTGTGGTCCCAGCTCATATTTTCCGTATTGGACCGTCGCCTGCCTATGCTGGAGACAACATAATCCTTACTATCAACAAGGGAAATGAAGAAAACTACTTCAGCACTCGAAGGCTCAACTCGTACACGGGCATTGTCTATCTTCAGCGACAAGTGAAAGAGCCTAAAGACTTTTTGTTAGATGTTGAAATGAAACTGTGGCGTCAGGGAACATACACTACATTTCTTGCCAAAATTTACATTTTCATCACAGCTCATGCGTACTGAAGCATGTATTGACATTGGATTTTATTGGTGCTATGCTCTTTAACTGCTCTACCAAAGCTTAATACTGTTGAACTGGCATTTAATGTATCTAGCCTTTATATTATTTTTCTATCATTGCTTTAAACTTTTTTATTGGTTGTGTAAATTAAGTTAATTTTTATCTTTTTTTTTTTGTTTCTTTTCTTACGTAATTCTTTACATCATCATTTGACAATGAGCGAAGGAAGGGTTAGAAAGGCAGTACATACATTGTGTTAAATGCTGGAACCTTTTCTTAGCAATTATTTTTAGGTTTAGTCACATCTGCAGGGTATTGCACTAGACAGGAAAGATGTTCACTTGGGAGCATTGGGTTTTGCCACTAAGAGAAACCTTGAGCAATTCCTCTTTATTACACAAACTTACAGTTTGGCTTAGCCACTGACTTCACTGAGGTTTCTGCGTTGAGATGCTGTGTCAAAGGCCCTACGTGTACACTGACGGTTAGCTCACCTCATATTACTGATTTATTTTCCTCTTTCCAACTTTCATAATATGTTGCCTAAAAATATATATAAATAAAAGAAAACTCCACCGGTGAAAAAGCCTATGATTGAGTCTTGCTTTAGTAGGACTTCTCATATGCTAAATATTTGCAAGACCGAGGCCTTAAGGGAATGTCATGCTTTAGGGTAAAAGCTCACATGGCCATTTTTAGTAGTTGTCTTTATAGGTGCTGGGATTCCTCTCTATACAGACTCATTCTATTGAGGTAACTGTAAGTGAAGATTAGATGCATTATAATTCTTAAAGGAATGTCAAAGAGAAACATGGAAATAATGAAATAACAAATTACTGCTCCTTATTTTAAAACTTGGGCGTGCCACTGAGGAATCACTCGCAGTTTTAAATAAACAAAAAGGGGAGTTGCTTCTGTTCTTCAGGAAAATTGTTTCAGTTGTGTTAACTAAATGACGCAGAGGAAAATGCTAGTTAAATTGCCGGTTTGTGTTATGCCATGTAGAAAATAACATAACCTAAGTTTTGAGCTCGATTTCTTCTAGTTCTACAAGAAACTGGATAAGGTCCAAAGCTGAAGGCCAGATGTAGGAAAGCATAGTATAATCGAAGTATTTGTTAGAATTTAGAAATGAATATCAGAAATTCTTTATGGCTGTTTTCTTTTTTTTTTTTCCCCTCCCAAAAAAGCAAAAAAGCTCCAGTGTTGAAATTTTCTGAGCTTCCTTTGTTCCAGCTATAATTATTCTGCAAAATGTTTTAAAGGAAAAACATAGCTACAATATATTGATGTGTACTACACTGCAGTTTAATAATCTGTTCTTTTCTACAGTCAATCTTATTTTGACCAGTGTGTACACAAAAAAAAAATG
Source organism: Burhinus oedicnemus (assembly GCA_008921705.1). Classification (NCBI taxonomy): domain Eukaryota; kingdom Metazoa; phylum Chordata; class Aves; order Charadriiformes; family Burhinidae; genus Burhinus; species Burhinus oedicnemus. The sequence goes on from VFFE01009197.1 coordinate 1,983,567, forward strand.
GAGAAATCAAATCTTATGGCTTTTTGTTGATGATCAACAATTTTATTCTATGGTAAAATATTTGTTTGAACTGCATCTTAAAATCTTGTAAACATCACCTCTGTGGTGAGAGGGGAGATGTATTGTATTCACTATATCCCAAGGCCAATTTTGTACCACTTCAAGTCACTTCTTTAATTTGGACTCTCTTATTGATAATAAAGTGCAAATCTTTCTGTATCTGACATCATCAAGACCCATTACCGGGGAAAGATTATTGCTATTCCCCAGCTGTAAAACAAGGGATATCTGTGCATTTGCATACATCAAGCTTTTCTTTGTTTTTTCTATAAAAAACATTTTGTAAAAGTCATCTTCTTCATCCATCTTTTGTTTTTCATAGTTAACAGTTTCATAAGCATTTAGCAGGGAAGTGCCAACTGAGAAACACATGTTTATGCAATTTGTCATTTCAATTAACGCGTATCTTAAAACTACAGGCCTGGCAAGATGAAGAGGCAGCCGCAGCAATGAGTAGGAGAGCCTTTCAGATTCATTATGCAGTATACATGTGAAGTGCCTCAGTGGGGCACATCAAGAGTCACCCAAACCCAGAGTTTTCCATCAGCGTTAGTATTTGATTGAGCGTAAATGATATTCGAGCCCTGACAGTCTTTCTTGTCAGAGAACAAATGGACAAGCCATTTGTTACTTGGAGACCTTTTGCTGACTAAAACCAGACACAGTCAATCATATTAAGGATCTGGCAGTTTCTAACACCGACTTCTCATTTTCTAGACAGGTAATTGATGAAGAAAGTTTTAGGAAAGGCTTTGCATACTATTATAAGTAAAATGCTACGTTATGAAAAACATGTCTTCATCAGCACTGTGTCCAGTAGGCACTCAAAAAGGTTAGAAATAGTTGCTCGGCGCAGCTGGTCGAAGCAAAGGAAAGGCTTATGGTAGACAATTTCACAGTCCTCTGTTCCAAAAATAACCAGAGGAATCTTTTACCTCTTACCAGCCCAAAGCATATGCCCCGTCAGTTTTAGTAGGAGCTGCAATGCAGGGATGGTTAGCGCTGCATCCTTTGCTTTTTCTTAGGACAGTGCTCGTGATTGAACTTGGACAGACGTATCCACCAAAGACCCACTGACAGCCGCCGAGGATGTTCTTCCACTGGGTGGCGATGGCTTTGGACTGGAATTTTTGTCTCCTTCAACTGCTCTAGCTCCTGCAAGGCCCAGTTCCCGTCTTCAGTAATGCTCCTTCCACTTTATTTGGCTGGGTAACCTAGACAGAGAATGTGTGTGTGTCCAGTCACACACAGGAGGTCTCAGTGAGAAGAGTTCAGGCCTGGATTGTGCCTTTATGGCCTCTTATACTTTCTTCAGACGGTGATAGCTTTCTTGAATTCTCTCTTGAACAGCCATATTTGTCTTTCTCTGTTTTTTTTTTCTTTCTCCATTTCTAACAAGTGAATTAAGTAGCTTTTTTTTTTTGTTTTTTACTCTCTCAGCTTCTTCATGGTCCTCCCCACCCCTTGCCTGTTTGAGATGAATTAAGAACAGCCCCAAGAACTATGCAAGCTAATAAACTCATGAGGAAGACAACAGCTGCAAACTTAATAAAGATTTATAGCATACTTGGGGCATATGATTATATATGTGTAAAAACTCAGATTATTAATATATTCCCAAAATTGGAAATGGCCTTCATGTGACTTGTCTGAACAACGCACGTTGTGCTTAGGTTTGCAGGTTACATACTCCTGCCTCTATGAAATCTGACCTCTCTGTACCTGGCTGTTGTATTCCTTAGGAGATCCGGTGATCCCAGCGACTGAGGAACATCAAATATATAACTGGAAGGAAGAAATTAAAATCTGCATGTTTGCTGGAAATTTGCATGGGTCTATTACAGAATGAAGCATCAAGTTTTCTTTTGGCTGGAATTTACATAACATAGAGTTGAAATAGCAGTAGATGGGTGAGAAAGATGTTCTTACCTAATATTTTGAATTGTTTCCTTTCTGCACCAGGGAGGAAGTATTTTACAATCTCTTTGTATGTAAAAAATACATAAATGTGGATTACTGCAGGTGCTGCCTAGTCTGTGCTAGCATTCCTCTGTGAGCCTGATGTAGGGAAAAGGCAGCTTGGGTCTTGCTCCTGCTCCTCACACTGGAGGACCAGAGCACGGCTCACCCATCACAGAAGAGTAAGCTGTTAACTGTAATGGGCCAGAATTCTTCTGTTAGCTCCAAGATCCCACAAACAGAACTTCATTCATGTTTATTTTTCTTCTCCTTTATATGAGTTATTCCTTAGTCTAGTGATGTAGGACAGAAGCAGATTTCAAACTTAGAGATTTTATGCTTTGGCTCATCCTTTGAGGTTGAAGCTGTAGTAAGGACATACTACAATAACGGCTTTAACATCAGAGCATAACACAGTCTCTTCTGCAAAGGTCCCATTCAAAACGCCCGCATCAGCACAGGTATTGGTATTTCAGAGTTGTGGTTTGGGCTGGACTGGCCACTGACAGATGCTCTCCCCCACCTCCCTCTCCAAGGAGAGGAGGGAGAGAGAGAAAGAGACTTAGGAGTTTAGAAAAAACTAAACTACTTTAATGAAATATTAATAATAAAATAATAAAAAGAGAATAATGAACTATATACAAAATCATATCACGCTCCCAGAATGACAATCACGTCACCAGCAGGCACTGGGGAAGTCCCAGACTGGGCTCAGCGACAGATGGGAACTGGATTCTGGATCCAGATTCAGGATCAAAGGCAGACAAACAGACAGAATCCTCCTCAGACATCAGCCATTGCAGAAAGAGGGCTGACCCTTTGATCCCTCAGCTTTTATACTGAGCATGAGGCAGATGGGATGGAATACCCTGTTGGGCAGTTCTGGGTCACCTGTCCTGTCTGCTCCTCCCCGCAGGTGTGACCCCTCTACGCTTTTCCATTTCTCACCCTCCAATGGGGCAAATAACAAAGTTGGCTGCCCTTGGTTGCTATAGCAATGAGGATAAGCAAGAGCTTCTCTGCATCCCATTCCTTGGCATTAACTATAAACATCAGTCTTATCACTTACAGAGAGAACAGTTTCTGCACAACATGCTGTTAATTTCAGCAGTTAGAAGAGGCCTAGCTAAAAAGTAAAGTTACTGAACAGAAACTTGGTTGTCCAGGACATGCAGAGAGTAGGGGAAAAGCTGAGCCTTCTCCTTGCCCCTCTCCCCTTAGAGGGGGTTGCTCAAGGAGGCTGCTCCTTTGCAGACGGGTTTCACCAGAGAAAGCTGGCCAGAAGGGCATCTGCCTCCCAGTGATGGGCAGCAGACGGGGCTCTGCCCTCCTGCAGACTGTGCCTCAGCCCTGGGGAGTGGGGTGGTGTTGTGAGGGTAATTGGCTGCCTCCCTCTCTCCCAGCTGGTGGGCTTTGTAGATGCTCAGCACCTGGCAGCACTCAGATTTTGGGTGGAGCTGGGCCCCTGGTGAGGAGCTCTTGCTTCCCTGTACCTGCTGGTTTACTGCTTGTGCTTGCACCTTTGCTTGCTTACCTGGCTTTGGGGGCTGCAGTGCTCTGAAAAATGCTGCTCCTCACAGTCCAGCCAGAAGCAAGAATGCAGAAAGCTGTGTGCACAGGATGGAATGCAAAGGAGAAGAACAATAAAATCAAACAATAGAAATGAAGTAAGGTTCTGCAGTTCTCTGGTACTGTGATAGGCAGTTATGGTGCTGAGTTCGGGGGTTTTGTGCCATCCTGGGGTAAAGTCTTGAGTATGTGGTTAAAATCGGTGTCCTTTGTGGGTGGGTAAGTTTTGTGCTTCCCCTCAGAGCTTTGCAGGGTGAGGGGGTGCTTTCACCTGCTCTGCAGGGTACAGGGAATCTGTTGCATATTCTTTGTCTCCCTCCTTATTCTCTACAGCTCATGTGAGAGGCCCTGGCTGTTCTTCCCCATTAATTTTTCTTTTTTTTTCCTTCATCTTTCCATTGCTCCCACCCATGCCAGGAGGAGGAGAAAGTTCCAGCTGGGGAGAATCACAATTCTTGAGCAAAAATAGATTTTGAGGTTAAATAAAAAGTATCTTCCCATTTTCAGTGTTCTCTGCATCACGGAGACGTTAATTTTGAAGTGGCTATTGAAAGCCAGGATTTAATTATATCCAGTTTCAGTGATGTGAAACTGAAGTCACAAACTCAAGCCTTTTGTCTTCTAAAATACAATTCTTTCTCTTGCATGTTCTCTATAAACAGCAGTCAATGTGTAGGACTATCCCAGAGGTTTGGAACCCTTTAGGTAAGCTTCACCCTTCGAGGGCTCCTGTCTGATGTCCCCTGGCACGTGCTGCTGGAGGAGCTGGCTGGCAGCAGCAGGGCAGCTCAGTGTCACTGCTTGGCCTGAGGCTGCCCCACAGGCTCTTCTCATCGCCGCTGGCAGGGTGGGAAGAATGGATTCTCTCTGCTGCACCCCAGTGCAGAGGCTGGCTCGGCCCAGGGGGCTTTTTCAGGGCAAGATGGTGACATTGACTTCCTGTGAGCTGAGGCTCCTGTTACAGGGGGTTAAAAATTATAACATCTGCTGTGGATTTTCTTTTTTTAGCTGGGGTTGGAGAGGAAGAGGATGCCATGGTGGTGCCCTGCATACTGTGAAAGGAGGGATAGGAGGAGGTCCTTCATACATTAATGAGTCTTCTGCGTGGTAGCCAAGAATTGTGCTAACTGCATAAATTCTCAGCAGGATGTTTTAATTGCTTGGAGCTTGGGATGGTGGAATGGTAATAGTGGGCTGGAAGAACTGAACTGGTGATGCAGGGCTTAGGGGAGCTGCTACGGCAAAAAGGGTGCTCTGATCTAACAGACCAAGACCGGACCACCAGGTCAGTAACCCTGGGTTCACTCCAGGTAAAGAATTGGTCACAGGTGAGATACCTTGTACTTAAAGGTGATGCAGGGCTAAACTAGTCAACATATAATGTGTGAGAAGGCAGATGGAAAGTAGTTCTGTGGTAATAGTCTGTAACTAAAGCATTAAATCAAATCTCACAGAGAAATACCAAGTTTCTAAAGAGAAATTGATTACAGGAAGGGCCATCTGCAGGAGTCAGAGTTTAACAAATTGTTCCCAATAGACCGCGTGGTGAATCCTATCCTTGGGGGTGGGGGGGGCGGGTAGGAGTGGGGAAGAGGGGAAGAGCATGAGGGGGAAAGACCTAAAAGCTAATTTTATTTTGGAATAATAGCAAAACATGCAGAGTGCTAACTTCTCCTCTGTGCCATCGTTTCTAGAAAGTAATTACAAAACATGTTAGTAACAGTAGCTGATCCAATTTAAGGAAAATACATCCAAAATGGAGACATAAATGCCTTGAGAGAATGGGATGATGGACATGCCTTCCTCTGTGTCAATGAGGGTGCCTAATGGCAACATGGGCTCCACTGGGCTCCGCTCCTGGGAGGGCTTTTGGCTCACTCATTACAGAATTCCTGGTTGCAGCCAGCTGCACCATAGAAGAGGGTAGATTCTCCCCAGCATTGACGGACAGGAGAGAAAAATATATGTGGAATACTTCCAGTATGGGAAAAAGCCTAATAATCTTCAATGAGGCACATCTGGAGTGAAGCATTGCCATTTTTGGAGTTTGAATAAACTGTGTAAACTAGTGATACAGGGTTGATAAACACGAAGTGATCTTTTGAAGGTAATGCGCCATGATGAAAACTTTGCTTTTTTGGTGATAACAAAGCAAATGCTCTGACCATAGCAGTGAGAGGACCTTGGTGTGCATGACCGGGAGACCAAGTAGGCCATTTCCTACACCTAACTGTGGCTGGAACATAAATCAGACGCAGCTCACACAACCTTGACAGTGGAGGAGGTGCCCACTGACCTCCTTAAGTTGGGTTGGTAAAGCCCAGCTCCCAAACTTCTTTCAGGGTAGATGAGGATATGCCTTCCTGTGCTGGTATTGGAAATTTTGAGTGTCCTGTAGCTGAGATGGAGCAGCTTGTATCACACCAGTGCTACACCCATTGAAATGTAAAAGGATCATTTTCTTCTCTTATGGACGTTCTTCACAGTAGTTTTAGAAAAGACTAATCCCAGTTAATCTCATCTTTTGCAAAGGTCTGTTACAGTTAATCCTGTTATCTTTTCAGTTGCACCTTGGAGAAATAGCTTTCACATTGACCAAGAATATTTCAGACAGAGTTTGAGGTTGACTAATGTAAAAGTGTAATTCTGGAGTTAACGATACAATATAGTGTAGAATTGCTACTATGAGCAGGGGAAGGACTCTGCCTAGCCGTTAGTGTGATCACCAGCTGCATGTCATAATAACTGAACTTGACATTGTAGGTATTTGTCTAACTTGGATTTAGGGCAAGTATGCAGTATTATACCAGTATATTGTAATGCTTAAGCTAATGTAAATGAACGTGCAGATGCTGTGGCACTGATGAGAGCAAAAGATAGTCCTGTAATGACTCATGCTTGATTATCACTGGGGTTGGGAGGGCTCACGTATGGAGTTTAGTCACAAAGTTTAGGGATTCCCAAAGTCAGTATAACGCTTATTGCATTTGCAGACCAAGGGAGTCTGTAACAGGAGGTGCAGATATTTGTAAACTTTTCCGGACCAGACACTCTCCTGTATTTTCCCATATATTAGGCAATGCTGGTCCAGGCTACGATTCACGTAGGTGAGTCTGCACTCTCCATTTATACCAAAGTAGCAGTTATTGATGCAAATAATCCCATTAACTGGGAGGGCTTGAGTGCTCAACTGGGATTTGGAAGAGTTGAGTCTGTTCTGGGCTCTGTCCAAACGGGTAACTGGGCACAAAGCGATTGTGATGCACGTGGCTACAACCTCTACGCATCCTTGCATCCAGTTCTAAAATAAACCCTGGACTTCACCCTGTAAGAGCACTAGTGATGGGGTACTTTGTGGTCGGGTATCTATTGTTACCATGTTAGAGGCTGGAAGAAATCCTACAGACTGTTTCCTGTCACCTGAGGATCTCCCATACCAGACACCAGGGATGGTACTGGTGGCTGGAGGGGACTGAGGCTGAGTGTGTTCTCAGGTGTCACAAATATAGAGCTCTTCTGGGCTGTGCCGTGTACCACTAGGCATCTTCTGCTAACTCAGGTAGCACTAAAAAAAACACCAAAAAACCCCAAACCACCAACCAACAAAACCCCCAACCTCAATAACCTTGAAAATAATGATTCCTTAAGAAAAATACTTAATTTTCTTAAGAAAGAGTTTTCTACAGTTTCCTGACAGCTGTTGACGCAGAGCTCCATTGAAGTGAATGGGCTAGGTGAAGTGAAGACACAGCTTTAATCATAACTTAATTTTCACCTAGAGAGAGGAACAAATACACATCTGACAGATGCTTGTAATGGTGTTTGAATCGCATCTGGAAGACTCCAATGTATATAATGATGAAGGCCATTTACGAATAGAGATACCTATATGGAGTAACCATACTGTTGTTCAAAAACATACCTTTCAGATTGTAAATCAAGTGATGAGAAGAGGGTGAAGGCCAGGCCTCCAGTTTGGAAGTATACTCAAAAGCTAACAGGCAGTACTAGAGCTGCCAGGCTGTGCACTGAGACTCCCCCTGTCCTGCCATCAGTCTTGCACCCTGTGTGAAGAAGGTGTGTGGAGCATTCTGGTGGTGGCGGTTGGGCTTTGGGGGGTTTAATTTGTGTATTTAGTGATTTGGATTGGCGAGTGTCTGGAGAGGGAGGGAGTGGGTGCTCACACCTCTGCCACGGGTACGTTGTGCAGGTGATCTGCACGTCGCCTGGGTAGAGTCCAAGTCCTTTGGCACATGGTGCAGAGTTGCTTTTTACACGTGGTATTTCCCTGCTCAGGACTGCAAAAGTCCCCATCCTTAGAAATCCCTGGACTTCGCAGTGTATTTGGTAACTTTGATACTTTTAACCCAGCAACAATCTTCATCTCTTCCTTTTATGAATTCCACTTGTAGCCTCTCCTTTTCTGGAGTTGCTTCCTGTAGGTTGTCTTGCTTTTACCTCATTGCCAGGAGGTTTTTGTTTCATCGCTTCTCTCCCTTTTAAAAGGGCACAGGTCAAAAAGGGAAACATCCAAAAATCCGTCAACCCTTTTTCATTGATGCCTTAGAGACTGCACCAGTGTTAGCAGCTCACTAATGTGCTGGCAGTACCATTGAGCTGCCAGTCCAGAACCTGAAGAATAATATTATTCTAAATTACACTATGGCTTTAAACTGTGCAGTGTTGCAGGTTTGGAAGGCAGCTGTTCTGTGCACTTCTGGGACTTTGCAGAGTGTGTTGTTGAATGAGCGCCCTGGGAAATCACTAATAAAACATGATTTATATTTTCCCAAATTCCACTGATTTTTTTTTTTTTCTAGGCATTATGTTTCCTTCTTTCTTGGAGTGCTTTTGTAGAAGAAATCAAACATAGAGTTTAATGTTAAATATTTGTTCCCACACGTTCTTCATGTACCTTTTTTTTTTTTTTTTGAGGGTATTGGATTTTTCAGTTTATGTCCTTAAGCATCATCTTCACTGTGGGCCAACACAAGAAACAGCTTGGGGCAGAGTGGTGGGAATCGCTGTGGCAGTGTCTGGCCCGACCCACAGCTGGCATTAAATCAGTTGAGTCTGTTTTGGCCCTGTTGTAACTGCAGACCTGCTTGGGTTTATTCTGATTTATTTTTTTTTAGTGGTGGCATAGCTGAATGTCAAGAACAGGGGAGGTGGGGACGTTCCTGGAAAGCAGTAGTATAGCAGTAGCTGGTTCATAAGCTGGTCCCAAAAACTAAAGGAATGGTGGGGGGATTTCTTTTCTTTCATGTGCTGGCACTGGAAGACTTTGAAAAACAGAGTCCAAGACCACTTGTTACCTTCAGTCACTATTTTCCCAAATCTGCCACTTGGTGGTGATTTCCCACCTTCCCCCTCCCGCCTCCTTACAATAACTAGGTTATTTTGTAGATTGCTATATTTCCCTGTCCAGGTAGGTATAGCCATTTTCAAATGCACATCGAGGTGTTTCATTATTCCATTGTCTACTACAGCTGCTTCTTCAGAATCAATAACGTAGAGATTTGCAGGCAGGCTCATTTTCTTTTAACACCGATCTAATTAGTTAATAAAGTAATAGTTTCTCCCCTGCCTCCTCCTACCTTTTTTCCCCTCGTTTCTCATCTTAGCCACTGAAGAAATATTTTCTCTGTTCTCATAGAAAGTAATGCATTTGCACTTGCCACAGCAGTTCAAAGATAGCAGGAATATATTTTTCTTATGCTGGTAATTGCTTTTCTTGGTCATTAGTTGATCAAAGTAGAGGAAAGAGAATGGGGGCAGTCAGACTAAATAATAGATGTTTGGAGTAGAACCAGGACTGGAGCTTTCTTGGGGTTTTTGTTTTGTCTTCAAAGTGCTAAATTATTAGTTCTCTGCATATGAGTGTTTTGCTGGTGAATATGTGCGCAGTAACTGTGAAGGCAGCAGGGTAGCTCCTCCGTGGTGTAAAACACAGTGCTGCGGCTGGGCTGTTGTTTCTCCAAATTCTAAATCGAGGTGTTGGCCATGCTGTGATCAGAGGAGCAAGTAGCTCTAACACAGATTTCTCTCGCAAGCAGGCTGAAGCATTTTTTTCAAACTATGAAAGCCTTTTTTTACCTGTCCTGTAAACTACACAGGCTGTAGTGAAAAACTGGGGAGCAGGGTTTTTGGTGTTTGGCTGTTGTTTGGTTTTGTTTTGTTTTTGTTTTTTTTTTAAAAAAAGAAAAGGTAAAACTTAAGATCATTCTTCCATGTTTTCTAGCGCTGTTCTTGTTTGCAAAGCTTGTATGGAATGTGAAACTGAAACTTTGTATTAGCGTAAACATTTCAAGGTCTTTCATCAGATCTGTTACACTGACTGTCACTGTATTTCATCATAGTTGCTCTATAATGAGATATTGCTAGTACTGGCTAGACAGACAGTCATAAGTTCACTTTGTTGCTTCATTTAGGTTTTTGTGGGTTTTTTTTTTTTCCCACCTTCCTGTGTCCGGCTCCGTGATTTTTGGCAGATTTGCCTGGCTGCAAGAGTGCCGAGACAAACCAGTTTCTAGATTTCTCCTTATTTGGTTCAAGTGCCCTTACTGCTGTTGCCAAGAATATCCTGTGCTGAGTGGCAAAGGTCCAGGAGCTCACGACGATCGCGTGGAGGGCTGAGGTTCCCAGAGAAAGTTTGGGCTGGGATGATGAGTACAGCAGGACAGCCTCTGACTGGTGTTGGATAGCCTATGTGCAGTGCAGACCTCTTCCTTGTCAGTCCACAAACACAATTTTCACAGAAATGCTGGCATCTTTGATAATCCTCGCATTTTAATTTGATGCTAAGATGAAAGATAACGTTATCTCAAAAGAAGCTTGGCTTTTTTGGTAGAAGCCTCCCTGTTTACTTCAATGGGATTTAATCATCTCAAGGTCCATAATACACATAAAGACTCCCAGAAATGTGAGAGATGCTCTGATTTGCTCTTTATTTCATGGAATAGTGTTCTGGAATGAACTAAAGGAGGATTTCTATGAGCTTCCTGGTGAAATTACTACTGTCCTTCATTCGTGTACTGAAGGACCATCTTAGAAACAATAAACTACTTGACTCGGAACATAAGGGGGAAAGTGTCTGAAAGTATTAATATATACTTACTGGAAGAGAAGGTGGCATTAAAATAGTCTTAATGATTCAAGATGGCACCATGTTATGTGCGTGTTGCAGTACAGTTCTACTGTGACCTGAACAACAGTTATACCTTCCCCTGCAAGTGGCAGCAGGGGCTCAGAGGCTGACAGCCAAACCTGTGTGCGTGTCTGCGATCTTCAGTTGCGTGTATGAACAAGAATATTCCTCTGTGGGCAGCCTGGGAAACCACAGGGCCAAACTCACGTCTGATACAATACTGCTGAATGCAACAAACTTGTGATGGGGGTGAAATCAATGCAGTATTTCTACTTTAAAAAGAGGAAAAGCAGAAACACCTGGGAATTGGTTGGATCTCTGAGCACTCTTGATCCTGGCTTTCCTTGGTGCATGGAAGAATGTCAGAGGAGGAAAAACTGCTCTCAAGGGTGGTTGATCTGAACATTATCAGTTTGCCAGAGAGGACCGTCATAAAGGAGTAAATGGAAGAACCAGATAAAAAATGAAAACAAATAGGGGGTGTCACCCATGGAAAAAATGCCAGTTTACAAAATTAAGACTTTCTTTTAAATGCAATTGGTAAAAGCAATGACTGAACTAGTTGCAGTTATCCCAGCTGTGCTGCAGCTAATGATCAGCTAGCAGGCATAATAAATGTTTAAAACTAGCCTTAACAGTGTGAAATTTTAAGAACCCTAAAACAATAAACTGGATGGTTCATAACCTACTTTTAATTGGTACCAGTCGGGGAAGTAGCACATCTCCTGGCTTTTCCATTTATTCTGCCGTGCCCACATTTTCTCAGCCATAGAGAGGAGAAAAGCACATCAATAAAGCCCTGGACAGAAGGGATGAGCTGTTCACCACACAGTGAGCACCAGCTCCTTGCACAGTGGCATACGCGTTGGAGACTGAACATTGGGACAGACATGCTTTTGGAGGCTTTCCACTGTGAAGAGCTGGAAAGTGCCATTTTAGGACATCATGCCAGGAATTACATCCATCAGACCATAAGTGCTGAGGTTTGCCATGGTTCAGTGGATGCAGTTTAGTTCTGGGTTCTTGGCAAGATCGGTCTATAGACTTCCATGAAATCATCACAGTATAGCATGTGGCTGGCTTAAAAAATGGAGCAAAGCAAAACTCCCCCTCGCTGAAAGCTGGCAGGAACAAAAGGGAGGAATATTTTTGACTATATGAGTGCAGGGCTTTGATGGAGGAGCTCTCTGGCTTCGCTGGTTTATAACAGACTGACATAATGTTGAAGAAAGGAGCCAGAAGAGTGGGTGGATTTCTTGCTGGTGCTCCTGAGTATGTGAGCGTGGCTGGCATTTGTAATGTGAGTGCACAGTGTGAGTGGGCTGCTAAAGATTGGGCTGCCCCAGGCAGCAGCCGTGACCAGGAGACTGCACCTTTTCCATCTGTGCCTGGCAGAAAGATTGTGATCTTTCAGGGGAATGCAGGCGTCGCTGCGTTTGTCTGTGACCTCGTCCCCTTATGTTTGGATGGTGGCACTGCCTGTGTGCTGCTGAGATGGAGGCCACCCCACAACGTGGCAATTGAGTTCTTGGGCCTCATTTTCATTGATGCTGAGGCCACCACGCACCACCTTAGCAGTGTACAAACGGATTTCAGTGGATAGTTGTACTTACATTCACCATAAGGTCACCTTACCCTGGCAAAATGATGCAAAATGGGTTTAGTGTAAAGGATGCCCGTTGGCCAGAAGGCCTTTCCTCCCTTCTGCCCTCTGTAAAAGCATGGTGGGACTTCAGCTGAGAGAGCTGTTTTGGCTTTGGCCCTTCATGGGGATGGTCTGTCCAAAGGACAGAGACCAGCTGTGGTATGGGCACCTCCTTGGGAAGAGTCGAAGGTTTAATTCCCTGTGCTGCTATGGACTTGAGGTGACTGGGCAACTACTTGCCCAGGACTACCTTGCTTTCCTCTCCATCCCTTAACCCACTTTGCATGAACACAAAAAAGACTGATTTATTTATTTATTTTTAGTTCCAATAAAAATAAATGCAACCTAAGCACCTAAAAATATGTGTTTAATTATTTCCTGTTTGCTTTAGTTTTTCTTATTTCTTTTGGGAAGAACCAAAACTAATTTTGCTACACCCTCCAACACTTACCTTTTAACTCTCTTTGTCTAGTAAAAGATTTTTCTTAGGATTTTTAGACTGATTTTACTGTCCATGTATTGCACTGAAACAACTGGTAACTTTTTCTTGTGCTTACTCTGAGACCTGGGTCCTATAAATAGAATTTCATATGGCAAGCATATAATATCCCACACTGTTTGGCCTCTGCCACTAGTTTTAGATATGGAAATGAGGTTAATGTTCATCTAAATCCATAACTTATTTGGAAACTCTTATCTAGAAAAGTGTACCTTTTCCCATGTTGCTGTGGGAGGGGTGAGAAGCAGTGATGTGCAGCAGCTTCATCTCTAGGAACAGATGGAAAACGCAAAGCAGACATCTTCAAGAAGAGTTGACATTTTAAGCACTATAAAGTCTGCAGGGAGAGATAATATCATTTCTGAGATATAATGATATACTTGGAAAAAACAGACAAGCTTTAGAGCATGCAAGCTGAAAAACTGGTTTGAGCCTGAATGCTTATTTCTTTTTACTAGTTTATCCTTGTATGCAATAAAGATGTTCTCTCTTCTCTCAGACCTTTGTCTTGCTTGTACCCAAGACCTTCATGTCCAAAATTATACTCATAGGATTTGACTTTCTAACTTGCTTTCCTATACAAGATATCGATGTCTGCATTTACCCACCTTTTAGGCATGCCATATGACCTGACACTTGGCAGAGGACGGAAGAGTAAGGGTTTATTTTGCTGTCCTCATTGTTTTACTGCTGAATGTTTATTTATCCATCAAGGCAGAATAAGCAGTCATTTGTACTGGATCTTAGTTTAGATTATGGATATCATAAGTACTTGAGTAATAATTTCATTGTTTGTTATTACGTTTTAAGTAACAAACGTGAGTAAATAAGTAAGACAATATAAATATAAATCCACTTAATTATCTAAGCCTTAAATACAAGGCAACAAAACCAAATCTAGAAAAAGAAAACCATTTGAGTTACTAACATCGGAAAGATTTCGGAAAGAATTTGTCTCTATTATTAAATTTAAGTGGACCAAATCCTGCAGCTCCTCAGTCCCGAGGAGACGTTTGTCCAAGGATGATAATGGGCTACACCATGATAAACGATGACAGAAGGTGGTAATAAATGCAATGTGTTGCTTATTAGGACAGGCAGAGATAGGATGGTAAATGATGGATACCGATCTAATGATTTATTTGCAGAAGAATTGAAAAACATTTAAGCTCTAACTTAAATAGATGCATTTAATGTAAGCTGTACATTGGGATGTTACTAAATAAGATTGTGCAAAAATGGAGTCTTAAGAGTACGGTTAGGCTTGCTGAAGCAACTGGGAGCCTTGCAGGAGCTCTCAGTTCAGCCTTCCTCCCACCCCTTCGTTTTTGTCTTTAAATCCTACCCAAGCTGTCGGTAGAAAAGGGTTAGGGCCATACTGGGTAACGTCAAGTTGCAAGTGGACAACCTGGTGTTATTATCTCATCTTTACCATCATGCAGAGTAACGTAATATATTTGAGGAACAGGAATGCTTAGTTTTTTTCTTCATTGGTTTCCTGGTAGAAGACATGAGTCTAATTAGAAGATCGGTCAGGCTTTTCTGGTGCTCTGGGCTCGTTGCCCCTCACCTCCCTCCAGTTTCTCCTGGATCCTGGGCTTTATCCTAATGGCCTCCCCAGGCACCAGCACTGAGGAACGCAGAAAGTGTATGCATTTTCGTGGACACAACATTGTCCGTCTTCAGATTTGGCATAACTTGTCTTTCCTGTGACAAACACACAGAATCTTTAGAAAGAATTTGTTATAAAGTAAAAATATAAATGCAAACAGTAAACACTACTGTCTTCAAATGTTTATGCAGACCACTGCCTTTGCCACAAGGTTTGCTGCTCCCAGTTACATGCAACATCCAGACTAACAAAGTTAGAGCAGTCAACGATCTCAATGTGTAATCTGTGCAGTAGCGTAAGCTGAAACCAAAAATAAACTCATATGCTATCAAGGACAATTATCACCTTTCATGAGGGATTTCAAAGCAGATGGGCAAAAAGAGAGTGAAAGAGATGCTGCTTTCTTTCTTTCACAGAATAAGTGAGGAAAGAACACAATTGCACCTTCTTTTTTTTTTTACCCTTTTTTTTCCTCCCCTCCTTTCTGTCCATTAAATGTTGTCCCTGAGCCATGTGCTTATTAAGGCAGTAAGCGTGTTTATTTGCTCTTCACGTAGAGGATCGTCAGGCTAGATAGGTTACAATATGCTCACAAGGTTTAGGACATCTGGGTTTAACTCCTTCTTGCAGAAGACATCCTATCCAGCTAGGCAACTAGCTCGTGGCTGTAGAATGTTTTCAAGATCGATTCTTTCTTTTTTTTTTTCTTTTTTTTTTTCTTTTTTTAAAACGTTCAGGCTGAGAAATGTTCATCGCCTGTCGGGTCCATCAGGCTTGCTATTTCAGACATACAGTGAAATATAATAATGTTCTTCTGTCTCGTACAAGTGCTGTTAAAATACATTCAGGCTGTATGTTAAGCTAGAGAATTATATAATCATAATAGATTTGAATCTTATGTTATCTGTCTTCTATAGAACAGAAGTGGAATTAATAGTAATAAGGAATAAAAATGTATACCCAAACTAATTGATTGAAATGACAGCCTCAGGGATTCTCTAAGTTTCAAAAACTCACAGGAAAAAACTGGTGCTTGCTAGAGGTTTTGCATTAACTTCTCAAAAGTCCACCTTTGTGTGAAGCATTAATAGGTAGTAAAGTGGAGAACTGACATAAGTCTTCTGTGTGTTCTGAGTCTCAGCACTCTCAGTGTATTCTGTGGTACCTCTGAGCCCAGCCCACTGGTACAGTAAAGCACCGGTGGCGAGCTTCAGTTGGGAGCTCCCAACCAGCCCCAGGCTGCAGCCATTCCATCCATTTCTATTTGAAATTAAAGGAATAACAATTATGCCAGAGTTGAACTCTTTTAAAACATTGCTTGAGCTTCTGCAGGAACATGGAGAAAGAAGAATGGGCTTGGGAAGAAATCCCTTTTCTTGTTTTGTTTAAGCTCTTGAAGGAAGGGGTGATGGGTGCAGCTGCACCTACCCAGTGTGTCCCAGTACAAAACTGGAGTATGGTAACTGGAAAGAAAGAAATGGCAGCTGTAAGTGGGAGGGAGATGGGACCGCTCTGCCAGCGGAGAGGAAGGAAGGAAAGACAGACCAGGGTATCAGGAAAGGGAACTGACCTGCCCAAGGAAACAAGCCTTCAGTGAAAGAGGACTCTGCCCTTGAGATGTCAGAGACAACTAAGATCTGTTATATAAAATAAATGCAACTTCTGCAAGGCTTTGAGCATGCCTATGTATGCCAATGGTCCTCAAATTACTTTACTTTCCTAGGGGCCTACCATCACCCAAGCAGTGTCAATAATACACTCTTTACCCCATAGATATGCGAATGGAAACTGATGTTTTCTGCTCCCTTCAGAGTGGGAATCAGGAGGAGCTCTCATGAATGGGACGGAGGGAGGAGATGGGGAGCAGGACAATTTCTAAAGATACGTGAGCCGTGAGGACAGGAGTGGGAACTTTGCTGCGTGGGTCGAACGAGGGCACCACCACATATGGCTGAGAGGAGAGCTGATTTGCAGTTATCTCACTCCTTTGCTAAGATTAAAATCTTGGAGTCTTTCAGCAAGTACTGCAAACCTCAGAGCAACATTGAAGCTGCAGTTTGGCTGTTTCAGTCTGCACGGATTACAGAAGCGGTCTTCTCCCTAAGCAAGTATTTTTGTATTGAATTAATTAGCAGTTCTCTTACCACAGCACTTTCACAGGAACTGCATCCCACATCTGCACCTCTCCACCTTTCTTGGCTGTAGCCTCAGTCACTCAGCCAGGCTTGGAGTGTGCCAATACCACTTACACTGGGCCTGAGTCATTCCTGATGTAATCCATTGTCTTGACAGAGTTATACCCACTATGACCTTGCTTAATTATCTCACTGCATTGCACAAATGGGTGCTAAATCAGACTCTGCAAACAGACTGATGCTGCACTAATATTCAAGGTGGATGTTGTTTGGTTTTGGTGTGATGTTCTTACAACATGCTCGTGTACTGCACAATAACATAAGAAGGCAACATTACTGCTGTTGTTCCCCTTTAGGTTTCCTCATTCCTTCTGGCTGTGCAAATGTTTTTGGTTTTACAAGTCAAAACAGAAGTACGACTAGTGGCCGCTGCCTTCAGTTATGGTATAAATTTCTGTAATCAGCGTAGCCTGGCTGCAACAGAAGGCATGAACCCACTGAGGTGGAGCAACGTGCAAGTCAGGGTTTGTACTGAGCCAGGATGATTTTGTGAACCAAGTAGGCAAAAACCGCAGGATGCACAAAGGGCAGCAGATGGCTTTCAAAATCCATGGGCAGTGCAAATCGCTAGGTTTCATTTAACTGTAGCATTACTGGTAGCCTCTCATTGCCATACATTTCCTTCATTCCTAAAGTTCTGCCTTCTGAAACTTTGTCCCTTCCCTGTGCTGATCCCATGGTCTTGGAGGCAGAACCAGGCTGCCTGCGGGCAGCAGACAGGCTGTGAGGCTCAGCTTCCCTGCTCGCATTCGTAGCACTGCATTTCTCAGATAACATTGTTCTGAGTGGAAGCAAAATCTAAGTATTATAGATAGGCCAGAATGAGGATGGTATTGTTAAACATTTTGTCATCTGTGATAAATTGTTTCTCAGCCTCAGAGGATAAAGGCCTCTTTTTAAAGAGGAGCATCAGCTGATCTAAAACAAGATAAAATTCACAGCACAACAGCAGAAATAGTCAGAAAGATGATGGGTACCACTACTGCACCCAGGAAGAGAAGTACAAACAATAGCAAACCCCACACCTCAAGGGTTTCTTTCAGAACTAAGCAAACTTCCAGAAATTTTCCAACCAGAGATTAATATTGTGTTGTGATCCTGCTTCCTGACATCATACAGCTACTCACAGGGCTTTCAAATCGGGGTACTTCAGATCCCGGGGACTATGTAAGCTGTGCAACCCTTTCTTCAGGAGCAACCCGAAGAAGAAACCAATTCGTCGGACATCTTCCATCCAAACTGGTGTTCTAGAACTCATTTATTCATGTGAGTAATCTAATTAAAGTCAATGGAAATGCAGAATGAGATCTCCTCAACCAGAGTTAATTTTTAGCATCTTTTAGAGTTGTACGGCTTTGCACTACAACAAAAGGTAGCAGAGCAAAGGAACATGCTGGAAATGCTGTAGTGCGTAATGGTAATTGTGACGGATGTATTTCAGCTGCTATAAATACACAACTTACTTTAAACAATCTGTGAGGGAAGATAATAAACAGCCAATCTGAGGAATTATTATTTTTTTTAACATCCTCCAGAGTGGTTATTTGTGAAAGATGTGCTTGTTGTGTTCCATTTATACAAAAAATGTACGTAGGCAGGCTTCTGAGCCTCACATACTCCACCGTAGTTTGTGCTGAGGGTGTGTTTTTTGGTTTGGGGTACCACGTATGTATTACCCTGTGGTTGGGGGAAAATACAGGCAGACTATACTATAAAATTACTAGGTATAAGCAGAAAGAGAAGACTTCTATTCCACTGCCACCATTAATTTACACAGCCAGCTTGAATTTTTTCTGTCTAATCTTTTCTTCTGATTGCCTTCGTATTCAAATTTAAATTAAAAAAATGAGAATGGCCAGAAGTTCTCACCTTTAACTTACATGCTGTCTTTTACTATCGGCGACTAGCAGCGTGTCATATGGCAACGGTGCTTCTACCATAAAGGAGCCTTCTGGCTGAACAGTTTTAGAATGAAGCTTTGGTGATACATGGCTCATAAATCTGAGAAATTCAGAGTTCTGATTTACACTTTAATTAAAGTATGTATCATACATATATTAAAATTCAAATGCTTAACTAATATAAAGGTCAATGGAATGCATAAGCTCCTATCTTCCTACATTTTTAATTTCCACATTTTGGTTCACTCAGGCAAATGTGCATACAGAGCAATCAAGAAACTTAATCCAACAGTTTATAAGGAAAGCTATAGTGATGTGTCTTAATCTAAATTCAAATTACTTTCTTCTGGGGAAAAAATTATAGCTGTCAAAATCATCACTGTACTAAAATCATCACTAAGTTTATCACTTTTGTTACATAATTTCTGGGGAAATGAGATTATAGAGCCTGTTTCTGATTCTTAAGGCCTATACACCAAACAATTAAAAAATGCCTTGATTCATAACCTGTTACACTTGATTAAAAATAAAAAAGTCTAGAGATTTATAAATAACAGTGACATTGACATAGCTTCATTTGCAAAGAAATTACATCCGTAGCTCTGCATTAATCTGTAAATGCTTATGAATGAGAACTTATTTATAAATGTTAGGAAAAAATATTTGTAAGATTTACAAGTGAGATATGATTTATCGTGGGGAGTTTATAATTTCAATTATGTACAATTAATACCAGTCATAATTTAAGACTTCTGGTTCATGAAAGGCTGTGCATATTGATCAGTTCTCTCTTATTTTTCAGTTAGACATTAAGAGTGTTGTGCTTTGAATAGTTTTTTAAGGACTGTAGGTTTTCATCACGTAAATCGCTTTTAGAGAGGCACAGATCTCTTTTAGATGGTATAGATAACACTTGGCTCCTGATTAGCTAACTACAGAATTCAGGATTTGCAGTGGCAGAGTGATAAGTGAAAAACTTTGGTAGTTGAGTTGAAAATATAATTTTATAACTGTAGATGTTGTCTACATCTACCTGGTATCTGCTTTTAAGACTGTAATAATACCAGTATGCAGTATCACCCTTGCAGTATCTGCTTGGTTCAAGGCACTGGGTAAGCATTTCTGGTACAGGGAAGTTGTGCTCCACAGGGACAATGAGGGAAGGATACCATCCCACCCCACCTTTCTGTATTCCACATCACAAGGCTGCTGGCATGAGGCAGTTTCTTGCCTACACTAGATCAACATGCCTGGATGCTACAGCTCCAAAGGTTTGTTTCCTGCAATTGGGGATGAGCAAGGAACAGAGGTTTTCTGTGGAAGCCTCCTTTAGCCATGAAATCTTAGGTTTCAGAGGCTGCAAGTGCCATAAGGATGCAGCTGCTGTGCTGGCTCTGTATTCCCTGGGGAACTGGGTTATGTTTGCAGACAAATTTCGTTCTACTTGTATTTTATATCCACTAAAGCACCAGCCCAGTTTCCTGTTCCAACATCTTTGACCTTGTGTCTACCTGAATCCTGAATTTGAAATAGGAGGAGGGATGTCACAGAGGAGTATTTTAGTAATCTCTGGGAAGACTGGACAATGATATGAGAGTATAGGGGGTTCTTTTAAATGCATGATGTAGAAATGCAAATAATTATTTTGTCTATGAATGCTTCCAGACTGGTATCAGAGGACAAAGCTGTTCTCTAGGCCCAGAAAGTCTCCAGTACAAGACAAGTACTAACAATCCAAGTTTTCCCAGTTTGACAATGTCCCTCAGTTCTCTCAATGTCAAATCATTCAATTGCTAAAAATACTTTCCTTATGCACAAAGCCAGCCTACATGAAAGGCTGACATTCTTTGAAGAAGAGAGCATCGTAGCTGTCGGCACTGATTGACTACTCCAAAAAAGCATTCTGCAGATAGCTGTTCAACTTTTTGAATGGATTAGCTCTGGCTATGCTCACACTCTCTTTGTATTTTCCCCTTTTATGAACATATAGGCATTGGTTTGTTTGGGTTTTTTTGCTGTGGCTATGCTCGCTGCAAGCTTATTTTAACTCAGAAGGATGATACCAGCAAATGGTGACTTTTAATTTTGCTTTTGAGGTTTATTTTGATCAAGAATATAAAAAGTTATTCTCATCTTGTTAGGAAACTAGAGCAACATGTGTGTCATGGGAATAACTGAAACTGCTGTTACCTATTTGGGTAGCTCATTAGTACAAAAGTAAAACTTGGCAAATACATGAATCGTTCAAATGCTGTTAGTTGATGTCTATATTTGTATAATGTTTGATCTGAGGCTAATAAAGGTCTGAATGAAACAGTGTTTAACCTTTGGGACCTTCCATTTTTCACTTGCAGTGAAGATCCTGTGCTCTTTGGTACAGCTGTGGCATTTTAGAGCACTGTAATATCAGATGATGTGCAATTATATGACAGGCTGTCCATTTATGAAGCAGCTAGAGTATAGGTTATGACAAGATACAGTAAGTGGATGAGACAGGTTGAAATAGAAACCAAGGAGGATGAAGTGGGGGAACTAAGGAAGTGATGCTGCAGTTGTTCATAGTCTCAAATAGCTTTTTTTCAGTAGCCATCGTCTTACTCGCATGCTGCGGTAGCACCGTGAGGAGGGTGACAGAGTTTGGAAGTGTCACATTTCAAACAATTGAAATGTCCTGGTTGGATGGATGAAATTCTCCTGAAATCTGTGTTGAAGTGGGGTTTTTTTGCTGTTTTTGGAAAGGCAAATAAGCCATGTCTCAAAATGGCAAATGTTTGAATGTGCCTTAATTTGACCATAATGCAAAATCATATTTTTCTGAAGGTAGGCCAAAGTTGGGATAGAAGGAGAAAGAGAGAGATCAAAGTAGACTGGAGCCAAATGCAGCAGAGGGAAATGTGAAACCAATTTGCAAAAACACAAGTCATTTTACAATCTAAACAAGAGAGCTCAGCGCTGGAAACAGTAATATGGTTCCTACATGGCAATGCCAACAGTACTGAGAGATTTGGTTCAGTGGATCTCTTACATATGAGCCAGTCTCGGCAGTATATGGTTCAAATGATGACAATATGCTTCTTTACACTTTTAGCTGAATTGGTCTTTTTGCTTTTATACTCACTGTCTCTGCTTGGCGACACTTTGAAATTGCAGTATTAAATGACTTTGTAATATTGTCTTCCCGAGCGTCTGCTGAGGACAATTACCTCTTCAGAAATTTGTGGTATTGTCCTTATTCCTAAAGATAACCCTTATATTCTAGAAGCTTGGTTTGGCTTGTTCCTATTTATTCAGTGTTGTGACTTGCTATTTTGATGAAGTTTTCCCACATCTTCCCACAACAGCCCACAGCCACAGTGGTGTCACAGGAAGAATTACTGGCATGAGGGTCCCCTAAGGCAGAAGCCGAAGTAGGGAGGAGTAAACTGGCAATGTCTAATACACAAACCTTTCTCACTTGCACTCTCATTAGCCAGGCCATGAATTACACAGCTACCATCATGGTCAATCTTGAATCCATAATATTTGGAGACGTATGTATAGGGCAGTACGGAAACAGGAGAGCACCCCGTAACGCACCAGCTGGTCCCGTAGAGGTGCCCTTTTTAGCATCCATATATGTCCTCTGTTCGAGGCAGAGCTTCAGAGTGTTCTTAACTTTGAAGGCACAGGCAAAGCCCTGGTGTTTTTGTAGGTGCTGACAGCTGTCCTGCACGCGGGACTGACTGCTGCCTCCTCAAGGGAACAACAGCAGACAACCATTCACTCCCAAATCTCTAGCCAGGTTGTTCTCAGCCAAACAAGGAAAAGCCTTTGGTAGACGAGATGCTGAACATGCTGAAATCCAGCTGTGTTACCAAAGAGTTTTATTTCTTCTTTAAAGATCCTTTCAAAAATGATGATGAATTAAAATGCTTTTGAAAGCACAGAAGAAACTGCATTTACATCTCTTACTTGTATCTCTCTCGCATAAAAGAAACTGCAGTTGTTACTGCAAAAGCTAAAACTTGTCTGCTGGTGATAGATGTGTACGAATGAGAAGTGAAAGTTCGTTTTATTCTTAACAGCCCAGTGCCACAGTCAGCGTTTCAGCCTCTTAATCAATCAATGTCAGACAGTGTCACAGTCACTAAGCACCACAGTTAGCACTGCGCTACCCTATTACTCCCATTACTACTCCTGCTGTTAAATGGGCTCTGCTTCAGAATTTCTTTTGTCAGAAGACAGGCTAGGAGTGTGTGAAAAACTGTTTTGCTGAAAATACTTGCTGGGCTTTGAGACATCCAGACGTCTGCTGTCTTCTCAGCTGGCTTCAGTGGGCAGATGGCTAGGAAGCGAAAGTTTCTGCAGAGGAGGGCACAGTCAATAAGGTTGAAAGACAATACATCAACTATGTGAAGGGAAGGGACGAAAAGGAAAGAAAAAAAAAGAGTAGCCTGGAATATACCATTGTAGATGACTCCAGTAGTACCTGAATCTCCCATTCTGGTGTAGTTTCTGTCCCTAGTACTGGAATTACTAAAGCAGGCCAGCTGGTATAGGGATGGATGGAGTGGCTGCTACATCACTTTGCTGTTCTAACCTTGCTGGTGTGTCATGGACAGGGTATGGGTTGCCCTTCAAGAGTGCTTATCAGCTCTTGATCTTCAGCTTTATTGTAGTCTCTAATGTGAGGATTGAAATGTAAATCAAGCCAAACACATTGCTTTTGTCATTCAACTTCATGCTGCAGTCTTATTGCATTGGTCCTACCCATACCTTCATTTTTTTCATCTTGGATTGATTGCTCAAAGGAGTTAGGGAGAAGTATTTTTTTTAAAAACACATAGCTTCTAGAAATAGGAAGAGACGAGGGAGTTTTTTTAAGGGGTTGCTGTCAAGTATGATCTAGAAATTTTTTCTTTGAAGAGTGTAAGGTTTATATGGTAGTCTTAAAAAAAATACAGTTCCAGTGTGAAAAAGATAATGGTGGAAAAATCATTTTCTACCTGACAAAGAAGCATAGTTTGCTACTCCGAACAAAAGGCTGAGGGATCCAGTGAAAATCTAAGTCTATTATCTCCTAAACCAGGGCCTCTAGGAAAACATTAACACACACCTTATCTACAGTTGTTGTGGGAGATGTAGGGTTTTCACCCTGCATAACCCCTCTTCAGATGCAGACACCATACCAGCATTTCTTTCATCATGTCCAGTAGATGTATAACCATGAAGTGGTGAAGAAGGCCCTGCCTTCTTCCCCTTATCCCCAACTAGCAGTGCTGGTGGGATGCTCAGAGAGGACCTTCAAGCTGCTAGCTTAAAGATGATGCACAGAGCATACGCTTCTTCCAGATAGCACCTCCAGACCATGCCTGGGATCTCACCTGAAGGTCCTCCTTGGCCAAACAGCCCCAAGGGATCCTGTGGCTGAGCCCTGTGCCTCTGAGCCATCCTCCCTGCTGCATGGTAGACAGATGGTCACTACTGAGCATAGTGTCCACACAGGCGCGTGGGGAGTACAAACTCACCAGTACGTACAATGAATTCTGAAATAAAGCTCTAAAAGTACCAGCTAAATGTTATTACTTTAAATACTTAGCTTTTTTTCCTCTCCACTGTGTTTTGGAGCTCATCATTAACCAAGCACGTAGCTACACACTTCTGTGGTGGTTCACGACCACCACCTAGTGAACAGTTTTTTTTCGCTGCTGTGTTCAGAAAGGCGCAATACTTTGCACGGGGTGGTTCAGGTGGTCTCCCTTTACTGTGGGGCTTTTAGAAATTCCCAGCCCTTAGAACAGAATTACTTTGTTTTGCTGTGTATGATTATGATGAACTGTAAAGAAGAAAAATTTAGTCCTCCATGCAGCAATAAGTCCTACGTGCAGCAGCATTTTAGGAGATGTAAGAACTGCAACAGCACGTGTGTTGGGGTTTTTCAAGATGTAACGGTAGATCTGTACTTATCTTTGTAGAAATGTGCTCTGCATAATATTTCCATCACACCTGTTTTTTGTTCACAATTGTTATTTTTCGTGTTTATCAGACCTTTAACTGTTTGAATACAGATGGTGCAAAACCTGTGAATGTTACTACAACAGAGATTATAGATATCAAGAATGAATGCATACTGCACCTTCTTGCATGTTTGTGCAGTACTTCTGTGACTATCAACACATGATATTGAACATGAAATCATTGGGGAATGTGTGTACAGGCGATATCCTAATCCTCTGGTTTGCTTTGAGGTCCTTACCCCTTTGTGCGTGTATTCACCATTGGGTGCTGCATTTATTGTGAACCATTTAGCTCTTTCTGAGGTGGACTCTCTGTGCAGGCCTGGGGGTATCTCACTGCAGAAACCACCCCCCCCCCCCCCCCCCCCCCCCC
>VFFE01009197.1:2011836-2186916 GCA_008921705.1 Burhinus oedicnemus
GGAGGGGAAAGGGGACCCTGGCCACGGACGGGCTGGGCCTGCAGCCCCGCACAGGGGGAAGAGGAGGGCTGAGGAAGGGGTGAGGCAGCTCCAGCGGGTGAGATGTGCCGGGTGGGTTGGGGTGTTCGGCAGTGTCCTCCGAATCCTTCCCGAAAGAGGCGCCGGCTGGCGGCCCTGTGGAAGGGGGCAGGGGGTGCGGAGCAGGAGGAGAGGCCTGCGCCCTCCGTGCAGGGCCGGTGTTCTCCCTCAGTGGGGGGCGATGTGTTCCCCCTGGTGTGGGGCAGTGGGTGCCCGTCAGCAGGGCACGTCCCCCTCAGTGCGGGACAGGCCTCCTCTGGGCTGTTCACCAGACTCCTGCCCGGCGTGGGGCTGAGCGGGGAGGTACGAGAGGTGGCAGAGGCCAGCATAGAGCTGTGGAGAGCAGCTGAGGGAAGCTGGGAGATGACACGAGAGGCCTTGTTTGGGAGTACATGATGAGGTAATGACCGAATGTTGGTGGGTTGAGGAGAGGAAACAGGGCCAGGGGTGTGTGATGGGAGCGCAGAAGAGAGAGGGCCATGGGCAGCCAAGAGCTCTAGAAAAGGTGTTATAAATTTATCTTCTGAATTGATCCTAGGTTAACGGATTTGAGGGAAAATATGCCAGTGTGCACTGTCCTGCCCTGACAGGAATGGGCAAAGCCAGCGGGAGTCATAGGCTATCATACTACCAAGCGCCTCAAAACCTCACCAAAACCAGTGGCATCTTTTTCCCTTGGCTTGTGCAACAACCGCCATGACACGCTGACTTGGACCGAGGCATTTGCTATGTCTGGAGTGCTTTTCAACCTTAGCCATGCTTTTGATGCTATAGTGTTGATTACAGGTAGTGTAAATTTAGCATAAATGAGTCTGGCCATAGAGATGCTTGACTCGGAGGAATATGGCTGCACAGGTCATGTCAGAATTGGGCTGTAATCTGGTACTTGCCATGCTGCGAGGCTGCATGTATAATTGCTTCATCCTTTTCCTTGGTACAGGCATGTGCCAAGTAAACTGCTGACCCTAGCACATAATTTTTTTACTAACAAATTAAAATAGTGGGTGGAAAAAGGAGGTATTTCTAAAGGAAACTTTCACTATAAACTTTAAAAATTAAATCTGCTCATTCGGGATAGCTGATATGTCCTGCTTCCTTAAAACTGTCACCTTGTGTTACGCACAAGATGTGACCTGTGAGCATGCATCACCAGAACAAGCCAGATTACATCTAGTCACATCAGAGGTTTCAGAAGTCGGTCTGAGACAGGCAAACCCAGACACACTGCGCAGTCTCAGTGACACCCAGTCTGTTGTGTGTACCCAATTCTTTTAGCAAGTTTATGCAACATTTACCCGCTCAGACTCATATCAAGTAAAAATCTGTTCAAAATGATACAAGTTCAAAGCTATTCCAGGCTTCAAATGCAGAGTGTCAGTTTCAGCAATAACAACACAAATAGAAACTCATTGGTACTGTTCAGTTTGTTAATGCCCGCTATCTTATGAGTAGCATATTGACCTGGGAGAGGTGCTGGGCTCTGTTCCTGGCTGCCAGTGCCCTGCTGCATGAACCCACCCTGTCAGCACCTGCCCTTCCCTCTTACTGCTTATCTTACAAAATGGTATTGTTAAGCCTGGGTTGGAGTGGGTGAATGATGACAGCTCAAAGACTCTTCAGGCCTTTTTTCTCTGGATCTTTGGGGGAAGCGGAACTGGACCTGCTTCAAACCTTTTTATTCCCAGTACGCCTAGCAGGGCAACAAATTCACTTGCGTGGGCCAAGATAAAGAATTACTTCCAGCATCCTGGAGTCCACCCAGAGAACACCCATTCCTTGCTTTTTTATAATCAGAGGGTTCAGCAACTCTGGCAAAACGCCATGAGGAGAAAAGCAGTAACTCAGGTGGGTCAGTCCCAGCCTGTTTCAGGTTGGACTCGTCAAAAGCAGCATCTTACAACGCAGATGAAAGAACAGAGGGAAGTTCTGCCCCACCTGTTCCCAGCAGTTTGCTCTTTCAGTTGCATTTTCTTGGTTTGTCAAAATATTGTTTTCTTGTTGCCTTTTACCAGAGTGAGAGTTGCAGGACCTATTACATAAGGGAAGTGGTTACCTCTTATGGATAAATGCAAGCTGAGTACACAAGGAACAAAATTCTAGATAAATATGAAACCAAATATTTATATGTAGAAACCATAGATACTGTATTGTATAGATACCATATCTACAGTATATAGTACCATAATTTAGTTTGCAGCTGCAGGAGAAAGGCAGATCTCAGAGGCTAGAAAACAAAGTGAATGGATCCTTAGAGTTATGTATGAAAAAGGGAAGGTGAGGAATGTACACTGTCAAGGTCAGTCTGGTTTTGTCATGTTTTCCAAGGTGACGCTCATTTAGAGAATTAAAGCTACTCATTATGGGGGGAAGCAACTTTCCCACAGTGGCTGTGCTGTCATCCAGAAAAAGGCAGTCCTCAAAAAGACTGTAGTTTACAAAATTCAGCATGCATTAAGAGCAGCAAAGAAAATTCTTCATACAGGTAGAAGATTCAGTATCCACGAAGTAAAATGAAAACAGATTGTAAGAGTTTGGATTGCAAAGCATGTGTACAAGGTTAAGAGATGAAAACAGAGTAGATACCATATAGTTTCTTATAGTGACTTATAGTCACCCACAGCAGCAGTGACAGTAAAGTTTAGGTGCCACTATGGCAGCATTAAAGTGCTTTAGAGTGTTTCAGTTAAATGACAATTTAGCCTTCTACCTATCTACACTGTGTACACAGCTGTGATAATTATGTGCATGCTGCATGTTCAGATCTTGTTAATGAGGAGTCATGAGCTGTCAGAGGATGCTCCTAGCTTAGTGCAGTTGTGTTTAGAGCAGGTGGAGATTTGCATGCATACAGCATTCAGCCAGTTATTCTGCTGACCTCACTCAGGCCAGCATCAGGCCAGTACTAATTTTTTATTTATATTTGAAAATGCTATTTAATGCGTGAAAACTCTCTAATTTCATTAACATAATCAAAGCCACCATTCTGTGCGGCCATACTCTTATTTTAGGTTCTCTGCTCATCAAGGAACCAAAATAACACTCTGACATTATCTTCTAAAAGCAGATTCTCAGTACCTGTGTAAAAGCGGTTCACAGGAAACCCACCATCTTGTCACCTACTGCTGTAGGTTGGTTACACATAAACATGGCTAATTTACACATGGATAATATGTCCAAAGAATTTCTCTCATTCTCTTCAGACTTACTGATGAATGTGACCTCTGATCATAATTCATTTTCCAGGAGGACTTGAAACTGCTATTTAACTTACCTAAGTAATTTCTCATTCTTCCTGAGACACGTCATCAGAACATTTCCTTCTTAATTATAAATATAGGAAAGGGTGTGAAAAGGACTTGGACATTGATATATATATATGGGATTGTATGTTCCATTCAAGATCATTGTCTTTTGTATCATTAAAAATAAATCATAACTAGTTGTAAACAATTAATTCAATTTCCTTTATTACAGTCTAATTTAATTTCTCTTTGCCATGCATTTCCATAATATTATTGTTTTACTCTCTCTTCATAATACATTGGTTTATCCCCTCCCCCCAAGATCCCCTTCTGTTTTCTCTCACTGGAAATAATACACTGCAGACCATCCCCTTATAAACAGTAGCACTGGTATCTGCCAAAGCCTGCTTAACAGATGGGGCTTGCCCATTGTCACATTGTCCCCGGGTAAAAATACTGTTTCACTTGCTTCAGTCTGTGCTGGTTTTAATTTTGACCAATCTACTCTCTCTCGAAGGTTTTCTGTTTTACAGCTCATTCAGCACGTAAGATGTGTTTAGCATGAGCTGGTAGATTGTATCATCAGATCAGCAAGCATTTATCCCCTTGCTGATGCAAATTCCAAAACTGGGACACTGGGAGGGACATGAGTGCCAGCAGAAGGCACTCATGTATTTGACTTCCCTGACTACCTGTCTTGTGAAACCAGATCCGCTGGGTTCTTGGAGACCTGCTGTGTTGTGGTTCCTTGCTTTGCCCAGGCCCCAGCCATCACCCTTGGAAGTGCATTCAGTTGGCGGTGGAAGCTGCTGTGAAACACTCCTGCTGTGAATTCTCCTCATCAGTTTTTCAGGGCCAGCCCGATCTTCACTGGGGAAAGCTTGCAGAAGGGCAAATGGCAGTTAGAGAATTGGGCCAAGTGGCTCCATTTATGCTTTTCATAATCTCTTTTAAAATTATTATAAGAGTAGTCTTCATCCTTCCCTTTCTTGACCACAAACTCAGACTCCGAGGAGTTCCCCAAATGTTTCTACTGGACATAAGTGTGGACAGGAAGGCATACCCCATGCATATTTATGAGAGAAATGCTGTAAATTATTTACCTATTAAAGCTACAGACTTTGCTGAGAAAAGTTAGTGTTCTGAGAAATTCATCAGCTGAACTGAAAGGAGGGAAAAAAATTAAACCACTGGGTTCAGCTCCATCACTGGATGTAAATCTCTACCAGTGAAGAAAGCATCTGGCACTCTGTTAATCCAGGATAGCTTAATGTGAGACAAAAGAGCCCTTTTCCAGCTCTTCATCTGTGTGGGTTCACCTGCAGCAGTTGCATCCAGAATCTTTCTTTAAGGTTCCCTATCTTGGCGACTCCTCTCAGGCAGTTATGGCTCAAGTTCTCCAGACTGGACATGCTTATTTGCTTAGGTAGTATCTTAATTGCAAGCAGATTATGGTCTTTGGGCACTGCATATCTTGGCCCAGTTTGTCTCTTAAAGCCATTGTAGTCTTTCACCCTCCATGCTCTGAGACTTCCTGATGAGCGTTCTCTATTACTTGGGTATCCTGAAGAGTCCATTGGGTACAAGACATGTAAACACTTAGAAAGCAAATGGAAAATACCACTAGGAAACAATGGGAACCAAATGCTCCTGGGGAAGCTGGGTATATTGTTACTGGGATGTTGCCCAATCGTTTTACTTAACCCTGAGCCATTTTCAGGGCTCCAGAGACCTGCCTGGGGGCATGAATAACTGGTTCCCTAAGACTGCTCTGCATTATAGCATTAAATCTGACAGGAAAGATAGCAACCCTGTGTGTCATAAGGTCCAGATCTCAGGTGAGAGCACTTTTTCTGCTTTTTGCTAAAGACTAAGGTACGGACGTCTTTTTTGAGAAAGAACAGTAAGAAAACATTCCTTTTGGACAGGACCAAGGCTGCTGTGTGCTCCTGTGAATGGCTCTCACTAGCTGAAATAGCAGCAAACCAACCCTGTCAGCTGATTGCAAAAGGACAGGAAGGGAGTTTTCTTGCAGATGTGGGACTTTAACATAGCTTTGCATAAGCAAGGTTAATTTTCTTTATTTTAGCAACAATTATGTTTCCCTAATTCAGTCTCTGTCTATGTGTATATATATTACTCCAGTCACACACACATACTTGTGTGAAATACCATTAGGAGGAGTGATTACTTTTCATTTAAATGATTGCTTTTTGTTGCCTGTTTGTGCCGCTTTGGCAGGTATTCTGTAAGGCTATGCTGCAGAGGCTCTTGAGTCGGTTTTATAATCGGTCTGTGCACATAGGCTGTGCAACAGCAGCTAGTCAATCTGGCCTGTTGTATGCGTCATTTAGTCCTCTCTTGAATACATAAACTGGAGATGAACAACGTCACCTGTTATTCCTCAAGTAACTCTGGAACTGTGATGTGTCTGTGATCTATTGATTAAGACAAAGGGCTGCATTACAGTGCTCTGGGAAAAGAAACATTGACTAGAGATGCGGATACATTATCTCACTTTATCAGATAGGAATGCAGTTGGATGTGATTATGCTCAGCCAGAAATAATCTAATATCTGAAAGCACGAGACACACATTTAAATTCTGTATTTAAAAAAGAAAAAAAAGAGAGAGAACCCCAGAACTAGTTCCCTTCCTCCCCCACCCCCCTAGAATAGTTTCTCTTTGATTGTAACTGAATGGGAAAATACTGTATCTTTCAGCTAGGTAATTAGGACTGCTCAGTCCATTGACGTTTGCTTCTATCTCCCATATCATCTCTCCTCTGCTCCCTTCCTCTGCTCAATATGTTTCAACCCAGATACATGTGTGTAGTGCAGATAATGTTAACAATCACTCTAAGGACTATGTCTTAGCTTGCACTGCCAGAGCAAAGTTGTAGGAGCTGTTTTCTGCGTACCCTTCACACACTGGGCATGGGTACATGAAGTGTGTTAGTACTTCCTGAATGCAAAGTAGGAAAGAAGAATTCGAATGGGCAGGAAAAAGGTGATTTATAGTTCTGAAGAGATATGATGAGCCATCCATGACTCCTACCCAATTCTCATCTGTTGTACGTGAATATGATACCTCCTGGCATATATTAATGTCCCCCCCAACCTCTTCTAACGTCATTTCTTCTGCCTCTGTTGCAATCAGCACAGCAATGGGCCTTCCTCCCACCAGAAGGCAAAAGCTAATCTCGCAGCTTTCACCTCCCAAGGCCACAGTCAATGTCTCTCAGTGAATCAACTGCCAAAGGATGTTCCTGCAAAAGTCTGCTCACGCCCTATAATTTTTTTTTGTCTGTTAGCTAAATATAACATGGGTGATAATTTTACTGACAAGGTAAATGGGCATCATTTTTCTTTACAGAGTCTCTGCTTGGGATTCTGTATTATATATGGCTTCAGAAAGGAGACATTTTTGTAAGTGTCTTGATGCCATATTGCACTATGTTGTTTTCCATTGGTTAAATCAATACAGTAATGCAGTAAATATTTTCATATCAATTGAGCTATTTTGTTTAAAATAATATATTTCTAGGTACGTATATCTGGTAATGTCTAGATCCATATCACTCATTCCTACTTCAGTGTAAACCTTGGGAGGACTTGAACTCGGAGGAAAATAATTACCTATCTGAAATACAAAATGTTTGCATACCATTAATATAGAACAGATGATGCTGAAAAAACATTTAATGAAGTGCTCTTAAATATAGCTCTTTGGCAGCTTCATTTGCGCTGTGCCCACTAAACCACTTCTCTTTCTCTTACCTTATAATGTAAGTTTCAATGTTCAGTGTCTTTGTGCAGCTCCAAACAGCCATTAGATGTCTCAGTTCCACCTACCAGACATTTCCACCAATGTGCAATGCTGCAATAAAAAGTTCCTTTGACTCAAGACTGAAGGCAAGCAACTTTCAGTCTCAGAGGTTAGTCTTGTCCAGCTGAAACTGAGTGATTTTGTGTTCCAAAAAATAATTTTCAGCATGATTTAAGATTTTGCAGTCCATTTCTGTCCTAGAAAACAGCTTTTATACTAAGTGTTACTACCAATGTGGTTGCCATGTTCAAGAAAATATCATCTTAAATAGGAAACATGACCTGGACAATTTATGCATTCTGTGGCACAGACAGGATGAGGCTTCCTGCAGAAAGGCAGGAGCAACAGGTTTTGGTTTTGGTGGGGTCTTTTTTGTTTTGGTTTTTTTGTTTGTTTGGTTTTGTTTTTGTTTTTTTGTTTGTTTGTGTTTGTTTTTTTTTTTTAAGTTTGTTGCTCTTCAACCTGCTATTCAATGTCCTAAGGGATTTGTCAGAAAGTGAGACACAGAATTCCCTGCTCTGTCTGGTTGCATTAATATCCTCAACTCCCACCTCGAAGGAGAATCCTTAAACTGCCAGACTAGTCTGGGCACGGGTAATCCTCACCACTCCTGCTGAACTCTGTAGTAAATAATTTTCATTAGGCCAGATAGAGGGGAAGAGTGAGCATGAGTCTTAGGGAAGTCATTTACGAGGAGAGATTTCGGTTCCCTGCTCCCAGGACTAGTTCTGTCCTTTTACAGTGCTAAGTTGTGTATCAAATATAGCAGGAACTGTGGAAACAGAGTTCAGATCACAGGACTTGCAGATAAGAGCTCTAATCCCTGCACTGTACACACATACTCCCTTGCTGTGTCAGTGAAATCCCTGTTGAATACTGCTCTGGCTCCAGCAGAAGGGAGGCGAGCGTGACCACTCAGAATAAGCTGCCGGGTAGTGATTAGGGCATGATGCTGTGAGTGAGAAACAGAGACTGAAGCAGAGTCATTGCTGGGGTGAATGGTATAACCACTTGCATTTCCACCACCACTTTAAACAAAGTGTCATGTTCAGGTTTTTGAGAATAAAGGGGTAGGCGTTTTTATTCATAGAAAGTTCTGAACTGTGTTTCTAAGTTGATACCCTCACTTCAGCGCCAATCTTACTTACGGATTGTGGGAGTGCTGGGATTTAAGACATGCTGAGATGAGTTTTTATTGCACTGCTATCAGTAACTATAAACAAAGCATGACTTTAGGCACCTTCCTGCTCAATTGCTGGCTGAGTTTGGACAGTGAATTTTTAAGCTCCTGTACCGCAGACAGAAACAATGAACCCAGCTTAGGGTTTTAGTTTTCACTCTGGGGATCTAACTTTCTACACTGCTGTATCCTTTTTGGATCTAGTTGAATCTAGTGCTGCTGTTGGGCCATGTGTCTGCTCTGAAATAAAGCATACATACTGTTCTACACCCAGTTATTTCTAGCTTCAGAGAGACTCATCTGCAGCCTCTTATTCTCATAGTGGCTAGTAAAAAACAACATCTCAACAGGCATTTGATTTTCATGGTATGTCTAGGAACCTGCAGACAGCTGTTTTTCTGCTCTTCAAACAGACCAAAGATCAGCCTTCTTGGGTGTAGAGCTGTGCAGATACGGGACTTACTAGCTCAGCCATCGTGCCATACTAATACACTTATACACCTTCTAGACAGAAGCTCGCATTCAGCCTGCTCCAGACTATGCTTAAAGAATTGCTGTAATTCACAGTCCTAATGTTCACTTTAAAAAGAACAAAACTGTATGTCTCCAATTCTTCTCATTATTTCATGCACTTTCTTTTAGAGAAAAAGTTGTTCAGGTTTTTTTTCCCCTTTCAGAATATGAGTGTAAACATCTCAGAAAGGGAGAATTTCCTTAAGAAGGTGTTCCTTAGTGTGTTATTAACTCTGGAGTACTTGCCCTGATGGAGGAATGAGAATTAATTGGCTGGTTGTGAGCTGAGAATGGTGGCAGTAGGAGATTCTTTGTCATGTCAAAGGCGATAAGCTCTGATATATTGCCCACTGCTACGACAAAGAATTTGGGGTAAAGAAATAGTGGTTTGTACAGTAGTTTTAATGTTTGAACCAGTAAAATGTTTTTTATACAGGCATGCTGCTTTCCTGGCTTGTGTAAATGTTTTCAACATGTACTAAAAAATACAAACATAACACTGTTATTGCTGAAGCTTTAGGGTAACAGAAGAGTCCACAAACATGAAAGTTAAAGGGCTTATGTTAATTTGGCTTATTCTCAATGTTGAAAGATTGTGTAGATCCTGCCTCTTCTGGATAAGCACTGTCTTGTTCAGGCAGGCTGCCCATTCCCAGTTACATAACCGCAGCCGCAGAACCAGCTGTGGGCTGGGTGAACTAATGCAGAAGGAATATGAACCCGCCTAATCCCACTTCTATCTTTCAGAACGTATCTGGTGATATAAGCCCCTGTGCTGTGTTGGGAATGGAGTCCTGGGAATGCAGTATGCTGCCTTCAGCCAGGCCAGGGCTGGCAGAAGAGTCTGGTGACTGCTTTCCTACAACTTAGGAGCCAGCCCAAGATGAAAAGAAACAGGAGAGTAGCACTGAGTAGCTTAAGGGGAGGGAGGCAAACTATCTGGAGCAGTTAAGAAATGAGCCTTTGGTATAAAGGTTAACCAATCACAAAGAGGAGACATTAGCATCTTAAATCTTTAGCCAGACAGAGGCCCTGTACACAGGATTTGTACATGCCTGGAAAGCATGAAACCAATGTGAGATATACAAAGCGGTTGAGCAAAATATATGCTGTTTTTCTCTGCAGGCCATCATCACATGAAAGAATGTACTTGCGTTCCTTTTTGATAGTATCAGCCCTGAGACATTGAGGGGAAGCAAAAGTGTGTGAAAGTCGTATTTCTTCAGTGCATAGGTTTAGAGGAAAAGAAATGTAGATACAACTGCTGTAACATTGCAGTAGTCTTCTCAGCATTAGTATTCCTGGGAAACATAAAACTGAGATAACTACTGACTTGCCAACAAACGTAAACACGTTCTGACAATCTGCTAGTGGCCGAGTTGCAAACATCTTCACTATCCTTTCAGAAACATGAGGGCTCTCAGCATAGTCTTTGGGCATATTTTAATAGACCACTTCAACTTGGGGAGGTGGATAAACATTCCAGGTTGTAGTGCTAGCACATAGGTTGGTTAAAGTTCAGCTAGGGTAGACATTATAGTAACAGATACAAATATTTTTTCACAAAAATAAAATAAAATTTTTGATGAATGAGATTAGCAAAAATTTGGAGTCTTGAACGTTAATTTGGCAAATGGATTGCATGCATGGTTTGACGTTTTGTTTCCAAAAATACAGACGTCACAAAATAATAGCCACATTGAATGATAACATGGAAAACAGATAAATGCAGCTAAAGGTATTACCATGGATTTGTATTTTCCTAGCCTATTTATAGACACTTTGGTATGAAATTTAAGTTCACCAGGATTCGTCGATGAGAAACTGTTGAATTCTACTTCATCCATCAGATGATATGCAGTCAGCTGTGTGGGCATAAAGAAGGGATGGGGGTATTCACCTAAAGAAGGTGCAATTCAAGAAACATTTTCTTAATTCTCTTTTTCCCCACCTTGAGTTTTACACAGTATCTTACATATTTCCTTTCTGGTAAGAAGTAGATATGATAGAGAATGCACTCTCACTCAATTAGTGTGGAGACAGTGAACATGGTGCTGCCCTTTCCTCTCAGCAGTCGGAATCAGACTGAGAACACTTCCGTGTATTGATTTGCAGTGCTCTTTGTGTTTAGGAGTAGTGAGATTTGACAAATTATTTGCTTCCCTCACTAGCTTTATCAGTAAAGCTGTCCTAGTTTGACTAAATGCCAGGCTGTTTTTTGTAATACCAAGTGATGGGAAATGAACCAGAGACATTATGATTGAATGGGTGAGAAGATTCACTAATGAAAAAGAATTATCAGTACAGTAGCTGGCACTTGCAGAATCCTTACTGTTTGTGAAAACTGCACAGATTATAGGTTTACCATGATATTAAAAAAAAAATCAGTGTTCTGATCATCTGGAGGAACTAATATTAAAGATCAGCACTGTTTTTTTGGGAGCTTGTCATAATAATAATAATAATGGAGATTATTATTAACAATTTTAAAAAATTATTAAAGATGGCTCCCATCTCGCTCTCCATCCTCACTTATTGTGGTAAATGAAGGGCATAATTTTGCAGGTGGTTATAACTAATTTTAGTAATGTAATCATTAATTCCCTTTATTCCTTCCCCTTTTCTGCACATCTGTGATTAAACATTAAATAGAGAATGTTTAAACATTCTCTTTGGAAAAAAGTGTGTCATGTGGTGGGACAGGAATGGGAAGCTGGTGCCCTGTTCTCCGTTTCTTATTGTATATTGTATAATCTTGGTTCCGGGCACAACAGAAGTTTACCCAAAACAACAATTGTGCCGGTACACAGGTACAGATGGCATTTCCTAATGGCTCACAAGGATCAATCAAAATGTTTTAACGTTCTCAGCTAGAGCCAAATGCTACCCTCCCTTTATAGTTAGTTGTGTGAGATCAGAGAAACTCCCTTTACTATTTCAGTCACTCTGGTGCCACTGAGAAGAAAATTTAGCTCATGGATTTCAAGTCTTTGTGAAGTGGGCCTAACCGAAATGTCAGCTGGACCAGTTCAGTGTGCTCTCATGGAGGAAATCTTGAATAATGTAATTCAGTTGATTGAAAGTGAAGTATTGAGAAATAGAAGGTGAAACAAGAACAGATTTTGACCTCTTTTCAGATATTTTTTTTTTTTTAGTACTGTCCATCACCATGGTGTTGGAGTACCCTCCACATATCAACAGGTATGCTCCAGACTGTAAAGGTAGACAGGAGTCTAACTCCTTTTCAGATATCTGTTGCCATGCCTCTGTCATGCTTCATGTGTGCTTTGTGCTTCCTTTTTTGTATTAGATCAATTATGTGAAATCAGTCTTATTCCAGGTATCTGTTGTCTGTGCAAAAATCCTACCTTCACCTGTGCAACTGTGAACACATTTCATAAAGTTGTGACTTCCTGGGCAGGCAGGAGTGCTAAGGCTTGGTCATTCCCTTTTGAAGGGACAAGCTGCATTGTGAACCAGAAATGTGGTTTTGGGATTATCTAGACTGTCTATTCAAAACATTCATTAGGTGCGTGTATGTTTTGCATACAATGAGCAGAAATGACAGCCTGTTTCATTAGAACAAGCTCCAGGCACAAGAATTTTTGTGTCTGTTTGATTCTC
Source organism: Burhinus oedicnemus (assembly GCA_008921705.1). Taxonomy (NCBI): domain Eukaryota; kingdom Metazoa; phylum Chordata; class Aves; order Charadriiformes; family Burhinidae; genus Burhinus; species Burhinus oedicnemus. The sequence continues at coordinate 2,024,302 of VFFE01009197.1, forward strand.
AAAGTCATGCTCATAACTTCATCCTGTCTTCTCTTGCTGCATTTGAGCTACAAGCCTCTCTCTTGGCCCTTTGTTGTAGTCACTTCAGTTTTTACCAACTAACTACTGAAATCCAAAATGCATAAGCAAACACAGAAGCTGGGACCAGAACTTAGTTTAGCCATGCTTAGTCAATGGCCATAACCTCTCCAAAGTGAGTGTGCTGTAAAGAACTTGTCCACCTGTGAATCTTGAATTATGTACCACTCACTGAGCGGTATCTTCCACAGACTGGACACTGACTGAGTAGCCAGTTCTGTTGAGAAGGTGAGGGATATGGCCTTCAGCCCCTCTCAGGGAGACAACTGAGCTTATTTCTCCCACTTCTCAAAATCAGGCTACTGTAAAAATAATATCCACTTCTGCTTATCAGAACTTTACAGAAATTGGTACTTATTTTGTAAGATATGCAGTCTTGCCTTTGTGTGTTATACATTCTTTAATAATAACTACTACACAAGTCTCCTGCAGGACACAGTCAGAGAAATAGCTGGGTTTTAGATCTTGACGAGGTGCAGGTCTCAATGCAGGGTTGATTCTGGGTGTGTGCAGAGGTATGAACCTTCAGGGAGCTTTAACGTCAAAAAATGCAGTAGACATGGAATCAAGGCAGCTGATATGTAGGGGGAAAGAAATGGTTCGTAATTTTTAGCCTTAGATATAAAACTCCACTGAGATACTTGCTTAGGCTTTGAATGGAAGGTGAGTGGCAGAAGCTGGAAGGAAAGCCAGAGCATGGAGTCTCCACACTGAATCGGTCTGTTTTGTGCACTAAGTAAGGACATACAGATGTGGAGAGTGTCTAATGCCACCTGGTCAGTGGAATAACAGTTTGTATCCATATCCTGTTTAAACATTGATGTGGGCTGAATGCCACTGTGGCATTTTATTGTTCACAGTGCTGGGTAGTATGAGCGATAAGCTCATGAGCTTCCAATGAAAAAGCCTCTCTTCCACCCCCATCATACTGCAGAACAAAATTAGTACTCTCCTAGGCTTTGGCAAAGTGGAACAAAGGTCCCCTACTACTGGTATAGAAATAATTACTATTCATCTACTTGCTGTAGCTGAGGGAATGATGCGTTTTTTTTCTTTTTTAAACCTCTTCGCAGCAGGTAAAGTATCCATAATGGCAACAAACTAATGTGGACTGTTCTCTTGCGTGTGCATTTTTTTAATCATAAGAAATTGGGTATTTTGAGAATTAGAGATTTCTTGGTGTTACAAAGACTTGAAAATATGATTTAGATGTTTAAAAAATGACAAAGTGGTTCAAGTCACCTATCTATTATTTCAAAACCAACTCATGGATTTATGACAAAGGTTATTGCTGGGGACAGGGGAAGAAGGTTTGACTCGTTAATTTTTAAGCTAGTGCTATGGGCAGGAGCACTGTCTCCATATCCTGATAGGGTTCAGGACTCAAGAGGACCTAACACAGTGACCAATTAACGCTCATAATAAGCTCTCATAGCACAGCCATATGGCAAAGCAGTATGGTTGCTGTTTAAATGCAAGCTTTGCATGGCTTAATACAAAAAAATCACAGGTCTGGCTGAAACTCTCTAGATACTTTGTTTTCTGAGGATCATAACAAATGGATTCCTGCTATTAAGAGAGGATCTCAGTTTACACTTAGAAGGCAGTGGCTTTCCTGGTTTTCAAGAAAAGTTTAAAGGCTTAAAACCAGGAGTGATATAAAAAGAGTGAAAGAGGTATTATTTTAAAATCTCCTTGATTGTAACCTATGGCCTGAGTGGGGAAGGAAGAGATTGCAGGGCTGTCCCTCAGCCCTTGTTTTGTGAAAATGGTCTTCTGCTACCCTGTGATTTGTTACTGGATTGTGGTATTATAACGCCTCAAAAGCTGCTACAGTGTTGTGCAGTTTCCTCGCATTTTAGCTGTGACTGCAAATGCAGTTCAGTACCCCACTCTGTTTCTGGTCCTACACAGTGCTGTGTTCCCAACTCTTTCACATAGAAATATTTCTTCAGCCAGTAACCACCAGTAGGAGAAGATGTGTAGTATGGGACCTATCCTCCACACAGTTAGGATATAGAGCTGGGGAGGGGGTGTGTGTGTGACAGAGAGAGACAGAAAACAGGGACAGTTGTAACAAGCTAGAATTAGAAAGAACATTGCCGCAGGGGGGAAAATACATCAGAAGGTCAAACCACAGGTTGAAAAACAGCATCTGGGAGTGACAGAAGAAGTCCTGAACGAACCCCACCTATATCAGGTAGAGTAGCCTCAGTGAGAAGAAAACAAGCAAGTCTTGGCTCTGTACAGTCTTACATGGGCAATAGACAGCAGACTAAGGGTAAACTGGGGGGAAACCGAATGCCCAAGCAGAGTTCAGGAGTGTTGAGACGCTTGACTCTGAAGACAGCTCTGCAGATAGAGCCCCAGTGGTAAGAGCTGGGAGAGGAGAGCTTCCTTCACTTGTCCTGCTAGTCTCTTCTGCTAATGACAGTATTTACCATCCATGTGCAGCATAAAATCCACCAGGTAGGCACCGCACCATGCAGTGATAATGGTCAGGGACAGGCCTTCACACTGGCCACAAAAAATCTGCACCTGGTTAAAATCTGAGCTCTCTCTCTAAGCCATGCTTCTTGCAGGGGAAAACTAGAATTTCAAAAGAGTACAAAAGTTGAATTTTTATTTTAAGTAAAAATGTGACAGTAATGCTTCTAGGTATATTTACAGGGTATACATCGTGCATACACAGAGTTCTCTGTCACCCTCTCATCTGTGTTCTATGGATCGTGATGCCATAGCAAATAACAACCAAGCACATTCCCAAGTATAGAGTACAAGACAAAGCCACTTTGGGAAAATGCACTTTTACAATCACTTTGAGAGGGTTTAGATGAGACCAGGAGTTTCTTCCAATAAGAAGAGGTTGTGTTTTGCAAGAATAAACCATGACCAAAGGCTGTGGTTCCTTTGGCATCAACAGTTGTTTTACTGTATTGGTAAGCATGTACATCTCCAATATAATTCAGAAAGATTCAATTAAAATCTGTTTTCTACATGAGGATTGGAAAATTATACTTGCAAAGTGATTTTACTTCTTAATGAGCTTAATCAGGGTTGAGAAGCATTTATCTCAGGAACTCTCTTTTATTAACAGTTTATTACTTTATCAGACAAAAAATGATCTTACTTTGTTCTCTGTTTAAAAATATGATAATTTCAGCATTTGACCACTCCTGCTTCTGGCACCTATCAGTACGTTAGCCAGATAGAGGAATAGGCTAGTATGTTTTCCTTGGTGCTTTTTGTTTTGATCTGTCTTGACCTATCCCGTCGTTAAACCACTGGAGGGCAGAATAGAGTCAAAGGAAACCTTTTTTCAAAACGGGACTTTCTGCCTGTTGCAGAGATTTATGCATGCAGGACGTTTACTTCCAATATTCTCCAGCTCCATTTCTAGTCACTGTGATTAAGGCCTTATACAGTGAAATCTTGGCACAAATAATTAGAGGAAAACTCTAGTTGTTTTGAGTAAGAGTCAAAACATTTTGTCAATATTTAGCAAATACTTTTGGTAAGACCGATGGAATAAGCCTCCTTGAGCACTCAGGTTATATTGCAAAGCATGCTGCAGAAGAAACAACTCCAGTACATGCATAGGCTTCAGCTGAATGGTGTCATCACAGCCAAATTTGGTAGTCAAAAATAGGTGTCTGCTTTGGAAATTCACTTTATTTTGAGAAAACACAGAAGCTGGACAAATTCATTATTTTTTCTATTTGCATAAGTAAAATACTATTATGTATCTTGCTGTAAATGTCAGCCTTTACATATCTTTGATGCAATTGTTCCAGTACAACTGGACGAACTGTATTGTCTCATGCATTTGGCAGTTTTTCTGTCTTCTTGTTCTGGTTATTTAAAAGTAAAAAGATTTAGGTGCTGTATTAAAGTGATCTTTGTGGGTTGTTGGGGGGTGTTTTTTTGGTTTGGTTTTTTTGCCATTTTCTTTAAGGGAAATATATTCTGCTCAGTAGCAGTAACAGGATTAACAGCATCAGCAAAATCTTGCTAACACTTCCAAACAGTCTGGCAACATAAAATGACACAAATTAGTGAATGTTCATATCACTGCAATGAGTTGGTTGCTATTGTAAATGAATATCCCTAACACATGTTATTGATCCCTGCCCCAAAAATGACTCCTAGAAGGAGTCCTTTGACGAGTATGTACTGAACATAAAAGTCCTTGTGGTGGAACAGGCAGGAGCAGTGGAGTTAGCAGGGGTTAGTGTTTAGACAGTATGCTTTAGACTAGTGAAGTGCCGCTAATTCAGTGTTGTGCTTGTCCCTCCTCAGGAAGGAAAGGCCAGTCCTCTGCATCTTGCTTTGTACCAGGCACAGGGATTTCGACATTTCTTGTGATGTGTGATACCTTCTACTTTCTGTTTTAATGCCACAAATGCAGTGCCTTCCATTGTGATGTATAAAACAGTAGATGCCAAGGGCCCTACAACGTACAACAGTGAGTAGAAAAGCTGTTGATATTATTATGCAGCGCCTCACCATCTTCTCAGCAAGCAATAAAACAGCTGGTGCCAGCAAGCACAGCTCTGTTAAAAATCCAGCTTCTGTACTTGCTCCGATGTTATTTTGGTTGAAGTAGAAACAAGCTTGGGCTCAGCTAAGCAGTAAAGCATTTGAGTAACAATGAGTGTGCCATTTAACTATATTTAAAAAAAAAAGGGGGGGGGCAGGGAAAGAAGCCTTGTCTAGACTGGGAAAATAAGTGGGGTTAGAAGGTGCCTCAGCTCATGAGTTAAATAATATGTATTTAAACAGCACATACACAAGAGACAAAGATGGTCCTATTGGTGAGTACTTCCCTTGGTCCCAGTGAGTAGTATGTAAGGCTGGCTGTGACTTCTGGCAGCTTTTTAAGACCTTACCTAATTTATATTCTAGGCAGTATTTAAAATATGTGAGCTAAGTTTTGTGAACTGACCTAATTTAAAGTCCCACCTGCCTTCCTTCCAGTTCTCCACGCAGAATAGGAACCCAGCAACTTCCATGAGATTGTTCCACTATTTTGTCCCACTTTGATTTAGGGCTTAATGCAGGTGAGGTGTCAAGTGACTGGAAGACAGGTCATTCCCAGTGAAAATACATATCCTATATTTATCCTATGTCTTACTTGCCTGGTTTTGATTATCTACAAATAGAAGCACTCCTTTATGTCACAGCACAGCTCTTATAAAGGGTCTTATGAGATCTGGTTCTGTCTTGTAAAGGGAATCTGCAGTGCAGGTGCCAGCCAAAAAGATAACTTGATGATATGCTTGGTTGATAGCTCAAATCAGCTGCAGAAACACCACAGCTGCCTGCACCTGGCTCCACCTTCCAGGATCTCCCAGGTGAAGGCCTGAGGCCTGGTCTATCTGGGTGCTCTCCCCAGGCACAAAGCAGCAACAGAGAAAGACAGTCAGCAGAGGGAAGCTTACATATTTTTGACTGTAAGTCCTCATTTTACTGTTGGCTAGCCTTAAATTTTCATGACTAACCCTGTGTTAGCAGTTTATGGTTTTATTTTTTTTATTTCACATAAGGTGAAAACACATTTTTGTTAGCCAACTAATTCTGTGCTTCTGGAAATCCTGCTTCCATTATTAGCAACCTGGCTGCTTTTTACAAACCGTGAATACAAAGTGAGTATAACAATGTCTTGTGGTGAGGCCAGCATTTAAAGTACAGAACAGCTATTAAAGACAGTAGAAAATGCAATTTTGATGTTTTTCAAATTTTTTTTTATGGTAGACAGGTAGTTTCATGTTAGAGATAAGCCTATCTGTAAGTGAAATAATTACTCTTTAATTAAGATAATTATAAAAACAGGAATGTAAATACTCAAAGTATAGTATACCTCAACATTTTTTCTTTCCCATTATCCACAAACTTATCTTGCATACCTAAACCCTATTTTTACTTGATGATTACAACAGCATATGCTCAAAACTGAAAACAGAGTAAGTAATTAAACTGTATGTAGACTGTTAAGTTTAACAGCTGAAAAAGACTTTTTGTTGTCGTTTTCCTAATTTCTTCAACCTTTATCTTTTTAGCTCATTGTCTAAGGAACTAGTGGGATTCTTCCACCAGTCTCTGATAATGAACTTATTTGGTCAAGGGGCAGTACTTTCAAAGTTCCTCCAGGTTTCACAAAAATATCTGGTCAAAGAGACTTTAATAGTATTGGAAAAGGCAGTAGTAGAGGACGAACTCTTACTAGACAGACACATGAAAAATGTTCCGAATGCCCCAGCTACAGGAAAACAGTTTTATATTTTGAGACTGCATAGAGCCCAACTGTGAACCAGAAATTAAGGGCCAATCAAACTGCATCAGGTCTGCTGCTGCAGAGTTAGTTCTTTCTTACATCTGTTCTGATAAGTCATATCAAAATATGAATCTCTTGTGTGTCTTCTTAATGTATAAATCTAGTGATTTCACTAGCAAACACAAAATGCAACAGCAAATTCATCATTCTATTCTGATCAATGAAAAATTAAGAGAATAACCAACTCTTTGCAGCCACAGAGACTGTTACTTCTAGGCTAGTTCCTGTATCTAGTCCTATACAGTAGTGAACGAAAGTTATTACAGAGTGATGGCAGTTTCATGATTTTTTATTTTATTTTTTTAATAAAAAGGGAAGCATATATAAGGAATTAATGTTCTAAGGGAATACTTCTTATGCCCAGCTACTGTCTAGTAAATCTGTGTGCATTTGTTTCCCCTACTTTTTGTCTCTTTATCTCTTTGTCTCTTTGTCTCTTTATCTCTGATGTGTTTGTGATGCAAAGGGACTTGTGATGTTCCTCTTTGAGACTCACAGTGCTGTTCTCTGTTAATAACAGTGATTTTTCTAACTGGATCAGTTGTTTCATTGTCTTTGTTCCCCTTTATTCAGATGTATATGATACTGCAGGATTTGACATGGAGGATCAAGCCCAAAAGTCCAAAAAGCAACATTTCTGGCAAAGTTGCTGAGATGCTGTAGGAGATCATTTCCAAATACTTGGAAGCTGTATTGCACGTTCATAACGTTCTGTTATCACAGTTTGTTGTCTCTATGATCTGCCTATGCTTGTTTTAGACAAATATAGTAGTAGTGTAGGAGTTCCGTGCTCTAGTGCCAGAATCTCTATTATGCACAATGGGTGTAGGAAATCCCTGTATCTCCTGTGCAAATGTGACACTGTAAATAAAAGCTCTTTGGCTCTAAGAAAAATGAAATGCATTAAAGACACATGTGGAAGACAAAAAGAAGCAAAAGCAGCACCTGAATTACTTTTCAGAGTGTAAGTATCAATACATATTGCTGCATATTACCTATTATGAAACAGTAGCGGCTGTTTGCTGCTATGCTGAACTACATGAATCTAAATGATATCTTCTTGATTTTGTAAGACACCAAACGAATCTGGAAAGGATACTAAGTACCATCAGTGCCCATTGAAAAGGGAGACTATCTCAAATTAGGTGGAGATAAGAGCACTAAATACCTTAAAAATCCAAAGTTATCTGATGGCCTGTTCGAATAGGGAAACTCAAAGTTAAGTCATGTTCAAAGTGTAAATTCCATGAGCAGAGTTGGCACCTGTACAGAATTAACACCTTTTTACTACTGAAACAGTGAATCAACAGGGCATTTATTGCACTTTAGCAAGTGTAAAAAGTAAATGCAAAACCGCTAATTCAATTTACTGCCGTGTATGTCCTCTAGGAGCTCAGTTCCACTGGGAAGAGCACCAAAGGTCTGTGAAATGGAGGTGCCAACTTCTAGTTCATAGAATCATAGAATGGTTTGGGTTGGAAAGGACCTTAAAGATCATCTAGTTCCTGCTCTGGGCAGGGACGCCTTCCGCTGGACCAGGTTACTCAAAGCCCCATCCAACCTGGCCTTGAACACCTCCAGGGAACAACTCCTCTGGGCAGCCTGTTCTGACCACCCTTATAGTAAAGAATTTCTTCCTAATATCTAATATAGATCTCCCCTCTTTCAGTTTAAAACCGTTACCCCTCATCCTACCACTACACTCCTTGATAAAGAGTCCCTCCCCATCTTTCCTGTAGGCCCCCTTTAAGTACTGGAAGGACAATAAGGTCTCCCCGGAGCCTTTTCTTCTCCAGGCTGAACAGCCCCAACTCTCTCAGCCTGTCCTCGTAGCAGAGGTGTTCCAGCCCTTGGATCATCTTCGTGGCCCTCCTTTGGACTTGCTCCAACAAGTCCATGTCCTTCTTATGTTGGGGACCTAGAGCTGGATGCAGTACTCCAGGTGGCATCTCACGAGAGTGGAGTAGAGGGGCAGAATCCCCTCCCTCGACCTGCTGGCCACACTTCCTTTGATGCATCCCGGAATATGGTTGGCTTTCTGGGCTGCAAGCATGCATTACCGGCTCATGTTGAGCTTCTCGTCAGCCAACGCCCCCAAGTCCTTCTCCTCAGGATTGCTCTCCATCCATTCTCTGCCCAGTCTGTATTTGTGCTTGGGATTGCCCTGACCCATATGCAGGACCTTGTACTTGGCCTTGTTGAACTTCATGAGGTTCGCACAGGCCTACCTCTCGAGCCTCTGGATGGCATCCCTTCCCTGCAGTGTGTCAGACGCACCACACAGCTTGGTGTCACTGACAAATTTGCTGAGGGTGCACTCAGTTCCACTGTCCATGTCGCCAACAAAGATGTTAAACAGCACTGGTCCCAGTACTGACCCCTGAGGAATGCCACTTTTCACTGGTCTCCACTTGGATATTGAGCCACTGACTGCAACTCTTCGAGTGTGACCATTCAGCCAATTCCTTATCCACTGAGTGGTCGATCCATCAAATCCATGTCTCTCCAATTTAGAGACCAGGATGTCGTGCAGGACAGTGTCAAATGCTTTGCACAAGTCCAGGTAGATGATGTCAGTTGTTCTTCCCTTATCCACCAACACTGTAACACTGTCGTAGGTGGCCACCAAATTTATTGGGCATGATTTGCCCTTAGTGAAGCCATGTTGGCTGTCACTGATCACCTCCTTATTTTGCATGTAACTTAGCATAGCTTGCAGCAGGATCTGCCCCATGACCTTGCTGGGCACTGAGGTGAGACTGCCTGACCTGTAGTTCCTTGGGTCTTCCTTTTTTCCCTTTGTGAAAATGCAGGTTACGTTTCCCCTTTTCCAGTTGGTGGGAACTTCACCGGACTGCCACGACTTCTCAAATATGATGGACAGTGGCTTAGCGACTTCATCCGTCAGTTCCCTCAGGACCCACGGATGCATCTCATCAGATTCCATGGACTTGTGTATCTTCAGGCTCCTTAGATGGTCTTAAACCTTGTCTTCTCCTACAGTGGGTGGTTATTCATTCTCCCAGTCCCTGCCTTTGCCTTCTGCCTCTTGGGTGGTGTGGCTAGAGCACTTGCCGGTGAAGACTGAGGCCAAAACGTCATTGAGTACCTGAGCCCTCTCCATATCCCAGGTAACTGGGTCTCCTGTTTCCTTCTGGGGAGAGGGCCCACATTTTCCTTAATCTTCCTCTTATCGCTGACGTAGAAGCTTTTCTTGTTGCCCTTAATGTCCCTGGCGAGACTGAACTCTAGCTGGGCTTTAGCTTTCCCAACCTGATCCCTGGCTGCTTGGACATTTTCTCTGTATTCCTCCCAGGCTATCCATCCTTGCTTCCACCTTCTGTAGCCTTCCTTTTTCTGTTTGAGTTTTATCCAGGAGCTCCTTCTTCATGCATGCAGGCCTCCTGGCGTTTTTGCCTGACTTCCTCTTTGTCGGGATGTGTTGCTCCTGAGCTTGGAGGAGGTGAGCCTTGAATATTAACCAGCTTGCTTGGGCTCCTCGTCCCTCCAGGGCTTCATCCCACGGCACTCTGCCAAGCAGATCCCTGAAGAGGCCAAAGTCTGCTCTCCTGAAGTCCAGGGTAGCCAGCTTGCTGTGCGCCCTCCTCAGTGCCGTAAGGATCTTGAACTCCACCCTTTTGTGGTCACTGTAGCCAAAGGCTGCCCTTGAGCTTCACATTCCCCACCAGCCCCTCCTTGTTGGTGAGAACAAGGTCCAGCGTAGCACCTCTCCTTCTTGGCTCCTCTGTCACTTGGAGAAGGAAGTTACCATCGACGCATTCCAGGAACCTCCTGGATTGCTTATGCCCTGCTGTGTTGTCCCTCCAGCAGGTATCGGGGTGGCTGAAGTCCCTCATGAGGACCAGGGCTTGTGAACGTGAGGCTGCTCCTATCTGTCTATAGAGGGCTTCAGCCACTCGGTCTTCCTGGTTGGGTGGCCTACAGCAGACCCCCACTGCATTGTCACCTGTCCCTGCCCTCCCTTTAATCCTGGCCCATCAGCTCTCGGTCGGCTCCTCATCCATCCCCAGGCGGAGCTCCATGCACTCCCGCCGGTCATTGACACAGAGGACGACACTCCCTCCTCGCCTCCCCGGCCTGTCCTTCCTAAAGAGCCTGTATTCTTCCATTCCAACACTCCAGTCATAGGAGCCATCCCACCACCTCTCCATGATGCCAATAAGATCACAGCCCTGGAGGCGTGCACGTGTCTCTAACCCCTCTCGTTTATTGCCCATGCTACAGTGCGTTTGCATGGAGGCATTTAAGGTGGGCCCCCGATGAAGCTGACTTACTGGCTGGAGTGGCTCGAATGCCTTTGTGCTGCACTCCAGGCGCTCCCCTGCTGCCCTGTGATCTTTTGTTCTGATCCTAGTTCTGCCTTTGCTTTGTGCAGAGCTCAGAGGATGACTCAAGTCTCCTGGACAATCACTTGACCTCTGTGTCTCACTTTCAGCATAGATAGAACAGTAATTTTGCCCACTTCACACAGGTTAGAGATTGTAGCCATTGATACCTGCAAATATTTTAAAGTATCTCTGATTGATGATGCAATAACCCAGTGGAAAATTGTAACGTCCTTTCTTGTAACAAATACCAATTCAAATCAAGCAGACAATGTGCCTGGTCTACCTGTACAAACACTTCAGAAACTGGTGCATGGCCATCCTGAGTGCTGTCTGTCCAACATCACTTTGGACATGATTAAAATCAGCAAAGACTTCCCTTGACTTCGGGGGTATTTGGATTAGGCTTTAGGATTACATTAACTCTTGTGGTTATTGATATGTTGGTTTACTGGAAAATTTTAAAAATAAAAGAAGTTTCTTTAGAAAACCATTCCAGTACTATATTTTGTCATAGCCCAAATGAGGAAGTGTTGCATATCTCCAGAGGGTCTGACTATAGGAAGTTTCCAGTCTGATTACTGCTTTGTTGATGGTAGGATGTTCTTGAACAAGTTATGACAATGAATCTAAACTCATTCTCTGATGCTTCTGGAGGCTTTTAACTTACTTAATAATAAAGGTGATCAGATGCCCTTTCATTCGAACAGTCTTTGTTTAGACTCCACACTAAGCAGGCTGTTCATCAGAGCAAACTGGTCATCCTAACCTTTGTATAGAAAATGAAAGAAATGTACATGTTTTACTTAATTCACAAGGATCCCCGCTGGTCCATTATTTGAGTTTGTCAGTTATTTATACTTAACTCTTACTGTTCAAGAATTTTTATCTTTTAAATCGGAAACATGTGGACTGTAATTATAATCCAGTAGATTTTTTGAAAGTGTAATTTCTGATTGATCCTGTCTAAAGGATCCAGATCTCAGCTGTGATCTTGTTGCTGAATGCCAGAACTTCTGAAGCTGCCCCTTAAAAACTGCCATTCAGAAATGTTGTCTCAGAGTTCAGTAATTTGAATTGTATAGTGTCTTTAATGGTTTTCCCAAATCATATGGTACTACAGAACATACTGTTTTCTATTTTAAAGATGAACTATTCCTGAATGTAATCTTTCATGTTATAGTTCCACCTGCTTATTAAAAATAGCTAGTTAAGTTCCCTTAGTTGCAGCAAAAAGTTTGGAAATTTGAAAATGAATCCTCAGTCCTCAAGATTTGATATCCCAAAGGCAAATAGTAATCCATATGTGTGTTTATATATATACATATAGTTATATATAAAGAGTGATCCCTTTTAAGCCTATCTGATGAGCTTTTGGAGATTGACTCATGACTTTTGAAAGTGTGGGGGATTGGCAATACCGTAAAAGCAAATTAATCACATCTGTTGAAAAGAATTTTTAGGTTTATAGCTAGGACAGTGCAAGTACTTGTTGATGCTTTACTTTGTTGTGAAACGGCAGGTTCATTTTCTCATGAGATCATGATTGTTAAAATTTTCTGTTGCCATTGTCTTCAGTTTGAGTTGGTATAGGATGGCATGCGTAATTATATGGCACATCCGTCTGGCCCAAAAGATAACACATGTCACCACTGTCAGTACTCTATCAGCATGCTGCTAAGATTTGTTCTCTGTCATTCATTAAATACCATGACTTGTTAGTACGTGCCCAAGGTTTGAATGAAGGAAGGGGGAATCTTTTCCAGATCAAGATAATCCTCACAAATTCCAGTGGCAGAATTCTTGAAAATCAAGTGTTGTGGCAAAAATATAACCTAATATTTTTCTGGAAAACTTTTTTTGTTTTTTTGAAACAGAAAAAAAAAGGGGGGGGGGCAAGAGAGAACAGACTGTAAAATTTAAATCAGAGGAGAGAATCTGAATATGAAGTACAACATGCAAAATTTGGAACAATATCAATGATACAGTGTCCTAACCTGTATATTCCAGACTTTTACAGAAAAATGGGTCATATATAAATGCAGACAGCCAATTGAAAATGAGTCCTGGTTGGTAGTGACAGAAAATATTTATGTTTTAAAGGAAGTTTAGTAAGTTCTGTAAGGAAGGTTATTCTGGATGCTGTTTGCAGAGCACAGATGTCCTAATATAATTATTACTGTTATTACTAAATGGCCCTTTTACTGACACTGTTAATGAAGCAGCCAAGTAGAGGATGATTCCTGAGGAGTGACTGGTGGCCTGTGCAGTGTGGCACTTGCAGTTTGGTGTCATGACAGCCGAAACTCAGCTTGGTAAGCTTTGCCTCTCCTGGTGTCCTCCATGTCCCCTCTGAGGGTATAAGCCAAAAGAGCTTCACATTTCAAGGGTCTTGCTACACCTTCCAAAGAATGGGCATATTTTTTGTGAGGTAGCCGTTGTTTTCCTCTAAATGCTATAAATCTATAAGCTGATGCTTCAGGAAAATATTGTGCCCATGGCACCCTTATTAATATTTTTAGAGCTTGTTAAGTATAGTAGTCTCCTTTTTCAAACTACTATAGTTTTTACACTTCGTTACATTATGATCCTGTTATTTAATGAAACAAAACAAATAGTCCATGTTAGACACCTGCTAAGCTGGACATTAGTATCATTACCACTGTTCTTTCTTCTCAGGAGTTTTATACATCTTGTTTTCCATGCAATTGACTCTGTGACAGTGCAGTCACCTTAACCCTTTGCAGCAGGTTCACTTTCAGTTCAACAGGATAATTGATCAGCAAGGGTACAGCAGGCAGGTGGGAATAGTCTGGAATTTGCCTGAAAGGAAAAAGGATTAGAGAAACCTGGGTGCATATGTTGGACTGTAGCTCCTTTCCTGTTTGTAACTTTGTGGGGGTGATGTGATTGGTATCTAATTGCTGCAGGGTTACCTTTAAACAAAAAAACTGAAGGAGCCCAGTAATTCACTTTTTAACAATCCGCTTGGGATAATTTATTTTACTTCAATTGAATGTCTGTCCAGGTATTGGTGGTAAATGTACATAACGTGCTGTTTCTTGGTCAGGTTGTGCTTATGTTTCTATTTTGTCCAACTTCCATCTGGAATTGATCCTGCAATATGTGGCACAGTTTTATGGTCCTTCAGTGCATCTTCTTCACAGGAAATAACAAGAATGCTAATCAGGATGTTTGCCGATGCATATCTGAAATAGATTACATTTACCATTTGTTATTGACCATGATGTTTACCAAATGCATGACACCTAACAGTGGTTTTGTGACAGAGACTCTTGGATTCTATTCCCCGAAGAGTCCTGGTTCCCTTTGTGAAGATGTGCAAGTTGTTTTCCTCTGTATGCCTCAATTTTCTTTGTAAATTGGGTTTCCATAGGATCTTCTCTTATAAAGCTGATATTCCACTGTTGTCAGCAATAGTAATACACAGCAGAATAAAATATGGATTGCTAATTTCTGTCAAATCTCTCCATATTGTATTTGTGGGGTAATTTGTGCCTTTGTATCTTTTGCAATAGCATGGGAGATGACAGCCAGATCATACCCTACAGGGGCAAAAATTCCATGAGCCAGGGAACTTTGGGTGTTGATAAATCCAAGGAAATGCTTTGAATTTCCTTATCAGAGGAGTGGCATTGCCTTTGTCTCTCTGAACAGGGTGTGGTCCCGCTGATCTCCGAGTGTCTCAAATCCTGGAGGCAGAATACATGAATTGCAGGTACTGCAGGAGGGATGCGAGCTTTAGGCAGAATTTGGGTCCTCATTCTCCACTGTGTTACTCCACTTTTATGCCAGTATTGACTCCAGTAATGGCGTGTCAGCACAGTAATGCTGATATAATAGTTTGCGACTGCTGCTCCAGCTTTCAGCTTCAGTGGCTGCACAGCTGGCAGCCAGTGACAGCTATCTCCAAGAGCCACCGCTCAGGGGGGGATGAGGAATTAATGCCAAGAGGCAAAGCATTGATTAATGTACTTGAGAATTAATCAATTTTTTTATGCCTGGTTGAGAAATGATTCATATTATATGCCTTTAGATTGTGTATTTAGTAATATGATATGAAATACATGTAAAACAAAGTTTAGGAATATAAGTAATAAGAAAATTGACATGTTCTGCAACCTTTATGTAATCCCCTAAATACCATATGGATTTACAGTTCACAATTTACATTCAAATGTTATAGCAGTGTGGATGTACTAGTGTGCAGTTTAACAAGATGTGATATAATGTTTGTATGCTAAATTGGAATGCAAAACTTACACTGGCTGAATTAAGCTATCCTCACGTTTTATGTACGTCAGGCAGAGGTGGCCAAATTACAGATAGCAAGTTGCTGCTTAGCATGCCCCAGCCCTCTCTCATTTGATCTTATCTGATGTGTCAGGAAGTGACAGGCTAAGTCAGGCCATACGAAGGTCAGGGGGTCAGAAGAAGTCCCATAAGGTGGAGAGAAGGATAGAGACACACAGGTTGTTTATCAGTGGAGAGGGGAAGCAAGCTGCAGCTGGGGTATTTGCCTTTTGAAGCAGGGGAGATCATACACACAGATCATAGGTAAAGGCTACAAGTTTCATGACCTTCAGGCCACAGAGTCCATGGAGGATGAGACCCTGGGTGTGCGTACGTATCCCTTGCATGATGTGGACAAGTGCAACTGGAAAAGCAGAAGATACAGAAACCTGGGCTGGGATCTTGGCTTGGAGAGAGAGCGGAGTTTTGGATAGGAGCGCAGGAGGTAGAGAGCATAGGATTGGGCCATACAAGGGTGGCTCCAGACGACATTAAAGTTCTGGAAAAGGACAGGAAATTTGACGTTTTCCTCCATACTTTTTTCCCTACATGGACAGGAGAAAATGATAAGAAAAATCTCACTTTTGCTAAAAGGCAGGAACTGATTCTAAATGTAGTTTCAGACTCTGATTGCATTGGGATCTATAGTTTTGTACGTCTTGGTGATGGAAGGCTATGACTGATTAAAGAAGTAGAACTGGAAAAGGATTGATCTCCCCATGCCCTTTGAAAACTCCAGAGATTGCATTAGTATGTGACCACAAAAAAAAGAAGTAAGAAGTTCCTAGTGGACTGGTACTCACAAAATGGCTTACCTACCATGGGCTCTTGTGAAAGTCTTTTGTGACTTGAGGTAACTTCAAGATCACTTTTATATAAGCAGCCGACCAGTCAAGTCCTACCTGAACCTGTGGTTGGAATGAATGCAAAAGTAATTAAAAGTCTTCATTGTTCATCTTTCTGTCTCATGTACCACACTGCTGAATACATTTTCGTTTCTCTGGAGCAATTAGCCTTGAGTTTTGTTGTTTTAAAATACCCTTTTGTTTATTTTTTGTAAAAAAATAATTACTGGGAATTCTTTTACTGTTTCAGTGTCTGTCATGCGTTACTCCAGTAAATAACTTTAAAAAATCAAATATTGATTTATATGTTTGGCTCCCCTTTGTTCTGTACAAGAGCAATGATTTCACTTAGCTATTATGATGGATAAAACTTCAGAGATAATTAAATACATTAAATCCCTAAGGGAAGACTTACTTCAGGTCTGAAGTATTCAGACTTAAAAGCATTTGGAAAGTGTTAAACCCACTATCATTTCAATGTTGTGACTTAAAAAAAAAAGCAACAAACCCTCACTGAACAGATACAGTGCAAGTACTTGTTATTTGTTAAAGGCATTTTCCTCTATTCTGAGAAACAAGTCACTAGACCAAGGCTATTTCTTTGACTAATTGTATATTTATGTAACACTCCTGGTTTGAGTGACACAGGACTAATTTCTTTTCTAATGCTTGAGAAAACTGCGCTTTTAGAAGACTCTAGTGTCTGAATTTGTGAAAATACTGACTTTATAGCCAGCTATGGTGCGCAGGTTTCAAGGTCTCAGTGTTTTCAAGCTCACCAGGTGCAGGGATGAGGAGGAACAAGACCCGGGCACTTGACCCAAGCTGGGCAACAGGATTATTTCATACCATGAACGGCACATTCAATAGAAATTAGAAAGTTTCCTGAGTAGTTCGCTCTCTCCTTTGGTGGTGGCGATCCAGAGAACTTCTTGCCCTGGTGCCTGAGCCCTTCCCTTCCTCCCGAAGCCGCAGCACTCACAGTGTCCAACATTTGCTGTCCCCTGCTGGGAGTGCACAGTTTGCTACGGATAGAATGGGCGGAGTATAATCCTTGTGTATTTTATATTGGTATCGGGATCAATATTGGTTCTTTAGTTATTTCTGTTAATTATCTAGTCTTATTCTATTAAATCTCTTTATATTTCAACCCCCGGGTTTCCTTGTTTTTTTTCCCCCGATTCCCCTTCCTGGGTGGGGAGGGGTCATTGAGTGAGACAGTAATTGTCTAAATGACAATAAATTGTTGTGGGTTTCTCAAACCATAACAGTAACCCTTTAATATAACCACACCAGTTAAGTAAGAGGTCTGACTTAAGACACTTTGTAAAATTATGTACAACTGTGGCCAGATGCTAAGTCTAGTTCGTTCATACCATTGGCATTGCCAGATTGATGCTGCTGTGCTAAGACTAGTAAAGCCTGTCCATGTGTCTTTTTTTCCCCTGCCTGAAACCAGCCTTTCCCTTCTCAAATACGTACTTAGTTAACATGAGCAGGAACAGAAAAATGGTTTATAATTGCCATCTTACTGGAACATAACAAGTTAATGCTTCCTTCAAGACTTGTTAGATATTCAGGATGTGATATTATTTGATATTGTTAGATATTCCTTTGACAGCGGTATATTTAGTAAACAAATGCAGAAAGCAGTGGATATCTCCTGCATCTTCCACATTTGTTCTGGACAGGTTTGAGACTTGCTGATCATAGTAATGCAGTTGGCACCTGGTTGTCTACTGAGCTAGTCAGGAGATACTGAACCAAGCAGTCCTAACTAGGAAACCCCAGGAAATCATTAACTGTAATGATTTGCACTGTGAATTATGTTTAAGTCAAAATACGATTTTTCTACATTTCTTTTATATAAAAATGTATTTTTTCAACTTTTGCTGAAAAGCTGAAGTTGGAGTAACAGACAAAGCATAAAATTGCCTGAAAAGAGCAAAGATTGCAACATACATATAAAACATTAACATTCCACATGAAAGTCTAAGTAATCTTAAAAAGTATTATGCATCAAAACTGAAATAAAGGAAGTGAGAGTGTATCCACATATGAGAGGAGCAACTGTCTTCCCTTAATCAGGCATTGCTGCCATGCAGTAATGATAACCTGAGGCTCCCTCTAGGATTAGAGTCCATGGCAGCAGAGCCATATCCAGTCATGACTAACTTCTTGCTCAGTTTCTCCTGTCTGTGTTAATCAAGCAGCTATGGAAGACTAAGGGGCATATCTAGAAAGCCCAGTTCTGCCTTCAGGCTGGAATATTAAACTGCCATAGCAGCTGGTGCAGGCTTTATGTGTTTGTGGGGATAGAGTTTGGCCATGAGTTTCTCAAGTCATATGAGACAAATCCAAGCTTTTCAAATTTATTATTGGTGGTTTTGCATCGACCAAATATAGGGAGCATCCGGGGTGGGGTGTGTTATACTTGTCCTTAAATTTTTTGGCTAAGATATAATTGTGAACAGAAAGACTAGGCCATCAAATGAACAAAATAAGATTGTCAAAGCTTTTTTTTTTTTTTTTTTAAATTTTTTAACAAGAAAAACAAGTATTCATGCTGACTAGATTGATCCAGGAGGACCCAACCTATTTTATCTTACTTTTGACAACATATCTTGACAACCATTGGTCTAAGACAACCATTAACCATTTTAAAGCAACCCTCAAATCACTGTTTGCTTAGTTGTAGTTATGGTACAATGCCACACGGTGCCAGCAGCTGAGGCAATCTTTACGTAGAGGATGTCGGCAGCCCTACCCAGCAGGGTGAGACATGATTCTGTAAAAAGAGTATGTGAATCAGAAGATTTATTGGCTAGAGAATGAATCCAGTAGATGATAATGTGGGAGACTTGGCATCTCCGTTTTGCCTGCTTCATGAATAAAATTCAGTATTTGTAAGTTTAATGAAAAAAAGAAACCTTTTTAATATTAAAAGGGTTAATTCTTAACTCATTTCTCTTTCACAGACAAGAAATATTTTCTGTAAGTCATAAATAACACATTTTAATAAGCTGAGACTTTGATTACTTCATGTGGTCCGACTTGCATTGTAATTTTGCAGAGACTATTTGACACTGTTCCAACATTCAATTTCTGTTGTGCATATTAAAAGATCTACATATTTCAGATGCGTACAGGTCTTCATGGTCTACTAGTGAACAGTGTTATTACTGAAAATATATTTGACCTTCTAGCAAAATAATTGACTTTTAACGGAAAGTGATTTTATTTTTTTAAAAAAACTTCATTGTTTTCATGATTTACCTTTAATTTATGTTCCTGTACCATACAGTCATTTTTCTCAAACTGCACTAATTTTATAGTTCAAACAAGGCTTCCATTTCACCCTTGAGCCAGGATCCCTGGTTTTTCTTTCAACTGGGAGTACACAAGCCAAATTTTTGGAATCGGTTCAAGGTCAAATTCAGTTCCTTGGAGTTTTGTCTTGAATGTGAACTTCAACAAGGAATGAGAAAGTGTAAGTTTTTCTTAGTGACAAATACTAGCCAATAGGTTGATAGTGGCATTAAAAGAGCAAGAGGACTAATGCTGGCATTTGCTCCATTGCCAGAAGGGGAAAGGTGATAGCAGTTACTTTAAATCTTCCTGGCTAATTCAGGCAGCATCTCCTTTGTCCTCCTTTAATTTACTTTTATTGATTATATCTCTGAAACAACCATTTGGTAGAGAACACATTTAATGTTATCGCATGTGGTTCTCTCCCTGATCCCCAGAAAAAGGAATAAGGAATTAATAAACTTACAGTGAGTTCAGCAGGTGCACGTTAAATTACTTGAAATTTTGAGTTTGTTTCTATGTTGGAAAAAATGTGTCTAATGTACTTGGAAAACTAGTTATCTCTATCTAATTAGGAGTACGAGAAATACAGGCTATAAGCTATTATATGTAATTAAGTAAACTGTTCTACAGGGTTAAAACTATCCAGTAGTGCATATGAGTCAGAGTGACTTTAAGGTTTGGCAGGGGGATACAGTTTCTTTACATTCAGTCCAATGGGTGAGGGTCAAAAATCACTGACCTCTGACAGATGCTCGCTTAAATGAATTAGTGCTTCCAGTCTACTTCCTTACCAAACACGTCTGCGTGCTACACAGTAGCACAAATTGTCCTCAATGAATCTTTTGCCCACAATTCTGGAGAACAGAAAGGCATATTGTGACAGGTTTTTCACAAATATAGGAGATTTCATAGGAGAAATATTAATGTTTTCACTCACTTCAGGGGAAGCTTTCATTAGCTAGCTGTAAACGTGCAAAAAATAAAGAAGGCAACTTAGTTTCTACAGTAAGCTGTTTGGGCGGCTCTGAGCAACAGGTGAGCTCTTGCCCCGTGTTTCAGCAGCATGAGCAGAAAAGAACTTCTTCCAGAAAGTCTGAATTGTTTTCTCTGTTCACAACAAAATATTGTGAACTTTTCCCTGTATCTCAAATATTTCACTATCTTTTCATTAAACTAGATGTTATCAAGGAACTTCGCATTTCTGTCACTGTAGGTTTCTTGTGGCACTGGACAGCTTTCACACAGGTGACTGGCTCTCCCACCCTTGAAAATTATTTTGCTATATGAAGAAGTAGCACAATTGCCTTTGTTTTCTACAGTACATCCACAAGGCGCTGCAGCCAAGAGGTAAGCAGCTGTTCAGAGCACATATGATCCAACTATTTTGATAGTGAAGTTCTGAAGTCCTGTAAGGGTCCTCATTAAAAACCATCCATTGCTGCCGAGACTGTAGCCATGCTTTCTTGTCTGTGGAATTCCTTTGTTCAGATCTGACAGTTCATCTTTAACTCTGATTATTTATGGTTTACCTTATTTTGGCTGAGCTGAGTTCAATACCTGTTCCAGGTACTTTGTACATGAATAACACTTCACTAACTCACTACCAATGCCTTTGATCAATGTTCTCTTATAAAGCTAATTATTCAAACCAAAACAGCCTACTGATGTAGTTCTTAGCTCACTTTTGAACTGCCAGACTGGTGGACAGTGTATATATTCTAATTGTAAATTATAATGATATTTATTGCTACTTATTATTGCTTTTACTGAATGGTCTGCTGTAATTTTGGGCTTTTTGATTAACTTACCCAGATGTATTACTCACTTGTGCGGTGTCAATGAAATAGCCTCTGCACAGCAGCATAAAGGGATATAGAGACTGCTGAAGAATCTCCTATGAAAAAAGAATAGGCCATTCATACAGGCAACATACAAAACAGCAGACTAAGGATGAGAATCATTTCAGTGTGGTTGCAGGAGTTACAGTAAAGCATTCTTAGATAGCTTCAGGGAAGAAAGGCGTTTGAAGGAAGGATTTAAATGAAAAATTAGAAATCATCTGAGGCTTCAAGACCGGGGAGCTTGTCTCTAGAATGAGTAGTAGGATAGAAGAAGAAGTGAAGATGAGAATAGAAGGAGACTGTAAAAGGAAAGTTACAGTGAGAAGATCAGTGTAGAGGAAGTAAGCCTTGAGCCATGAATCACTTGAGGCTGGGAGAGTAACCATGTACTGTATTTTTTCTTTCTCAGCTGCTGAATAGAAGCTGGTTTTGTATCAAGCTTTGTTTTTATAGAGAGATCAGTTACTTCTTGTTTAAGTTCCATCAGAAGTTTATTGTCACATTTCAGTCTTCC
Source organism: Burhinus oedicnemus (assembly GCA_008921705.1). NCBI lineage: Eukaryota > Metazoa > Chordata > Aves > Charadriiformes > Burhinidae > Burhinus > Burhinus oedicnemus. Next base: position 2,045,886 of record VFFE01009197.1, read on the forward strand.
CAAATCATGGCACAGAACCAGACCAGGAAGTATAATGTAATGCATCTTAAAGCTTCTTTTTGGGCCTGTGTGCACCCAGAAACTACCAATAACAGTGCCCACAGTGGTATGTCATAGCTGAGGCTTTGTGATATACTTCATTTTTCTTGTGAACTGCTGTCTCTGTTTACCAGAAAAAAATGCCAGAAAAGAGAGTCTCCAGAAAAGAAATCTTCCTACTATCTTTCAAATTCTGCATGACATGCTATTTTTTATTCATTTCTGATCATGTGGAAAGAGCTATTCTTCCTTAGGCTTCCTTATTTTGCTGTGTTTAAGGATTATCCTCTTGCAGTCATTTTCTACTCGGAGTTAATTTTGGCCATTGTATTTTTGCTCAGATTATTGTCTGCTGTAATTGGTGCTCTTATTGATTTTACTGGAGTCAGACATCCAAATGTTGAAGATGTACTCCAAGGTTTGAGCAGCAGATACTGCAATTTGACGTTTCTAATAATTTTGTCCATATTTTGACTTAGTTAAAAAAAAAAAGGCAATCGTTGATTACTTCGCATTTGAGTTGCGTTAAAAACCTGTAATGTCTGTGTTTATGTAACTTGTGTAAACATATTTCCAAAAGGCTTCCAATTTTACAATAGAAAATAATTAACAATTAACAAAAATTAACTAACAAGATACCTTGCTAGATGGGGTTTTCATCTAGTGGTTCTTTAGGTCCTGCTGGCTCTTTTGTCCCTTCTTCATTAAACTCATGAGACAAATCTGACTGGGAAAGCATGGAAAGGGCATCAACTGGAAACTTTTCTATGGGACTGAAGCCAAATATAGTAGAACACAGTGGTTCGTGGGTTTGGCAGTAAAGACTGACATGTGCATCCGAGCATGGCATTTGTGTATAATCTTTGGACAGTGCCAAATGGCGACACGTGGTACAATCCAACAACAGATTTCTTGAGACTGTAACTGGGCCTTTAATATCTACTTTTTCATGGATTTGTTTGTTTTGGGTTTTTTTTCTAGATTACATAGAAGCCTATTACAAAATACTACCAGGCTTGTTCACTCTTGCTATTGCAAAATGTTCATAAAAAAAGAATAGTGCTCTCATTTGTACTTCATCCAAATGCAGACACTTCATTACTGTTCAGATCTCTGTTTTCATTGTCTTTACTGTGTATGCAGTGAATTCATCTGGTCTATCATCAAATGTTTCAGTGAGATTCTTGAGCTAGGGGTTTCTCTGCCTTAATCTTCTGTATAGTTTGCGATCCTTTTCCCTCTCAAAGTTCCTCTCATCATGGACAGTAAAAGACAGTTTTAAAGCATAGGTATTTCATCTAACCTGAGTGGACTGAATCTGGGCCTGACACCGACTGTGAAGGCAGTAAAACCATGGGTGCAGTCTGTTTCTCTCGTTCTGATATCACTCACACCAGAATAAAATTTTCTTTTGGTTTCAATGGAATCACTTCTTACTAATCCCTGTACAAATAAGAGTAGGAGCTGGTCTGCAAATGTTGAATTATTCATTGCATCTCTCTAGCAGGGCTTTCTAAGATACCAAGTATCTTTGATCTATGACATCATTAGTTGTGAAAGCCAAGTGGAGACACTCTACAACTGAAATGTAAATTCCCAGATATGACCTGAAATATAAATTCCAGTAATATTCCTCCTCCAGGTGATCTCTTATTTCATGTAAAACCTAGTTTAACAAATGTTCGCCACCCCCACTGCAGTCAGCTTTGTGCAATTTGAAAGCAATGATGCACAACTAATTGCTGGTGCATTGTGCTCAGTTATAGCAGCTGTGAATGATTTCCAGAAGTTGATTATTCTTGGATGAATGATTTTTCTTACCTCCAGTACAACCAGGATTGCTGAAGTATAATTTACTTTTGCTGCTATGATAGACAGCTAACCAAACGTTATGCCTCAGTGATACATCAGTCTGTGGTGGTGAAATTCATTTCACACATTGCAGCAGGTATATTCTCTGATGTTTTTTGACACTGATATTTTGTGCTTGTGTTGTACATATTCACCAGCCCACATGATTTGTAAGAGCAAAGGCTAAATGGAATTTAATGCCTTTAAATTTGACCCAAAGTCTTTAAAGGGTTTCCAAAAAAAGACTTACGTATACTGGCAGGAGACAGTGTTTGCTGATGTAGTACTCCTACTCTTTTCAGTTGTAGAATATGCAAAAAATAAGCAACACCAAATTCATTCTTCATGGCAGCCAGGTAACTTCACCGGACTTCTCAGAAGACTGAAATTAGCCCTAACTGTTCAAACCGGTGTAACTATCAACACATCTGTCTGTAGGCTCGTCAATAGAGTTACCTACTAAAATGTTTAGAAAGTATTAGTTCATCCAGCAACTTCAAGCAGTCTCTTTTAGTTTTGACAAATTAAAAGCTACTCACAGATATGAAGACCAATTTTCAAAGTCCATCCCTCGATGCTGAAATAAACAAGAAGGAAATTATTAAAGAGGTTTAAATGAGTAGAAGCTTAAAATGCTATTTCCAAAAGAATTGGGGAATGGATTTTCAAGGGGATTTGGGCAACTGGAGACACAATGAATGGCAAGTGTGACCTGCCACTCACCAGTAGGCAGCATTCTTCAATGCTTTCTGAAGCTCCAATGGGAATAGGACCTCTTGGAGGACATTGCTGCAGCAAGACGGTGCCTGTGGCCTAAAGACCACAATTAGTCTGTCTTAAAAGATGATGCAGAGTAGGACTTTCACAGAAGCAGGATGAGGCAGATGCCCAGTGACTATTCAAGTCATGAATTTGAGATCCCAGGAAATGCTTAGTGCAGAGGCTCATGTGTCTGCACTCCGCGCTAAGTTTTACTTTTGGTGGAAGTCAATGGGGTTTAGCTCCTTACAGTCTCAGTTTATTTTTTTAAAGCAAGTTACCAGATTTTTGAAAACTTAATCCAGGGTGTATTGTTATCCATTGGTGTTGGAACCTGCCAAGACCAGATCCTAATGTAATTACTTAGACAAAAGTATCATTGAAATTCTGGAGTTTTGCCCAAATTAGAACTTCAGTGTTCAGCTCTTGGTCTTTTATGTCATCAGCAGTCATAATGAGGTTATTTGTTAGTGTTCTTAGCTAAATAGTATCTAACAACAAATCATCACACTCGTTTGACAGACCAAAATATGTTTTCATGTTAAATCTGTTCTTCAAAATTGCAAGCGCTGTTTACACCCAGGAAATTGCTTCATTTGTAGCAATTTCCTTTTCTTTAATTCCATTTCCAATTCCCATTATGAAACTCCCAGGCATGTAGTATGGCCCAATAAATAGGTGGAGTAGGACCAGAAAGAAGGAAATACCTGCCCTTTTGTACATTTTATTCCCATTTAGAGAAGGAAAGTAAGAGAAACATATACAGAAATTCCAAATGTAAGCAGTTAAAATAATTAACAGCAAGATTAGCACTTGATTAACACTTCTTTGGGTTTTTTCTGTATCTCCCTTCACAGACAGACGTAAATGGAATATTGTAGCTGACGTACTAATAGCCCTTTTGTGAAAATTCCAGTGCAGATTATGAAGCTACGCCCCTCAACTCTTCTACAAACAGAGATGAATATCACTGTACCCGGCTTACAGATGGAGAAGCTGAACAGCAGCAAACTTTTCTCTAAGCCATATGCAAAATCGGTCACAGAGCTGCAAGTGAATGCAAGCCAGCTGGATCTCACCCCTTGTTTTGTTCTATTTACCCACTTCCTACTTTGTGACGGAAAATGTCCTCAGTTGGACTGTGGGAGGCAGTTTTGTGTAAGCCCGATCAGGCCCTGCGGTTATCCAGACCTTTCTCTGGTGGGACACTGCTGGTATTGGCTTCACTCCTCCTTCCCCGGGCTAACAGGGCAAATTGAGGATGTTTCCCTTCTGCTGCCATTGGCACGATGCTGCTGGTAATCTGCCTGTTCCCAGACCTGGTGGGAGTTTGTTTAAAAACTAGGTAGGGGTCTCAGAGTGTTGCCCTTGCTTTGTTTGGAGTATAATTACATTAGCGCAAGTATTATTAGCACAAGTGCCAGCAGCAGATGAAAAGGTGGCAACAAAGAGCATTGCTGGGCAGGGAGGAGCAGCGTGTTTAACACAGGAGACAGGCACTGGCATGGAAGTGCAAGAGCCAGAACAAACAAAAGAAAAAAGAAGTTGATATATATTTTTATTTCTTGATAACAGAACTGGTTTAATGGCGGGCAGGGTGGGGGGGATATTAGAATGCTAGGAATTACGTTCCTGAAGACAGCAGTTCAATGTAGTAGCATGAGAGCCTCTCCCATGCTCTAGTACTCTCTTTTAAGTCTGCAGCCATTCTTTTGGACTATACTCCAGCTTCCCTTGTCCTTACGAAAGGCTCCTGTTTCTATTGACAAATGTCTTCTGATGCAATGTCACTGGGAGTTTCATGTCCATATTTATAACAGGGTGTGTAGCTCTTTAGCTTCCTACAAATAAAGTGAGATATGATTGAAAATCCAAGTGTGCTAAAGGAATGGGAACCTCTTTTTCATAGCCATATCATCTTCAGTGTGTTTCCTTCTCAGCCTTCTTCATCTGCCCATCAGCTTCCCCACAGCCCCCACTGCAATCAAAAGGGTGTTTTCCCTTTGACGTCCCTTAGCAACTGTTAATACTATTATGTGAGGTCTGAGGTGGATACTGCTCTCAAGCACTGATGCAAACAACACAGCTCTTTTCAGCCTCATAAATTTGGCTCAGTGTTTGCAATTAAGAGGTAGCTAATGAAATTGGGAAAAAAAAAAAAATTAAAGCACAGTTACCCTGAATGAGAATCTCACAGGAGAGCAGTCAGTTCAGAAATGGCATTTCAACTCACAGTGTTTTCCATCAATTTTTTGCTAAATAGAGCTGACTAAATCCAGCTCCTGCAAATAGAAAGTGCAAGTGTTCTTTCCTGCTTCTTGAAATTCACATAGAGACTGTCAAATCCTAGGATGTTTGTAGGAGGTTGACTTCAGAGATGTGGTGACTTCAGACACCGGTTTCTGTAGCTAATTTGCTTGCAAGGGTCATGCACCATATTGTAGTGACATTCTAGCTTCAGCTGTTCTCCCTGGTGCATTACAAGCTCTGCTTCTCCCGGCAATGGTGCTGAAGCATACAAGTTAGTGTATGAGGCCAGTTTCAGGCTACTACAATTCTACTTGCTGAGGTTTTCTTGTTCTCTACTCCCCAATCTTTTTATGGTCTAAATAATTTGGAGAAAGTTGGGAGAATACTGCCGCAGAAGTACTTATCATCCTCAATGCAAATGAACAAGTCCTTTGCTGGAGACTTTGTCTTAGTGGGAGGTGTTCCTGCCCATGGCAGGGGGTTGGAACTAGATGATCTTTAAGGTCCCTTCCAACCTAAACCATTCTATGATTCTGTGTCCTGAGCTTAGTAAGATATCCATCTGTCCTAGATGTATTACCAAGAACGTGTTCTGATTGGCACATTTGTCATGAGGAAATTGCCCAGACCACATGTTTTGCATCATACCCATTGCTTTATGTTGTTATTTTCCTCTGTGAAGCAAAAGTTTCCAAAAAAAACCCAACCCCAAAACTTGAAGCATTTTCACTTCAAAAATACCAAAAACTTCTGTTTGTGCTACAAAATGTAATAGAATTGTAGTAGCTGAAGAGTTAACCATGCATTGTTAAACTCAGAGAGATAATGTTGATCAGAGTCAAGTACCTATGTGGTCCCCCAGGTTAACTTGATTAAGAGACACCAGGTTTTTTAGCTGCTTTAATGCAAGGAACTAATGCAGCCAAGGGTGTAACGGGCAACCTTGACTCCCAGACTTAATAGTCTGGTGCTCATAAGCATTGAACTTGCCTGGGTATGACTTTCAGGACAAGTTTACTGCAAAGCTTAAATTTATACCTTTGACTCAGTAGCAGAAGACCTTTGCTGTTCTTCTGCTGTACCCCAGTGCAGGGGTTGCCAAGAAGTAAATCACTGGGAAATGTGCCATCAGCAAGTGAAAAAAGTAAGGCAGGTCTTCAACAGAATGGAAAATATTATTCTGGGGCACTTACAAGGTATTATAAACAAATTTGGAAAGGTAACTAGTTTGTAAAACATACCTTGACCATTGCAAAATTATATGGATAATAATGGATTTCTCCCAAACCACACTGGAAGACTAAATAAGATGTAATCAACAGCCAACAATGTATTTCAAATGCCATGATTCATTATCAGTCATCCTAATCCTATTTTATTAGACGTGAACATGAAAACATTCACAGACAAACTGGATGACTGCTACGGTGGTAATCCTATCAAGGACTTCATTGGTGTCAGTCTTGTACTTGAGTAAAAGCATTTATGGTGTTGGATACTAAAGCTTTGGATAATTGAGCTTTAATAACATGATTGAACTATCATTTGGAAATACAAGTAAGTCATTTATATATTTTACATAATTACATGCATAAAGTAATAAGACTTTCTTCAAGCATTTCATTGGGTCTTTGCAACCACGAAGGCCAGGACAGGCTGAATTGATGGGCCGAGGCCAATGGTATGAGGTTCAACAAGGCCAAGTGCCGGGTCCTGCACTTGAGTCACAACAACCCCATGCAGTACTACAGGCTTGGGGAAGAGTGGCTGGAAAGCTGCCCTGTGGAAAAGGACCTGGGGATGTTGGTTGACAGCCAGCTGAATATGATCCAGCAGTGTGCCCAGGTGGGCAAGAAGGCCAACAGCATCCTGGCCTGTATCAGGAATAGTGTGGCCAGCAGGACTAGGGAGGTGATTTTCCCCCTGTACTTGGCACTGGTGAGGCCCCACCTCAAATACTGTGTTCAGTTTTGGGCTCCTCACTCCAAGAAAGACATTGAGGTGCTGGAGCGTGTCCAGAGAAGGGCAAGGAAGCTGGTGAGGGATCTAGAGCACAAGTCTTCTGAGGAGCAGCTGAGGGAACTGGGGTTGTTCAGCCTGGAGAAAAGGAGGCTGAGGGGAGACCTTAACGCTCTCTCCAGCTACCTAAAAGGAGGTTGTAGCCAGGTGGGGGTCAGTCTCTTCTCCCAAGTAACAAGCAATAGGACAAGAGGAGATGGCCTCAAGTTGTGCCAGGGGAGGTTTAGATTGGATATTAGAAAAAATTTCTTCACTGAAAGGGTTACCAAACATTGGAACAGGCTGCCCAGGGCAGTGGTGGAATTGCCATCCCTGGAGGTATTTAAAAGACGGGCAGACGTGGTGCTGAGGGACATGGTTTAGTGGTGGACTTGGCAGTGTTAGGTTCATGGTTGGACTCGATGATCTTAAAGGTCCCTTCCAACCTAGACGATTCTATGATTCTACAATAAACATACTCCAGATAGTAATATAAGTTACTGCTAAATCTCGGGAGCCATAGCAAAGAGCTAAAACCTGAGCATGGCATTATGCCTCGGGTGCAGTATTGTGTTGTGCTGTTTAAGAATACTACACAATACAATACTGCTCAGGTGCAATATTGTGTAAGAAAGGAGAGTGTCCAGTTACACTCTGTATTCTGTTGTTTTCATATCACCGTTATTCTCCTCCCTTCACTGTATTTCACTCTGCAGCTCATGCACTGCTACAAGGTACATAAAAGTGGCAATAAAATGATATATCTGAACACATCTTTGCCTTTAGAAAACATCCATGCGTATTAATTCCTAGCAATGCTTCTCCCAAAAATAACTGGCTCACTCAAATGTTAGGCTTTCCCTGTAAATGTCAGATCTGGTACATTTACAGATGCCAGAATTTGAGCAGAATCTAAACTGTAGTTCAGTCCAGAATCTGGACTGAACTATAAAAGCATGATAATGAAAAACTATTTGAAAAATGGTCACTTTTATGTTCTTTCCATTTATCACAAAAATATATAGTTTGCAAGCTACCTTATAGGGCTCTGAGGCCAGTAGTGAGCAGCCTTGAGCTATGGACCAGTTTTAGTTTTTAAGACAAAATATTTCTTAATACTTTCAAGGAGAAGCCCAGTGCTTTCACGCTAAGTAAACAGCGACTGCAGTGAAGTCACTGACGTTGGTATAGGAAAAGAAAAAAAAAAATGCCTCTGCACATCACATTTTATTATGCTCCCTTACTTTTACTCCTTTTTTGTTTTGAGAAAAACATTTCTGCTGGCCTTCTTAAATGAAAGCCAAGAGGATGTAAATAAAGCACCTGGAGAGGCCTGGGGCTGTGGTGGGCTCTTGGTACAGGTGCTGTGGGTGCAGGTGGAAATTAGTGTTTCTTCCCTGCCTCAGCTGTGATTCAAAATGGGGGTTTCCATGGCTGGGCAGGCACCTCCTGTGCTCAGGGCAGGCTCAGCCCAACAGCCTTGTGTCTTCCTGGGTCCAGTCATCACAGTGGTGGTAGAGCAAGCATGTCCTGCAGTTTTTCTCTCTGTTTTTGAGCTGCTGTTGCGTGTTTTAGAGAAAGAGCTTTGACTGTCAGATGTTCTTTCGGGTTAGAAATGGTTGCTTGCTTTCTTTATGGTCTAGTCTACCCTTATTTACCCACGGCTGTGGGTAAACCCAACTGTTGACTGAATCTGAACAATTACACCTGAGCCTGCTGAGAGTGAAAATAAAGTGGGGATATTCAATTATTCAATATTATGGTGTTATTTTACAATTTTGTTGGCTCTCTGTAGTTCTGGGATGCTTTCTGCTCTGATTAGGTTGAAAGCTCCAATTACACAATGTACAATTCCTGTCCTTCAAGAGGAAAAACAGCAGTCCTGAGATTCACAGCTAAGACTCCAAGCAGGAGTGTATTACGATATGTTAGAGGGTGTGGGAAGAGAGGGCTGTCTCTGTACTGAACCTGTTCTTATGATTGTGGTCTTGTGTCAAATAGTGATGCTCAAGAAATAAGTAATGTGAAGACTGTGGTACTGTTCTTTATTCATCTGCTATGTGGTTATGGAGACCTGCATAATTTCTGAAGTGACATAGCCATAAAAGAGTTGATTTTCCACACTACCTTGCTTTTTTTGAGGTTAGTTGTTTTGTTGTTGTTGTTTTGGTGGTCTTTTTCTGGATAATGGTGTCTCTTTTCCTGGTTTCTGGATATGTACTGTGTTTTTGGTGGTTGGGAAGTGATAAATCTACGTATGTCACACCTGTTGTTTGGGATTTTCCTTTATTTATTTCTCTCTGAAGCGTAATTAGTCTTCAGGAGTGATCTGAGTGGTAACTGTTAAAAGAAAACTGAGCAACCTCCCAGCATGATAGAGTAGCTCAGATCTTTTTATCTTGCTGCTGCTTTTTCTTCTTGGGTGTGGTTCGGGTGTAGCCACAGCTATGCCACAGTAACACTCTAGTGCCTTCCCCGTACTGTGCATTTGCTTTGCTCCCAGCTTTCTTTAAGGCATTATTTGCTAGTAAGACGAAGGCCGGCACAGAATAGGCAGGGAAGCAATTAAAACTGCTGAGGTTGATTGTTTGCTTGTTTGTTTTCTTTGTACTGCTTGCTGTCTTATCTCTGGTCCAGCAGCCTCATCTTTGCTGTAACAAGCTATGTCCTTTGCTTTGAATCAACAGGGGTCTGTCTGCAACTTTTTTGCGATATTGATGGTGAACAGCCATGGAACAGTTAAGTGTGGGTAGCCCTACAGTGGCACATAATCAGCACTTTGATGTGTCAGTGTTGCCCATGATAAATGTATGTTCTGCTTTCTCTAAATAATGAAGCTGATGTGTGTTGGCACTCATGCTTACATTCTTGCGCTTTGGTGTTAATAGCAGATTGTGAAGCCAGAAACTTCATCAGGTGTTGTTCTGCATCAGTTACTCCTGAAGAAGTTTATCCATCTTTGTATGCATTTGTGCTAGATGTTTAAGGTTGTACAGATTTCCTATACTCATTCCCAAAACTTTTTATGAGGTGGAGATTGGTACTATTTTTTTTTTTATCTGGCGCTTGTATATGTTATACAAACATATGAAAGATTTGTTGTTTTAAAGGAACTTTGTGTGCAAAGCAGGACCAGATTTTAAAAACAGGAAAAACAAAAAGAATGGCAGAACTGCTCCATACTGACTAATTTGTTATCTTTCTTAACTGGCCTCAATATAGACGAGTAAAATCCAGTGACCCCAGTGCAAGTCCTCCATTGATTCAGAACAGTCTTGAATTGGACTGCAGACTTGTCTCTTGTGCCATGTAGAAGTTGAATTAGCCCCAGTTTTTCTCATGTTGCAGTTCTTTACTAGCCAGACTAGTTGTTCTGCCTGGTTAAACTTTTGTGTCATGTGTTTCATGAGCAATGTAAAAGCTCCTTATTGCTGTTCTAAAAATACAATGTATTCAACAATCTTAATCCAAAAGTGCAAGACAACACAGGTCTCTTTCGTTAGTGGATTGTGGTAGGTATTGCTGAATCTAGTTCAAACAATTACTATTCAATTTTATGTCTGCAGGCTGTGTAATAAACTGGAATATAGTTTTCGCTCTGATCAGTCACATGAGAAATATCTATTTACTGTTGCATACCCTTAAGCATCCTTATTCATTCTGGCAAGCGCTGTATACTTTCCACCATTATATTATGTACAGAGTTAAACTGTGGCTTGTTATTTTAGTATTTATGCAGCATCCTATCATTATGCGATTGAAGATACACCTGAAGACAGACACTGAGCCCCAATTTTGAGACTTATGAACTGGTTCATAGCATTCAGCCTGGAGTGTGGCGATGGGAGGAGTTGTGCTGGTTCTTCAAAATTTCTCTTCAAAATTTGGTGGTTTTTTGTTGTTTTGTTTTGTAAATAATTTCATGAGGAATAGGAGGAAGTGGTGAAAGGAAAGATTTACTAGACCCTTCAAAAAATAGGCTTATATTCTTGGTCCAAAGTAATGTTCTGATGTGTTTTTTTCCTAAAGCTTTTTTCTTATGGCTACAGAAAATGCAGCGTAAGCTTGTTCACAAATGAAGATCAAGGCCCTTTTTTTGGGAGACAACACTGCTGCATGTTGTAGTCTATCATAGGTTTTAAAAAGAACAGTTGGGCAAGGTCAGGTCAAGGAAGTTGTTGTATTGATGTGAGTCAAAAAGTGAGAGGGAAGAAGTCCTATAAACAAAGAATTTCAACGTTTGCGTTGTTCTTTGGGGAACGTATAGAAAAAAATAACTACTTGATGAAATCTCATTGCATTTACCTTCTTAGATTAGCTCTACTGGTTTTCATTATGTATAGACCAATACAGTACAAAATATGGCATGGAATTGCAAAGAAATGTGAGAGGTGATGGCCAGGCTGAATGAGCAAAGGAAGCTCAAAATCTTGCCTGTGGACCTTAATCGTGCTGTGAAAATGTAGCCTTTCATGCAAAGGGGGCATTCCTAGTAGAGTGACTGCTGCTGTGTTAGCTTTGACTTCAGCTTGGGGAAAAGGCAGCTGTAACTTGTGGCAGTGGGAAGGATGTGTTTGTAGATCACAGGGTGTAGAGGATTATCTTCATTAAGGTCAAGGAAGTAGAACATAATAGGACAGTCTAACTTTGGACATAGAATTGAAATAATGCCAATGAATCATGTGGAAAAAAAAAAAAAACTATTTTAAGAGCTCAGGAAAACAAAACGGAAAAAATGTCTATTGAATACCTACTGTCAGTGGCTGTATCAAGTGACGTAGTGTCACTCAGGCCTTGCATGTTAAACTGTGAGGCTGAGGACCTGTTTGCTATTTCAAAATCTATCATGAGCCAGTAAAGTGACTACAGATAAATCTTTCCCATGTGTCTGTGCTTTATGGATTTGCTTAGCCATAAATGGGGATAGTAATGCTTAATTCCTCTTTTAAAATCTGGGATCTTGAATGTAGAGTAGTCTCCAAACTGTTACTATTTTTTAACTTAAGTCCTTATTAAGTGTATAACTTTTTGGAAATGCTTTCTATCTGGTGGTGTTGTGTGTTGACCTAATGCTGCTTTGCTTTAATGAGGGCTGACCTGGTTTTTAATCCTTGCTTGATGCCACTGATGACTGGTCATGACTTAACTGCCTGGTCACTGGTTTAACTGCACAGTCACAAACTCAACTCAAAGCTGCCTTCAGTGGGAAAAGAGGGCATTTTTGTTCTAAACAGCTGTGAGACTTTAAGGCCTCATCAATGGAGCTAGGAAAAGAGCTGGGTAAAAAAGTTATGAAGAGCAAGATACTACTGCTCAGACTGCTTTGCTTTGTTCTGTTGTACCAAAACCACACAGGCAAATCTAGCTTCCACAAACTACCAGGGAAGAGAGTCTTTCTGAAGAACTCTTAATCTCAGAGTTTGTTTTTATGAAAGCTTAACACAAAGGAAAGTGTATGTATGTACCAGGTTATCACATATGCTCAAATAAACTACCTTTCCAAAGCTAATGCCAGTTCAGGGGGCATGCAATAAAGGAAGAGAGCAGGAAGGCTCCAGAATAGATCTTGCTAATTAACTTTTTTCTTTTTTTAAATATGAACTGTGAAAATTGGCTGTAGCACACCCTATGATTATAACTTTACCTACTACAAATTTTGCTGATGTTTGGTTGAGAGAAAAATAGCAATTACGCAACATACAGGTGCCCTGATAGCACTTAAAGGTGTGTTCATGAAGTAAACAGCCCTGCAGGATCAATTTTCCCGTATTTCAAAGCAGAGCATGTATTCTCTAAATCTGCTGATGCTGAAACATCTGTCTCTTCATATGTCCAAATCTTAGTGCCAAACAGCTACAGAGAATACCAGTAAAGGAGTGACCTTGTTTTATTTCTTGGAGGTTGGGCTCTAATGTGTCATGCAAAGGTAAACAAGCACCGTGCTCCATGCTCCTCATTAGTGCAAGGATTTAGACTGTTAAGGTGAATATGAAGAATTCTCATTAATGTTTTATTAGTGGATCTAAGTGGAAACTTACAAAAGAGAGTATAGCACGGAAATGGCAGAAGGCAATGATATTCTCTGTGCTTCTGCATTACCTTTGTAACAGGTAGAGAATGCAGAACAATTTCAGGTCTAGAGTATGCAATTTAAACATTACACTGACTACCATGTGCTCGTATGAAATACTTGCATAGTGAAATATCTCCCTCCCTACAGAAAATTGATCTCTCCATTATCAAATGTGACCCAAAGACAGCACAGATGATACCTGTATCCACTGAAAAAGTCCTGATGTGTTTCTTTGTAATGTAGACTTCATAGTTGTATAGCTAACATCTCGGACACATTGCTATCTGTCATGGTTTAGGCTGGATTGGCCTGGTCAGGGGGAATGACAGATGTTCTCTCTCCTGCTCCACTTCAAAGGGAGACAGGAGAGAGAGAAAAAGAGAGATTTGAGAGTTCAGAAGGAACTAAACTACTTTAATAAAATATTAATAATAAAATAATAAAAAGAAAATGATGAACTATATACAAAACTGTATCAAGCTCCCAGGATGGTGATCACGTAACCAGCAGGCACTGAGGAAGTCCTAGACTGGACTCAGTACGGGAACTGCATTCTGGATCTGGATTCAGGATCGGGATCAAAGGCAGACAAACAGACAGAGTCCTCCTTGGACGCCAGCCATTGAAGAAAGAGGGCTGACCCTTTGATCCTTCAGCTTTTATACTGAGCGTGAGGTAGATGGGATGGAATACCCTGTTGGTCAGTTCTGGGTCACCTGTCCTGTCTGCTTCTTCCTGCAGATGTGACCCCTCTACGCTTTTCCACTTCCAACCCTCCAATGGGGCAAATAACGAAGTTGGCTGGCCTTGGTCGGTATAGCAATGAGGATAAGCAAGATTCTCTCTGCATCCCGTTCATTGACATCAACTATAAACATGGGTCTTATCACTCTGAGAGCCAACAGTTTCTGCACAGCATGCTGTTAATTTCAGCAGTTAGAAGAGGCCTAGCTAAAAAGTAAAGTTACTGAACAAAATTGGTCCTGTTTTACCTCTAACCAGGACACTAGCGCATGCCACTTTAGGTCTTTATGAATCTCTTGTGCTCTGCAGATGTCTGTAAGAATTTCCACTTTCTGATTATTCTACTATCTTCCTTCAACACACAGACCACAGCTAAGTTCAATAGTTTCGAGTAAATGTTTCAGCTGAGAACTGACACCAGTAAAACCTTTAGAAGAGTCAAAAAAGAATAATTCTAAAGCTTTTCATTTTAATTATTGTAGTTTCTGTTCAGAAATAAAATAGTTAACTGATTTATTTTTTTAAAATGGAATAATTAACCCCACCAAACATAGATCTTTTATGTAAATTCATTTCAGCTCATTTTCCACTCTGTTTTTTTGGCCAGAAAATTGAAAAATAAAGCTGTTGTTGAAATTGGGGGTGGGGGTGGGGAGGGGGTGTATGTGGGGTTTTTGGTTGTGGTTTGGTTTGTTGGTTTTGGCGGTTTTTTCCCCCCAAGTAATAGGAGTTCTGTCTTTGAATGGGATTTCAATTTAAAGACAGAAATGTAATTCAGATTCCAGTTTAAATACCTGAAAGGACAGCTCTTTACTGCATGAAAGCATTCATTGCTTTTCCCAGACCACTGTTTCATTGCAGGTGGACCTTCCTTTTCTGTGCTGCCCATAAACTACCTTGATCAACTTTTTATCTTCCATCTTCAATGATGCCTCGCTGCAAGGTATCATACAGTCTGGAAGCTGTGACAGACCTGTGTGGTACATGATGGAGTTTGGCTTGATATTGCTGTTCTAAGTCAAGCAGAAACTGAAGGAGATTTCAAGCCAAATCCATTCAGGGTGACTTAAAGTAGTAATTGCAGTGTGAGAAGGAAGGACAATGTATCCATGACATTGGTGGTGTTGCGCATTTACTGACTCCTCCACTATACAGTGCTAGTTAATGAATTAAAAATGAATTTTAAATAGCTGAATTGAGTTTCAAGACAACTAGATATGTTTTATAGGTGAAAAACAACTTGGAGAGTGAATGAGAAATCCCTTGTAATAGCTTCATTCTGAACATTCAAGGGTACTTCCATAACTTAGTTGTAACTCAGCCTTGGATGTATCTCTGTTAAATTTAGGTTTCTAAATAGTCTCCAGCACACACTTGCTCCCAAAATTTCACTTTCTATACCATAGATTTTGAGTAGTTTCAGGAAAATTGTACCACAAAGAGATTATCTAACTGCACAATGGTGGATTTCCTTGGGCTGGCCATGCTGCAGGGAGAACTTTGCATTTCGGGGGACGGGACACACACACAAAGCCCAAACACGCACACACAGACTACTGCCAGAAAACCCAAAACCAAACCCTCCTCTTCAGGTTGAGAGAGCGCTCTTCAGGAGGCTTTTTGTAGGAGACATTGAGCAAAAGGTGTTGTGAAAGGCTAAGGTCTGGCACACAACTGGCTTTTACCTAAAGTGAATAGGAGAACTGGGGAAGGTGGGGCAAAGCAAGCCTGGGGCCAGGCAAGCATGACAAGGAGCCTTGCTACAAAGGTAGTTAAGAGGTATAGAAAAAGGACTTCTTTTGACTGGAATAGCTTTGAGAATATAATATAGGTGCATTTGGAAAGAAATGCTAACTGTATTTACTTAAGATCCCAAGCTGGCACTTTTTTTGTGGAGGGTGGAAGGTATTCCCCTTTCTACTGACATTTGTTAACATGAAAAATGGCTGAGCTTGTGGGTGAGCTCCACTTGTGGGTGTGGAAGAATACAAACCGGAATAAAAATGGTGTTACCTGTGGAAAGCTAAGGAAAATTAATGGATGTTTGTTGATTAGACCTCTATTCCCCTTTAGAAGTGGGGAATGTGTCCGAAGGCAAACTGACTGTCATGGGGAAGCATACAGTCTGACTTCTGCTTTTTCTTGAGGATTAATTTGGGTTGCAAGGCTTGATGCAGCAAATCTGTATGAAAGTCTCATTCAAATGAATCTTCACAAATACTGCTTTTTGGAAAAGAATGTCTCTATTTTGGCAAACACACCACAGCTATTATGAGGTACTTCTAACTAACATGGAATTGCTGTCTCTGCCCTGTCAGCTGCTATCCAAGTGGGTGAATAGGGAATTTGAAGTGTTGGGGCTGCTGCCTCTAAGCATCCCTGTTAGAATTCATGCTTTAACAAAATCTGTACTTTACAAACAAGGAAGATCTTGTTCTCAAGCCATTAACGATCATTCCCAAGATGATACTTCTAGTTTGCTGGTTTCTTTTTCACTTTTTTATTTTTTCTTGCCTCCTAGGGTGTAGGCACCTAATCTGGGCTCAAAACCGTGCTAATGTGGCTGTGCTACTTCTGCATTGGCCATGGCTCATGTCTGGCTAGCTCCAAACACACATTGAGTTCTCTGTGCAGACGCGTAACTTCTGCCCAGTCAGACTAATTTATCTGAAAATGAGCCCTGCAACAAAGATGCCTGAGTTTAAAAAGCAGTTCCATATAGTTGTTGGGGGATGTGGGAGGAGAATGGGATCTGGAGTCACCATGGATCAAGGAAGCCAGGACTAGATTATTATTATTATTATTATTATTGGGTCACCTGTATTGCAAATCTGGTGCAGACAATATTTTAATTTTTTAAATTAAAACAATAAGCTACCATCAAGGGAATTGATTGTGGGGTTTTGTCTCTTCTTCCCCCTCTACCCTCAGTATGTGCTATTAATTGTTATGAAAAGTTAGAGTCGCTTTGTGTTTTGTTTTGCTTTTCCTTAAATGGGAATGTTCCATCTACTGTCTTCTCAAGCCTGATCAAGCCTTTTATTTGATCCCAAATAGTCCAGGGTTTTAGTTTATAGAATTATGAATAGAGGCTTCATATGCCATTTAAGATACAGGTTCCTTCTCATTTAGAATTGTTTGGCATTTACACTTCTTATTTAAACATGTTAAAGCGCTTCCATTACTAAATACTGCTTGAGGGAACCAAAGAGGGAGAAGAAATTTGGCATAAATCCCAGTGCAATTTGGAGGCGAAGGACTGAGGATGCTCACTGTCCTATAGAATGACAGTAATTAAAATTAATGAAAAATCACTGCCTAACACCCACCACTTGACATATTTCCTGAGGTGGTTTTTGCAAAAATCTCAGAGACCTGTGGCTTGGAGCTTTGAAGTTCCTCTGCCCCTCCTCAATCTCACCTCTGCTTTCTTATAGATAGATAGTTGAACAAATATTCTGAAAGAAGTTAATTACTTAAGATTCTTCTGTCTAAAGTAGTTTAAGTTCTATCTTAAGATGACTTTGTAGTATTGCAGTTTTACACAGGTAGAAGAATCAGCATTTGAGGAACTGCTAAGTCCAGTGGCAGGGATAGACCTCTTCCTCAATAGCCTTGTAGAGTCTACAGGCTTCTGTGGCTCAGCGGTGTGCACCCCTGGAGAGCTGGCAAGAGGACATAGCAGGGCTGGTGGATGATTGGAGTGTGAAGGGGAAAAAATTTAAAAAAAAAAAACAAAACAAAATTTTTGTGCGAAGATAAAGCTGTTTGGTTGAATAAAAACAGGCTTTTGGTACTTCAAATACAAGAATCTGTAGACATGATGATTTCAGAACTACCTTAAGATGGCATTGTCTATGGATGAATCTTTTGATAATTACTTCTTTATTTATACAATTTGAAATGTTGGCTAAATTGCTTAGAGCGAACAACCAGAAGTGAAAGTTCATCCCATAATCAAAAAGCTGGTTTTGCTGTTTTGTGTGTTAGATGCATAGATTTGGCTTCTTTCTGTTGTGCATAGATTTTCCCCTAGTTAATTTACCAAGGGTACCTTATTATAAGGACCTTTCTCCCATCTGCAGCAAAGAAGGGTTTGGAGATACACTTGTGACTTTTCTATCTCTTTTTATGGCTAGATACTGTGGAATAAGGTTGTATCTGTGCTGTCTTAGGAGTCTTCTGGAATTAGGATTATCTAAATGTAAAGGTCAAATAGTGCTGTGTTTCATACTTCCTTTTTCTTATTTTTTGTGACTCATAGCAGAACCCTATTAAGCAATGGGACAAGAACTGTCTAGAAACTTATTTCTTATTCCACTTAAAATCTTTTGGTTATTTCCTTTTTTCCCTTAGATGTTAGGGTCTTATAACAGAATGCCAGAAGGCAAAGTCAGTATTTGACAAACTTTGAGGGAGCAGGCCATCTTTTATGCGTTTTTTTTTGTCAGGTGAAATGCCTGAAGGAACCCTAATAGATTGTCTCTTCTTATTGCACACAGTGCCACCTACCCAGGGGTATAGTTTCTCTTTAAGATGAAGGAAACTTCCTCAAATACACTTAGGACAAAATTCTGATATATTTGTAAGGATTTATTTTCTTTCCTGCTGGGAAAAAATAAGCGTCAATGTGTCAGACAGAAGAGTATTCCGTGTCACTTGGAAGTGACATTAAAAGATTCTTTTGAATCAGCAAAGCATCTAACATACAAAATCTTGATCCTTTACGACTTCAGTGTTTAATGAACAGTCAAGACACTTTATTACCCTAAGGAAAGAGGCAGAAGTTGTTTCTCTCTTGGTACTTCTTATTCTGAGTTATTCTTTGTTTTTTGTCATGTTGCAAATCAGCAATGAAGAAAACTCACTCAGCAAGCAGTAAAAACAGCAACAAATGTTTACCCCTTGGGATATGTACTCTGGAGAGAATTCCCCACCCAAAATGAGTAGACACTTCAAGGTCTATGTGTGTAAGTTTAGCTTGACTTGGAATACAGGCAGTCAGCCAATCAAGAAATCAGACAATCCAGGTTTTTTATTTGAGATTAAGAAAATTTCTGTCTAGCAGGTTAATAAGTTATCTATGAAGCTCAAGAAGCATCAGAACTGCAGTTTGGAATATCTGATATTAAATCTTTAAAATAAACATTGAGAACTAGAGAAAAGAAATTGCTCTGCAAAAGAATTGAATAATACTATGATTTCCCTCTTCCTCACCCTTTGAACATATTGCTTAATCTATCATGAGACTGTAATTGCTGTCCTGAAGAAGGATATGCATGTAGGTGCCTTTGGGTTCCACTATATATTTTCTTTTTTGGCAGCAATGAGTTGTCTTTATTAGTTGTCAGTGTTTATTAATAACCTGAATTTTGGGCAAGATTCTTACGCTACTTTCATGAGAATGAATCCTGATTCTAGTGAATGTGATAGGAAAACTTTGTCACTGACTTAATAAAGCAATGCTTTTAGCTTGTCAATGTATGTTTTCTTGTATTATACAGTGAAAAAATTACTTAAGTATACTCCATTCGGTACTTTTCCCCAAAAATGTTTGAGTTACAGGTCAGTTCATTTGTACCTTTTCTATGATGGTTTTACAATCTGAATTAGAACAGGTTGAATAAGAACTTCTTCCAGCAGTTACACATGTTTTTGCAAATACGGAGTTGGTGTTCTAATTTATTGGGCCATGTTATCCTCATTCAGGAGTTTTTGGAGAATGGTTAATTATTTATGTAGATGGTGACTAATGAAATATGGTTTGTTTAGAACTCTATACCAGAAAGTGTCACACCTATGACAGCAGCGTGAACGTACCCTTAGACTGTAAACTCTTCAGGGCAGGGACTCCTAGGATTCATAGATGTGAACAAACCATAGCCTAAATATACAAATCTGCCTTTTTCAGGGCATATGTATAACTGACGAGTGCTCCCAGAAAAAATTGTAAATTACTTTCTTTCCCAGAACTATTCAATAGTAAGTTTGCTTTTTCTTTAGTTAGTTCTGGAATTAAATTTTCAGCCTCTATTCTTGTTCGTTAGATTTTTGTTTCTTCCTGTCTTGTCTTCTAGGTTTTATGACTACTTATTTATAGGTTTATTTCTTCCAGGCGGTTAAATTGATCTTTAATTTTATTTCATGACCACAGAGGAAAACAGCACAAGCTCGAGCAAGTTGGGAGGCAGGCAGGTACTGTACGCACTTTCCTGAGGCTAAACAGACCTTTGCTTTAGTGTCTTGGCTGCTGAAGTGTGCTCTTCTAAGGAAAAGGATGTTGAAGGAAATCTAGGGAATTTGTTCTTTTATTAGATTAAATGGAATAAAGATATGTGGTCACTCAACTGTACCTGGCCAGTGCAGAGTCCAGATGTGTGTTTAGTTACCAGTCTCAGATCAGTCAACCTAAGAGTATATGTGTAGGTGTGGAAAGAGCAGAAAAAACCAAAATCTCTTGAAAGCAGAACAAATTATCACTGTGAGTCAGTACTCTGGCCTCTGAAGTTGGTTTGAGTTTGGAAATCAAGGTTATAAAGACATTTTATGTCAGGAGCTAAGGCCTTGTTATTACCTAAAATGTGCCTTTTATTCAAAAGACCAGCGGATTATAGCAATGGTGTTTGCATTCTACAGTTTCAAGCTGTTGAAGAGGGAAGCGAGGGTGACAAGCACCTGAACAGTGCTTGGTGTACTGATGAAACAGGAGCTGTCTTTACTTGCCAGGCAGCTGTTCTGTAGGTGCAGCAATGCAACATTACTTTGGTTTTGCTAGTGCTCCCAATACTTTGGGGAATAGGATTTGCCACTTTGTTCCTACGCCTTGAGCAATTGTCATGTTTTCAAAAGGAAATTGCTTTACTATGATTCTAATTTCCACTTTCAAAATACTGTTTTTCATCTTCACTTTCTCTTTGCTTTTATTGGATGGAGCAAATCATTACTTTGAAAAAATGCAGCAGTTTCCTCACAGTCAAATAGGGCAAAGCGCACGGCAGGGTGACAAGTCCCTCCGTCAGGTTGCTTGATGTGCTGACAAGTACCACAATGAATGGCTAAGATATGCAGTTATGCATAATAGGGCTCTGGAAAAATCCCAGTGCTTGGGTCTGTAGTTTAGCATTCGTGGAAGGCGTGTGTATTTTAAATGTAAGAGGATAGCCCTTTATACTGCATTACAGACCTGGCTGAAAGCTGCTGCAGCAGTGCTAAACTAAATTTTCTTTAATATTAGAATATGTAACGCTACATATTGAGTACTTTTTCTGAAACTGAAATTTTCTTGTGTTCAGTAAATCATCCTCAACAGCAACGACTTTTGGGAACTGACCTCTTGGTCAAATATCAGTAGTCTGTGATCACAGCTTCCACTGCATGTTACCAGACACAAGAAAACTTATATATGTTTATTCCCTGTACTGGAACATCTTGTGGAATTAATATTGTGTATAATTCAGGCAAGGATCGTAGGAGCTCCTGGCACTTGCATGTTCTGCTGCCCTTTCTGTGGGTTGTTTTGGGAGGGATTTATCATCCCAGAAGGACATCCTGAGTTGTGGTGGATGAACCAAATGTTCACCAAATCTTGCAACACTAGTGCTAGGAAACACCTGAAGAAAATGCTATAAGACCAACATAAAACAACTGAAAGGGGGAATACTTCTCTACACAGCAGGACCTTCTGGAACTGGCTCCCCAAAGCAACGGTGGAGGCAAAGAGCATCAGCTGTTTTACAAAGGCAAAGACAAATTCATGGACAAGCCACTGGGGACACGGCAGCCTCAATACAACAGTTGTGGATATCAGGGATGTACAAGGGGAATGGCCTGTAGAAAGTGGCAGGGCTTGCATGTTTTGTCTGAGTAACAATTCCTTTTGTCACAGTTGGAGAGATAATACCAAACTAAACAGAACATTGGCCAGACCCACTGGGCACTTCACACCTTCTTTCAGGGGCTCCGACTGCCAAGGTCGAATCTGAATTTCCGTGGTTTTGTCTGCCAGAGAGTGAAACTCTGTGACTAACAAGCACTGCAATATTACTTACATGTTATAGGATCAGTCAAGCATATGGCTAAACAGGACTTGTCTATATGCCTAACCACCAGGTGTTAAGAGCTGCCAAACAGGGAGTTCACAGTGAATTGTATAAGCTATAATAGAAGCTTGCAGGTCAAGGGACAAGAGTGTTCCTGCTAACCCAACAGAGTAACATGAATATGACCAACATGAATGTGACCAGCAGTAAGCCGATTTGCTCAGATATCCTCTAATGTGACTCTTCAGCTTTGGTAGAAAAAAAAAATCGAGGCTTTTCTAGCAAAATAAGTTGTTGCTGCTTTGGCTGGTTCAGGAGTCTTTGTTTATTTCAAATTTGAAAGCAGTTTTTGAAAAGTATCGTAATGGAATTAAAAATTATACCAGGGGTAGCTAATAAGCATCCCCTTTCCCTTGTTGTAACAGCAGGAAAATCATAAAGGGCAACTTCTACATACAAAGCATCCGATTTCAATAAAATAATTGGATGCACAAACTTGGGTTTTAATATCAGTCTTAGTCAGTGTTTTTTCCGGTTGTGCACAATAATGAAATATAGGATAAGTTGTGTGAAATACTCTGATAATTTTTTTTTAATTAATATTGCCCAAGTTAGGGAAATAGAGCTTACAGACTATTGACTTTGTTTTCTCTCTCTCTTATCAAGGTTCAAGCATTTTTGAGGGTTTGGCAGGAGTCCGTAATCCCTGAAGCTCTAAATGATTTATCGCCTCCCTGTACATGCATTGAAGTAATCATGTGCCAGCTGCATTGCGTGCTCTCCTGTGGCATTCTCGCTCGTCAATCCAAAACTGTATGTGCACAGGCAGAGGCACACCAGTGCCTCCCCGGTCAGGACACTCATCTCTGGGAAGATTATTGCTCCAAAACTTGTATTTTTAGATGGATGTATTCAGAAAATGTGTTTGTAAACACGATTTTATTGCTATTTTGCTGCCTCCAGAGGAGATGGCTGTGGAGTGTTTCCTCCCAGGTTCTCTGTCTGGACCTCCTGATCCTTTACTTAACCAGTAGCAGCTCTCAGTCTTTTCTGTATCATCACTCCATTTTCAAACTATAGCAAAATTAGGCCTTTCTTTTCCATTTACCCATAAATTATGGTTTCCTGGATTTGACTGGGTTTTTTTGTTTGTTTTTGGTTTTGTTTTTAATTAATCTTCCTCCCATCCTTTCCCCCTTTCCAGGTAGTCTTTTAGCTGGCAGCTCTCCAGTGGAGGTTCTGCCCCAAGTCGAAAACCTGCCATGGTATTTCCTGGTCATACCTTAGCTTATTACATGTTCGTGGAGTCATTCTGCAAACAAATTAATTTCTCCTTATCTAGAAATTATAGAACTCTTTCATTCTTCCTTCTGCAAAGGATGTTAAAACAAATCTGTTTGAGGGGCTTTCATGGCAATGTGTACAGAAGTGCCAAGTGCATCTACGGATATAATAGGAGCAAAAGAGGTTTGAAAAAATGAAAGACAGGAAAAGCAAACTGTTGTGGTGAAAAAAGTTGTTTGCTTTTCTTGTACAAGCAGATGAAACTAAAAGGGTGCTGTCACCCATACAGGCAAAACCCATGCCCCTTCTCCTGCACCTTGCTTTGAAGAATACATTAGAAACCACTATTTAAAGGGCATCTATCTGCCTCTCTCCTTCATCTGGATGTGTTGAAAAGTTAGACCTTGTTTTCTCCCATGCCTCTTCTCCAGGCTTTAACAGCATATCTCAGCATGCTATTGCCTACCAGCTTTGGAGAATTTGCTTCTTGCCCTACAAATCTCCCATTGTTTATATTAAAAGAGCTGTGGTTTTGTTTGGCTTGAAGTCTGGTTCTTCACAGGCAATTTGGATGGTTGTGAAGTGGCATCCTAGGGTTCTGAGCATCCCTGTTCTCCTTTGCCAGCAGATGACAATCTGTCACCAGCTAAAAATCTTCCTCAGGCACCCAGGAAAAAAGCAGCAGATTTAGTCAGTTGCCAAGCAAACTGCTCGCTGGGTTTGTGTGAGGTTTCGTACCTCTCTGAGCAAGTTTGTTACTGCACAACACATTGAGGTTTTGCTGGGTTTTTGGAAATTTCTTTGGTTTGTTTTTTTCCAGTCTTGCTTCGTATGTAGCTAATCTTTCCTGACTTCAGAAATATCAGTCTATGCTACACAATATCCTTTTTTCTTGCTACTGAATTCTGACCATACACCAAGCTCTGCATAAGACAACTGTTGTTGAATTGGTCTGAAAAAGAAATAGGAATAACCAACAGAAGGTTTATTGGCACAAGGGAATTTGATTTAGAAATAAACATTCCTTCTAGCATTGGTAGTTAACTGCAGTCTTTTATCAGCTGGGTTAATTTTCTAGTCTACTGGAACTGTGAAGAGATCAAAAGTTTAATGACCAGTGGGGCCTGGGTTGTAATACATTATCTTGCTTCTCTTAAAAATATTGCAAAACCAGAAAATGTTTTTAACGTTATATGATGTACCATCAGTCAACATGCAGCCCTTAATAAACTTGCACTCTGCAGGATTGAGTGATAGTGGCAAAGGGAACATTACACTGCTTATGGCAAACACCCCCAGACTAAAAGCTTGCAAGAAATCCTGGAGCTGATGGCATTAGGATCTCTGCCAGATTCATTCCAGTTTCTGCTCCTAGGTCTCTTACATTAACTTACATTGTTTCATCCTTTTGGACATTATAAACCTCCTTAGAATTAAAAAAAAAAAAAAAAAAAAAGTTTTATATTAAAATAAATGTTCCATGGCATGATGTTGGTATATAACCATAGTTGATTGGTGATAGTTTGCATTGAAGCTGCGGATTAAATGAGAGAGTTTGAATGTATGCTTGTAAGTCTCAGTTGTACCAGGTGTGTTTCTTTCCTGGTATTGTATACTCATGGGACCATGATCAAGATGCTCTTTCAAAAGTGAGTGAAAGGCAGGCATCTACATACACAAAAGAGTTCAGACCAGGACTGTCACTTTCTGCGGGGGTGATACTGTCTATATTACATCCTTTGGGAGATCACAAGGTTAATACTGGAGCATGGTAACCAAAATTGTTGGTTCTCTTCCTAGTTCTGCTAATCGTATGCTCTACGTAGGTCTTCATCTCTCTGTGTCAGTGAATTTTCTCTCTAACTTGTCTTCCTAGGACAGGGAAATGGAGCACATAAACTGCATGTTTATAGGTACTGCTTGTGAAAGATCCTGTAAGTTAGCTCTTCGGGGCGCAGACTGGGTCTTGTGCAATGCTGTGTGAGTTTTGTACTTCGTAAATTTTTAATAAACGAAAGTGCTGTTTGTGGGAAGGATGTGCTTCTAATGCTGCACTTCATCTATTTTTAGGATGACATTTGTCTGCTCATTTACAGTTGTTGCAATCAGGGACAAATACTCTCAGTCAATGCACAAATTAAACAAATGTTAATGTGTTGGTCTTGATTCTGATGTCATCTGGGCAGGTGCTGCTCTGAAATAGCTCTATTGAAGTTAAGGAGTAAATCTGATCAAAGATGACATCAAAAGCAGTATAATCTATAAAGTAATTCTGCCTGCATGTAGAACATACTGGTTTGCAATAAAAGAAGAGAGCTTTATTGAATTACGTTAAATTGTTGTCGGTATGTTAGTAGTACAACCAAACTTCACCTCTGGATTTTCTGAAGTGATGATGGGAGGGAAACGGATTGTAGTTCTGACAAGAAGAGTTCGTTTTGAGATTTTTGACTGAGATTTTGCTACAGCAAGGTCCCAATAGATGGCTGAGATTCTTGCATTGTTAAGTCTCAGAACCTGGTTATGAGTTTTGTTGCTGGCAATAGTCTGACTCGCACTGCAGCTGGCACATTGAGGCAAGTTCATGTGTTTTGAGTGCAAAGAGATTAAAATACTGATGCAAGGGGTAAGATAGTACTGATTTGGCATTCTCGGGGTATGCAAAATGATTATCCCTGAAGCGATGCATGATGAGTGTGAATATGGCAACCTTTACCTGGTGGATTTTCTTGCTCTGTACCTACACCCGCTCTTTCACAATTACCTACTTTAATATATTAGTCTTTCTCACCCTTTTGACCATTTGCATGAGAGCTGAGTGAATCTCTGAGTCGAAGCAGAACTGCAGATCTGGAGCATGGTGAGATCAGAATGCCATGACACTTCAGGCCGTCAGCTGTGCAAAACACACAGTTAAATAAGTCTTCTTCTGTTTCATCTAAAAGATCAATATTCATTTGACAGTAAGCAGAAGAGGGGGGAGGGGAATGTCAGATGCACAGTATTAGTTCTGAGGTAGGGGAATGCTAACGCTGCATATTGCCATCTAGTGGAGCTGGTTAAGTTTCGGTGTGCCCCCTAGCACGTCTGACTCAAAAAGGCTGATTTTAAAACCTATTTGCCTGCATCTTGTTTTCTTTTTTACTTTCTCCATCTTTTCAGTGCAATACCAATTGACTTCAGTTCTAGTATAAAATTTTTAAGAAAATGGAGACATCTTGGTTGTGCATTTGCTAATTTTTATTTTAATTTACAGCACACTAATTACATTGGTTCTATAAGGACTGCTGGTCTCTGTGAAAGGATATGTAGGTGTGTGTGTTTTTGTTTCTGTGGGGAGTGGGAATCAGGAACGTGCAGCAGCATCTGGATTAGTATCCTTATTAACTTTAAGTAAGAAAGTTTGAATGCTCTGGCTTCATCTTTTATTCCTTCACAGAGGTAGAAAACTAATTTTCTAGGTTGGTAGATGCAGTGGGTGAACAGAGCTGTGTTTGAAGGGGGGGGGGGGTTGGAGGTATTTTCTTTAAGTTTTAAGGGGGTTTTTTGCATTGGGTTTTGGGGGGTGTTTTGTTTTTTGGTTTTTTTAAGACCAATGAAGCAGAGAGGAACTTGCTGGACATTTCTGTGTTGTCTTGTCACAGAAAAGCTGAGATATCTTGTATTGAGACAAAATTCAAAATATGTTGCTGTTAATGCACGTTTCTTCTGGTTACATGTTCAGATTTAGAAAGCCAGTTCTGTAACAGCCACGTGGTAATTCTTGGGATAAGCCCATGCTTCAAGGAAAGCAGGGGAGTTACCAACAGATATATTAAATTAATTTAAAGTTTTTCATCCAGAACATTTGGTATTTCAGATCCAAATTGGCTCTTCTCTGATCCTGTCTACAATAAGAGGAACAGAGGAGTAGGCAGTGACTGGTATTCTTTCCTTTCCACTCTTGCAGAAAGAGAAGTATTGTAGACAGAATAAATATGCAGCTTTGGACTTTCATTCTATGACAGCAATAGATAGGCTTGAGGGATTCTTTTTTATTTCATATATGTTGTATGTCTTCTGTGTTCCAAGGTATATGATGACATTAAGATGGCCATATGTTTTTGAGGACAGTCTTTGGACCAGCTTATCTGGCAAGGAATGCTTTAAATAATAATGAGACAGTGGGAACTCTTTAATAATAAGACAGTGAACCATCATAAAATAATTGCTGTTCAAAAGTGTATTTAAAAATAAAACTTTCCTCTATGCTTGAAAAAGTGTGCTTGTTGGAGATGCAGTCTTTATAGAAAAAGCCAAATTCAGTAAGTACTGGATATGGTTGAAGTTAGCACTTCTAAGTAAATACTATAAAGAATCAAAATGTAAAATCAAGGAGTAGAAACAAAAGTGCTTAATTGTGTGTTCTACAGCCATGACACATTTAGGATCTGGCCCTCTCCTTCTGACGCTTGTGACAGAAGATTCGTTAACATTTCAAAGCTAGTTTTGAATTCTTTAAGGACTTTTGTTCTTCTAAGGGCAGCTTCCTGCACACACAAAAGTCCCCGTGACTGATGGCAATACTAGATTTCATAAATTCTTTTCAGGCAAGAATATACAGAAAAATAAATATTCCTTAGAACAGGCCTTACTCAAACATCCCTGTCCCTGGGGACCCTTATGAAAGTTAGGTGAGAAGCCTTGGTAACTTGTTAAACAGCTGTAAGCCTTAGCCGCAAATGTGTTTAGTTGTCAGCCTCTTTCTCTGGCTGGCAGATACTGCTATTGAGGCATCATTTTCAGTTCATGGATTTGACATAACCAGTGCAACTTTCTTCCAGTCTACTCTGTGTTTGTAGCAGCTTGGTTGCACGATCAGAAGGCCCTGTGCCAAGTCCTTTGTTCTAAACGAAGGATCTAAATCATTTAACGTTTCAAAAACATGCCTAGAAATCAATAGAGGGGATTAGAAAATCAAATCTATTCAAGTTCAGTGCAGAGCCGTAAGGGTTGAAAAAAGCGCTAGAGTATTCTTTGAGTCAAACCTGGTGATGAAGGCTCAGAAGAAACCTTAGAAAAAGCACAAAGTATGAGCCAGAGCCCGTGCTGGCATCAACCTGTGTTGTTCCAAGTTAGCTGAAGAATGCAGACTAGCACCAGCTAAAACTTGAGCAGAAAGGCTTGGCTTTCCAGCATGAGAGCCATGTTCCATTTATGAAGCTATAAACCCCAAATCTAACCAAATTTGCACTTCCATGTAGGAAATCAAACCAAAAACCTCTCCCTAGAACTTAGAAATGTCAGGTAGCTCTAGATTTGAACTTTCTTTTTATTCCTCCAACATAAATTGTTTATACCAGAAGAGCAGGAGGAATGGTATTGAGAAAAGCAGAAAGCAAGCTCTTCAAGCAGAAATTAGACACTTCACCAAAGAAAAGGGGAACTTGACAAATACACAAACGAGCCTGTTAATTTCCAGAACAGCAACATCAAAAACAAGCCTGTCCTGTGAATGGAGACCATTGTAAAGGGACTGCGTGAAGCTGAGCAAACCCGTTAGTAGTGATAGAGTTGAACAAGTGAGGAGCTTCTCTGAACAAGTTGCTATTAGCATCCTCAAAGGAAAAATCAAACTTGGTTTCCAAATCTGAGCTTGGGTTTCTAAAACTGGGCTGGAGACTACTGAGAGGTGGGAACTGGAAGACAGCCAGGATGGTTTTCTTTAATTGTATAATCTCTCAACTTGGATATGAGTTGATCGAAATTTGTATTTATTATATTGCAATTAAAGCTGGTCAGAAATATGACTTTTCCCTATCCTCTAAAAGAATCTCTGAACAGGAGTTTGAAAGTTTGCAGATTTAAAATGAAGGAAGATGGATGCTCAGTTGGGACTTCCACTGGAAAAGTTTTCAGAAGCAGTTCTGCAGAGCTCTCCCACTCTTGTGCTTGCAGCTTGAACCTTTGTCTCCGACTTCCAGGGAAATGTGTAATATTGGGGATGTCATTGGAGAGGAAAGGATTCTGCCAAGAACCCCTCTGGTCTTTGGGGTTAAGCAAAGTGGTGGGGGAGGTATGCTGTACAGGTATGGTGCTGTATGGGTACTTTCTCACTGTTTTGTCTTAGGTATACTTCTAGAATACTACTTCTATTTTAGATCAAAGAAAAATGCAAAAGCACACTAGAAATCCTTCTTCAGTGTTTTGCTGTGGTTTGGTGTGGGTTTTTTTTTTCTTCCTCTCCTCCAGTTACTGTGTGGTCAACCTTGACAGGCTTTTAATGCTCTGCCAAATTTTCTGGGAGCTGCAGAGACCATCCTTCTAATGGATATATGATGTAATTATATTTCAACATTCTCTAAATTGGTCCCTTTTACTACCACAGTGCTCAAATGTACATGCAGTTGAAAGTTTTGCTTTGTGCATATGTATTTAATGAGGATGTGGCCCTGAACTATCACAGAGGGCCAAGACAGCCTGCTGTACAAGAGCTTTTGGTACCCAGAGCTGACTGTGATGAACTACAAATGTTTTTATTTGTCTCATTAAATGATTTCTCCAAAGTAGTAATGAAAACTTCTTGTTTTCATTATTCTGCTGCAGTACTAGGTGAGCAGAAATATGAAGAAAAATCAGGGTGGAAAAAGAAAACCCAAACCCCTTCAGGACTTTAAAAGCTGACCTTTTAACCCATATTTTCAACACTTAGCTTTAGCAAGGCTTTGGTGCAACAAAGGCTGACGACTGATCCTTGTGCTGTCGCACTGTGTGGTGCTGATCTCCGCCTACCCATCAGCAAGCTACTGCTTACAGAAAAGCAAAAAAGCTCTACACACTTGTTTGTTTTTGAAACTAGAAACATGCTCTTTTGACTCTTAGTTTACAAACTGCAGCACAGCATTATTCACAGAGTTAAAGGGGTATGGGGAACACTTGACACTACAAATTGCAAGTAAGAACTGGAAGCTGTATTTCTGTTGGAAGCGTTACTGCATTTTCCTCATCTGACCTCGTGGAGGTTTTTATGCAGAGATTGGCTGGAAAGCAGGAATCAGGGGTGTATACTAACTTGGGTTTGGATGCTTTCTAGTAGTATTTTGTGTTGCTACATGTGCTTGAATCACAGTGTTTGGATTCCCAAAACTCAGGGAATCGGTGTTCTGGGCCTAAACTCAGTCTGCTCTCTGAAGTAAATTTACAGTTCATAACTTGCCATTGTTTAGAAATGGTTTTTAAAACATACATGTGGACAGTTGACCCAGGTGCAAAAGGACAAATGTGTTATTATGAACAAACAAGGCATTTTCTTTGAGGATGTATTATCTTCACTAAGAAGGAGCATTGCTGTAGGAGAGAAAACATCAACTGGATAGGAGCTCTGTTCAATAGCCCTTCTGGCTGTTACTGAATGTAAATGCTCATCTGTAACAGAGTTGGTTCCATGTATTATAAAATCCCCTATTAACTTAATGCTGTAATCTGCATGAGTAAATATATCTCATTAAGGTAACTGCTGATTTTTTTCTTGGACAAAGATCATAGAAGATCCAGGTCTTAAATAGTAGCTTTAAGGAAGTCATTTAAATGTTAGATAATGATGCTCTCTCTTACTCTACACTTCATTCTGCAGTTAGTATGCTCAGAATAGCTTGGATTGGTTTTGACCAGTTTGGGGGGTTTTTTTACAGTCAGTATTTCAAGTGAGAACAGAAAAACAAAATAGGTGTGGGTTTTGGGGAAAATAAAAGAAGAGGAGAATTGTTTAAACTAAAGGAAGAACAGTTGTTTAACATCTTTACAAAAAACAAAAATATCCATTTCCAGCAGTAGCAATTATGGAACGGACCACTGGAACGTGACTCCAGGCAGAGAGTGTGACAGTGGGTAAAGGAACCTAGACAGTTTTTAGCTTGATTAGTCCCTCAGCAGGTTATGAGAAGCTTCTTTGCGAGAGCAACAAGCTGGACTCTGTGATGCTGGGGCTTCTTTGTCCTTTGGCTTTGAATAGAAAAGTAAGTTGCAAACACCCATGTGTTAAACACGGAACAACACTGTCCCCTGCAAAGACCTCAGTTACCTACTGCTGCGGGCCGACCCCAGCAGGCAGCTAAACACCTACAGTCTGTTGCTCACAGTTGTGCTGTATGTTTTTGTTTTCTTTTCAAAGCAGTTTCCTGTATTTTGGTCATATAGAATTACACACAATTTAAAGCCTAGGTTGAGCTGTTGGGGTATGCTGTGGTTCAAAGAAATACAGGACTTCAAAATGCTAACCAAATACTTATCACTTCTATACGCTGTTTCTATGCTACCTTTCATATTTTGAGATAACTTAGTAGAAAAAGACTCTTAATTATGTGAATTTGCAGTGATTTAAAAAAAAAAATCCTGAAAATTGTCTCGTGTGATTAAAGAGGCTATAAATCAAGCATGTAGGTAACTTTCTAAATCTTGTCTTTCTGCATAAGTTCTTTGATCTTTAAATGCAGATGTTCAGCCC
This sequence comes from Burhinus oedicnemus, assembly GCA_008921705.1. Taxonomy (NCBI): domain Eukaryota; kingdom Metazoa; phylum Chordata; class Aves; order Charadriiformes; family Burhinidae; genus Burhinus; species Burhinus oedicnemus. The sequence goes on from VFFE01009197.1 coordinate 2,077,405, forward strand.
GGTGCCACGGAAGAGTCCAGCATCAGCTGACACCTGAACCCCTGTGTCACCTTTTTTATGTCAGTTCAGTGCCCTGCACCCTCTGCCCTGAGCACCGGGGCACTGCACCCACACCGGCCTCCTGCGGCCCCTTCACAACCCAGCTTGAGAGAACTGTGTGTTTACAGGGTTAGGGTTCTGTGCAACTTCTGTGGCTTCTTACTCCCTTTGCAGTTTTGCCTCTTGAGGTGTAATACTTTCTGTGATCTTAGGAAAACTGATTAGACCAGGGAAGCAGTTGTTAAATTTCAGTGGCCTCCATAGCTGGAAAATGTCTAAGGCATTTTAAGCAAATAGCCCCCACTGACCCAAGTGCCTATTGTTGCTTATAACAAAACAATGGAAACAGAGTAGTGCTAAACAGGCATATTATGTTTTGCACTGCACCGAAGTAAAATAAATGACATTTATTGTGTAAGCAGGTAATAACATCTCCCAAACAGAAGAGTTCCTGTGTTAATCATATTTGACTTCTCTTACCGGCTTGCTTCCTTCTCCCCACCAAGAAAGCAGGTTGCTTGCATACTTTATGAAATAAAAATTGTATTCAATCTCTCTCCCCAGTCTGCTGTGCCAAGAATGCTTCAAATGAATTGTATGGCCATGTTTGTAGGCTTCTTCCATCTAAACTTTTTAATGGAATTCCATTTAAACTTGTCTCTAATATGTGTCTTGTTCATGCTCTTTCCTTTGCACAGTATAATGGATTCTTTAAGCTTTGAAAGTGAGTTGTTGTGGCCTAAAGTAACAAATCAGTTTTGGAATGCATGCTGTCTGTTGTAAATGATTTGGGGGTAATAAATTTTCTGGTACAAAGCAATAGGCAGAGTTTTCATAATGTTGAACAGTTTAGACTTGTCTTGAAGGGAACAATGTCACTAAAGCAATGTGCTGGTTCCAACTATTTGTTATTACAAAAGACTTCTTTTTTTTTTTTTTTCCTTAAGGTAGAATCCTCATCAGATTTCATGCTTTGCTGTAACTTGTTTTATTTCATATGTTAGACAAATAAAAATATTTGAGCATAGTTGTCTATCTGTTACATCTTTTAATGTAAACTCTTTTTCAGGCTGCTTAGGAAAGCTTCTATGCGTTACCCTTTATACTAAAGACCCGTTAAAGTGCATTTGATTACTCTTAGAACGCTTAATGTACTACAGTTGAACGTTGAAAACTGAAAATTAAGGCAACAGTGCAGAGGCTGTATGTGTTACCTTAAATTTAATGTGATGTTTTTTTCAGCACTCACTAGGTTCTCTCCTTGAAACATAGACAGATGGCGATTTCTAGAACTTTCCCTTCCACAGATAAATATGGTAAACTAACGGCTGGGTGCTCTAGACAGCTCTTAAGTTAGAACTGGATTTTGGTAAGACTGGATGGGCAATAACTATCAATAGACAAGACTCCTCTACTTTTCCATGCCAGTATCCATCTCATTGGTTCTGGGTGTTATGCAAGCTACAGGAAGGCTCGCATCTTTATCTGAGTATCCAGATTTGGTGACTGCAGTGCAGGAAAAATGAACCTTCTTAATATCCAGCAGCCATGAGAGTGAGTAACTTTCCTTTACTAGCACTCCCCCTTCCCCGCACACCCTTTCTTGCTGCAATACTGCAGAGTACCAGCCTAGAGAGAGACAGTGAAGGTGCCTCCTTTTTACAAACAAGACAAAATGAGTTTAAAATGCTCTTGTGTTAGGTGCTTGCATTGTGACTCCCAGTGTTATTCTCACTTATCTGCAGTCTTCGTCTTCTGTTTTCCCTCCTGCATCAAAAACCTTAATGAGGTTCTTCTCAAAATGAGAAGTAGTAACTGTAAACCAAATTTGCTGGGAGAAAGCAAGTATTTGATACACAAAACTAATTAATAGTAGTTTAACAATACTTTAACAGATGTTTACAAAGCCACTAAGTTGTTGTTGAGAGAAAAGACTGTGGTGAGCTGTTTTTTCCTTTAAAGTGAAGGGAAATCCTAAGCTGAAAGGGAAACTTAAAGTGGCTGCAAAGAGGTTGATGTTAGTGAATATTCTTTGGATGACTGCGGGGGGCAGCGAAAGGAGGCAAGGAGCAATATGGGGCCAGTGAAAATAAAGTCAATTCCCTTTTTCCTGAAAGCAATAGGAAATGAATTCTGATGATACTTTAGTCTGATTACTATTATCAAATCATTGACAATCCAGACAGGTAGGTTGTAATTCCCAGCAGGAAAAGTAGATGATGTGTCCACGTAGTGGGACAGTGGAGTACTTGCTTTTCTAAGAGGAAATGGCAATGGTGCTAAAAAGCAAATATAACATAGTGTCTTTAGATGCTAGACATCCAAATGCTTTCAAAGAGCTAAGCAAGGAAGCCTGTGAACTGTTATTATTGGGGAAAGGGATGTAGTTTCCTGATTCTCACACCCTCCCCAGCTCTGGGAAAACTGTGAAGTTCTGGAGTTGCCCAGGACTTTATATTAAAAATGAACAAACCGAATGACAAAAGACATTATAGACCGGCTAGATAGAGCATCTCATACACAAAACACATAATTTATATATTTGAATAGCTGAATGTTTCTGTATCAGCTAGTGAATGTGGCTTCAAGGAAAATAACACTTAGGTATAAGCTTTGTATGCCATAACAAGCTTGTTAATCAGGTATCTAGTAGGAAATATCAATTCACTTTGGGTAGGGTGTTCCTGGGTTAAATTGGAACAGTGGAAGGAATTTGTGCATTCAAGGTGGATTAAAATCTGCTCAAATGAGACCTTTGACTGTAAACTAGGACGTAATGGAGTGAATGGGTTTCTAAAGCAATCTTACTAGACTTGACTCAAACTGAAATTTGTACAGAAAACTTGCTGATTAAATGGAATAGTGAGACCTCTGTTAGTCACAGTGCAACTGGTATCTTCTGTCTGGTGATAGCTGTATATGCAAGTCTTGTGCTGGGTTAGCAAGACAACAGCCATAGAGTAGACATGCTGTACCGCCATTGTGATCTGTAATGCACATAGGGCTACTGTCCCCTGAGTCAAGAGGGTCACTGAACAGGTAGGCAGGAGGTATTGGTGAGTCATGCAAGAGGCGTTGTGAGAACAGCGCTGAGATCACAAGTAGGGATGTGCTGGCTGCTCCCTGCAGTTGGTCTTAGTCCAGTTCACAACTGAACAGGACCTAGCTGGAGTTTGTCACGTGGTTGCATAAGCAGGCTCTTAGCTGAGGATGGAGAAGGGGAGCTGGTTTTGTAGGGGTGGGAAAGCTCAGGAATATCGTCATAAAAAGCATATGACAATCTTCCCCTTTTCTAGTGTGCTTCCCTGTATGCACCTGTTTGTGGTCTGGAATGAGGATAGCAGAGTGACTGCTCACCAGCATGATCTTTCCCTTTCTCTGTGATTAGTTTTGTTTTCTCCATGGCCTGTTATTCCTAGGAGTGAAAATAAGTGTCTGTGAGGGCAGAAGTAGTCAGTCTGAACAGGAGGTATGTGGCTGCTGTATGGTGCAGATGAGGTTGTGTTGCACTAGCCCATGCCATGGGGAGGTGGGAGGCAAACCCCTCACAGATGTCTCTTCCTCACTTGCTGCCCTTCTCTCTTCTTCCCCTTCTTCCCCACCGTAGGTCCCAAAAGATGCTACCCCAGGAGTGGGACACCTGCTTCTTATTTCTGAGAGATTTGGATATGTGTTAGTGCAAAGGAAGAAGGGACTCTACCCAGCATGAACACCACAGGTGTCTATATTTGCAGGGAATCAGATTAGCTGCTGGAGCTGGCTGTCTCTGGGCCTTTTTGTGTCCTTTAGTCCTTTTTCCTCTCTTACAAGCCAGGAGCTGTATGGCCACTCAGGAAATTAACTTACTTATTGATCTTTCTGAGGGCGTAGGGATGTAATTCTGTCTTTATTACATCAGATTTTAGAAGATATTTTTGAACAGTGGCAAGAGCATAAAAGTCACAGGAAAAAAAAAAGCTCACAAAAAAAAAAAAGGAAAGAAGCAGCAATCTCTGTCTCAGACCTGGCTTTGTGGAGATAATCAAATCAGTATGTACGCATGAGGAAGAGAGGCAAGATTTTAGCAACTTGTGTACTTTAAGAACTTTATATCAGCAAACCTAATATTAGAATCAATTTATAAGCTTCAATTTTTCCTTATTTTGTCTTATAGGAAGAAGTACAGGGTTTATTGTGCAGTTTTTTTATTTCCACAGCATATTTTCAGAACTACTAATCTTTATCATTTTGCTTTGTAGCCTAAAACTTGGCTTGGCAGCTCATGAGGTTTTCCATGAAATTGCCTAAGGTGTTCCCATAACAGCCTGCACTAATTTTCATACAGCAAATGTTATCCTCTTTTCCTAAGAACACTGACGGAATGTGTGACTTCCACAAACAGCCTCAGCAAAAATGTGCCCTGAATCTACAATGATCAAATCTAAAACAATTAAGATAGATCAATTGTGTTATATCATGAGAAAAATGACTACTGCTGATATGTTCATTGCAATTTATGCTCTTGACTTTTCTCCCAAGTTTTCAGTATCTTGTAGGGAGAGTTTCTAATATGCAAAGCAAGTGTTCATATATACTACAGATATATGATTTTTGCTGGGTCAACTTTGCTAGCATGCTATCAGAAGTCACTATTTGTCAATTAAACTGGATTAGATGAGTTAAAAATGGTAGAAGCAGTTTATAAAAAAAAGTGAATCAGAATTCTAGTTGGATTTTCTACTGACTTCTAGAAAAACTCAGATAATCATGTAATCAGATAAAAAAGTCAAGAGTTAAAACTGAATTTTCTTGAGGATCTTTTTCAGAACTTATTTAATATTTCTTACAGTACCTTCTTCTATGTACAGGAACTGAAGTTAGATCTGGTTGAAAAAAAGGTAGCATCTTGAAAATGTTCATCCTGTAGCAATTCAAATTTACAAGACAGATAACATTGATGAGGCTCACAAGAAATGAAAGAATGAGATGCAGTGCTGGTGATGAGTTGGTTTGGGTTTTTTTTTTCCTTATTAAAGCACCAGCAAATATGTGTACTACATTCCCAATAGGTAAAGGATTCCAACCTTATTATAATGTAGCTTCAATTTGAAGCTATCAGATCTCGAGTGAGAAAAAGAGAGCAATCTGTCACACTGGCATTTTCTGTTTCCACATTTTCCTTATCACCAAGTAAAGAATATTTTTTCGTTTACACCTACCTGTAACTTTATGTAGCACAACCAGCATTTCATGCATTTAAGAGGAGTAGAGGTGTCATGCTAATGATATGTTCCTTTTTCTGCCTTTTGAAGGGCAATTTAAATTGTCTTCCTGAAGCATGGTTTGCATTAGTGATGCTAAAATGTGTGCATGTAAGTACTGTAAATGGATACAGTGTAGGAGTGAAGATATTTCTTTCCTCAAGACTGAACAGTGATTTTTTTTTTTCTTATTGAAATACAAATTGCCGTGTCTGTTTAAATCTGAAGTGTGGGGTGTTCTTATTAGCACCTCTAGCTTGAAGTCTTTTCATATTCAAATGAATGTTAAGTGTTAGTAGGATTACACATTAGTCGCATTTTAAAAGAATGGGCTGAAGAGCGTGTTCAACTGTATATTGTTCATTTGAGAGTATATTAAGTATGCTCATTTTTAAACCATATTTCATCATCTGATATTTTAGAAAAGAAATAGGAAAAGGCAGATAAAATTTAAGCCTGTGTTAGCTTATATCGATTATTCTGCGTTTTGATCTTGCCTTTCTCCTAAATTAGCTAAATATTTAAAGAATAATTGAGCAGGAATGGCTACTTCATTTAAGGATTCTTTTTTTATTTTATTGATACCATCCACTTGGCTTTAGAAAAGAAACTAACTACAAGTAAGTATTTGATGCCTGACTGGCATCTTTATTGATTTTTCTGTGTATGTTCACATACTAAACAAGTTTTTCCTCTTCTCAAAATACACACAGTGCAGCTTTAGAAGCCAGTATTCCTAAACTGCATTCAGCATGTGATTTTGGAGGCCATCAGCAGTACTTGGACTATTTGATTAAATGCTTTCAAGAAAGCTTTCAAATGTGCAATAGCTTCATGCATCATATTGATGTGTAGTCTACGCACAGTTCAGAGAATGTTGTGGCTACAGAAGCCCCTAAAAATGTCAGATTACTTAAAATTTTTGGATGAAGCATATCCCCATGACACTGTGATTTAAGGATCTTTTGAATACCAGAACCTCTTCAGAGGTTTTAGGATTCAGAGCATTGAGAGAGCACCAGTACAACATGCAAGCTGCCGATTGCTTCCAAAGCCAACGTGAAGATCAGCGTGCCTGTGATATAGGACCAGCTTTCGTACTCCCATATTACTGAGCTGCTTTGTGCATCTGAGAAGTTTCTAAACTGCTTGTGGAGACTTATGGTGTTGGCAGGACTTTGTTTGGCCACCTAGTTCTGCTCCCATTTGGTTCCTTAATCTTTCTGAGATCAGCAGATTTTCCAGAGGCATCCTTTACCATGCAGAAGGCTTCCAATTGTATCTTTTTCCTACCTACGTTTCTTTAACATTCATCCATCTTTAATCTTCATAATTTAAAATTAGTGCATGTGTTAGAAATGTTTTTAAGAAATTGCTCTTCTTGCATTAGTGCTGAACTTCTTGTACTCCCAAAACTTTTGAAAAATCAGCTCTGTCTTGCTAACAGCATTCATAATAAAGTAGCTAAAGGAACCTAGGTGAATTAGAAGGGAAAATTCATTAAATGCAGTGATTTCCTTTTTACATGCAAGGTGTTTTTTTTCCAAATAAAGCAATGTTAAGGTGAGGTGGCTGCTGCTTTCCTGTAGATGTTACTTAGACAAAATGAAATGAGTTTCCCTGTTAGTGGATTGTTTCTTTGCCAATGCTTGAAATATTTCACCAAATACCTTTCAAGAAACCATAAAACATCATTTTACCATAATGACTCTGAGCCAAGGTGGAGAACAGAGATAGAAACCTTTGAAAATCAGCACACACTATTAACATTTTCCCATTTAATGGGCTCTTTTTATTTCTTTTCTCCTGGGAAAAAGTTTATAATTCATGGTGACATCCCCACTGTTGACTCTTCACTGCTCCCATCAGCTTTATGAACTTATGTAGGTAGCTCTAGCAGCTACTGCTTTTCTTGTCCCACAACCCTGCTTTAGTTGCATGGTAGCACTGCCTGTGCCCTGTCCTGTCTGGCCAGGGGGGTAAGGAGGAGGAGAAGGCTGGGGAGCCTTAACAATGAACTGGCTTGCAACATAGAAAATCTGAGATTATAAAGATACAATGGTATTTTTTGAACAGCCAGGTGATGTGTCTTGGGAAGATTGGGAGCAGAGCTGAAAGAGCTAGTAGATAAACTCCTGAATGGTGTGTCCACTTCAGGTAGTTTAAACAGGGCAGTATAGATGACACTTTTGACACAGGGCATCACAAAAAACGTGAGTTCCAGAGATGAGGATGTATTGGATAACAATCTTAAACTAATTGCTTGTTCCTTAGTACATCCCCTCCTGAAAGCACTTAACAACTGCTTCTGGCTACTTTCAGAGACTGAATATTGTGCTACATGGAGTTACAGTGTGACAAAGTACAGTCCAAAAGTAATAGGAGTATGAGGAGAGACAGATCCCCTTTGTCTATGGATGGCACTGCATTAACAGAGAGAACGGATTTGCAGGAGAAATATGATGCTTTTCTAAGTCATTGGGGGGAAAATATCCCAACAAATGTTCTTGATATTCTGAGAACAATTATGTGGTCTAAGTACTGAAAAAAATGTCATTATCGCTTTGCCAAGAGCATGTGCTTTAATATCACAAAACTGGTCGTAGTTGGACTGTGCACATGCATAAGAATTTTGCTGTTCAAAGGATGGGCAGCTTGTATGGAATACTGGAAGGAGAGAGTTTAAAAAGGAAAAGCTTATGGCTGGCAACAGCAGCTGTGCGGCAGCAGGCACAATTTATCCCTTAGCTGGCTTGCATGTCACGGTGTGCTGCCTGTAGACAGCAAGAGCAGTGGTGCTGTGTGTGTGTGTACACAGAGCAGCTGATGTCAAAATGACTTCTTATCTGATATTGCCTGGATCTCCTCCTTCATATGTTTTGAAAACCTTTCTTTTCTTCCCACTTCTTATGTTATGTAGTAATCTTACCCAAAGATTCCTTGGTGATAAAGTCTGAAGTATCACTAGCTAGCTACAGAAGAAGCAGATGAGATAGAGGTGGCATCGTGAGTTGGGACTGGCAATTTCAAGTAATGTGACTGAGCTCTGTTCTCAGCCAAATCTCTCAAATCTGGAAAATCAGGAGATCAGAAAGGAGGTACAGGATTTACAGGACTGTCAAATTGAAGAAAAAGGTTCTTTGGGATGCAAGATCCTAGCACATCTTCTGATTTCACCAGGAATGGAAAAGAGCAGGTTTTGGAGAAGGGGGAACAAGGGAAAAAGGAATGACAAAAACTACCTCCTAATATTGATTTTAAAAGCAAGCCTTGGGTTCAAACCTTGGGCAGAGGTTCAAGTCAGTTCTTTATCTAAACCAGTTCACCTAATCCTAGTTATCAGCTTTCTCCTCTCTTGTAGGCATGAGTTGCTCTATAGCCAAAGGGAAGAATCTTCTCAGTTAAGAAATACCAAGGAACTTGCCTCAGCTAGCTACTGTAGTTGAAAGAATTTTTTTTCTCTATTTCAGATTTCACTGATGCTTTTCACTGAAGCTTTTTTTTTTTTTTTTTTTTTTTTTTTTAAATATGCCTCTCTCAGTTTTTATGGGACTCTTTAGTCTATCAGTTTTGGACCCCTGAGGCTTTCAGCTTTCCTAGTTGCTTCTTTGCAAGCAGGACTCCCACAGCTTTTGCTTAGTGCTATTTATGTTCTGTGGAAAGGCATGTACCTTGAATGTTTCAGTGACCTTGCAATTTATTCATGGACTGTGGTAAACTCTTATTTGTGTAATTCATAGGAGGTGAAGGGTGCTACAGATTATTTTTTTTTTCCAGTACTGCACCCTGCCCTGATAAAAACAATAGAAGTAAAATGAAGCATTTATAGAAAAACTAGCCATCTGTCCAAACACTGCTCAGCTTTTTGTCCAAAGGCTATTTTATGGAATTTGGTGTTGAGTGTTTGTCTGTGCACCTGTGGTCGCACAGAAGGACACTTTTTTTTTTTCCTTAGATAAATATTTATACAGGAGATACTTGCACTTAATACTGCTTATTTTCATTTTGTTTCAGTGAAAATACTACTACTATTAAAATAGAGCAGGACAGAAATATGATGCAGCTCATCTACACATAGCAGATCCATCTGCTTCTTGAGAGATTTAACATGTTTCACTGATTATTCACTGTAGAACTTCATTAATCTAGAGGAGCCTGTAGCTTTAGGCTACTGGCACAACATTACTATGGGAGAGGGTTGGCCTCAGGGGACCTAGGAAACCACAAGGATTTTACCTCTTCCCTCTCTGGGGCGGTCAGGCATGCAGCAGCCCTTGCTCTTAGCCCTCGTTCAGTACCTTTGTTGCACTTGAACCACTCGATGGATTTGAATGAGCTTGAATTCTTGGAGGTCAAACATATTTCAATCCAGATACCTCATGATATCACACACCTCTGCAATCGCTTCCCTGCTGGGCAATCTGAAATGGGTGCTGGAGTGGCAGCGCTTGGTTTAGGCTCTTGCATGCTTGTGCTGCAATGAGCTCTGCTGAGGCTCGCTCCTGTTCTTTGCTGTTAGCTCCAGCCATGCCGCGGTGATGGCCTATTGCTAGCAGTTTCACCGAGCTCTGATTGGGTTCCCTCAGCACTGCCACAGTACAGAAAATTAGAAATAAAAAATAAAAAAGTCTTTATTCCTTTGATTGTTTTAATTACAGAAATCTTATTACATCCCTTCTAGGGATAAAGGACACATCCTTAAAGCAAATGAGTTGTAGATGGAGTTTGGCCGGTTTTGTTATGAGAGATAATTTAGTAACAAAATTTGGATAAATTTCAGTTTAGTGTTTTAAAATTGAATTGATGAACTAAAAGAAAATCTGTACTAGAAGAAACTTTAAATTCTGTGGTCTGGTTTTTTTGCAGTTTAGAAAGTTCTGTCTCATTTGCAATTTCTCTATAATATGTTTTCAGAAGATAGGTGAATTTTCTTGCACTGCTTTGCTTTATGAATTTGGTGATTCTCTGGTTCTGCAGAATTATTAAGTGTATTGCAAATAATTTAAGTCCTTTTTGTTGTAGTGCAGTGTTAATTCTTGGAAATGCAAAACAAATCGTGTATCTAACACAGTATAATACTTATACTGGGAATAAAGCAGCCTCTGTAACACCATAAAGTATGAATGTTTAACAATTATTTCTTTTATGCTTTATGAATTTCTAATTTTTTGTTGCTGCTTAAGCCTGTATCCGGTTTACTCCAAATATGTGACCTGCTATTCCTCTATAATAGCCTGCTTATAAGCAATTCTTAATCTTTCCTTTTCTCTTGCTGTCATCTCTGAGTGCTCTTCCTGCAATGATTAGAAACCTTCTTCACCCTTTAAGAATGGTATATGGTCACAAACAATATATTCAGATGAAAGGGAAATACTTGACCAGCATGTCTTAGCAGCTCTTTGATCTCCGTGCAGAAGGCTGGTGCATCTTCCAGCCATCCCTTTCGGAAGGTGAACAAGTGAAACATTGTCTTGTTGGGGCAGAGAGGTCTGCATACTTCACATAGAAGGGAAAACACTGATCACCTTCTATATGGTGTGCTGGACAGAAAATTTAGAAAATAAGATGTGCTAGGGAGAAAGAAAAAAAGGCATGTTAGCCAAGCAGCTGTTAATTAATAGGCCAACCAGTCCTAGGGTATGCATGTGAGAGTATAGGGTATTTGCAGATGTGTGTGTGCAAAAGATATATAGATTTCTTTGACATGAAAAACATTGTTTTATCTTGAACTAGACTATCAGAAAATAGAACATTCAGAGTGTAACTTGAGATGGCAACAAACAGCAAAATGATGGAAAAGCTTCAGCTCAAGGTGATATTTGCCTTCATTTTGGAAACATGCTGTATGTACAAGTTGGGATTTAGGTAACTAATTGAGAAACGTCACTTGAAGACACAGCAGAAGGTCCTAGTGGTCAGCCTGTCCAAAAGACAAACATCTATTGGTTCAGATGATGCTGAATTCATGCTGTGATAGCTTGTGTATTAAGTGATTCCAAAGTACTTTATGAACAGTTGGGCAGTTTGTAGGTTTAAGATGTGGGACATGTCAAGAAGGACAAAGACATTGTTCCACTTGACAGGAGTGTCAGCATTAAGATCTGGGGTCTTGTCAAAGCATCCCAAAATTGAAAACCTTGAAATTACTGGACTTTAAATTTAAGCCTGAGTGATGTGGTCAAGGTCATAGAGAAAACTCATAGTAAGTGGGCAGTAGACCATTAATCCTGGTTCCAGGATCCTTGTCTAAAATGCCAGTTTACACTGCTTTGAGAGAGACTTGTAATTGTCATACTTCAAAATTGCAACTGGCTAAATACATAAACCAAACAGACCTGTCAAAAGCATTTAGCAGGCAATTTGCCAACTTCACTTTCTGTTGTCTCCTTAATATGGGGAAAAAACATGGTTGCATTCCCTGTACAGGCTCTAGACTGCAAGCTTCTCGGTCTTGGCTTATGTTCAAGGGAGGCAGGCTTCTTGGTTTTTTTCTCCTAAACCTACCATGCCTATTTGATAGAGGTTGCCTGATTTCTATACATCGTGAAGTCCTGGTTACGCTGATAGTGAGCAAATAGTAATTTTAGTGTAATGAATACATGCTGATAGACAGATAAATCTTTTTCTTGGATTTTTGCATACTTAAGGATCTGGCCCCACTCCCATTCCATTGAAAGCAGATGAGATGCCTGTAAGATTAGTCCCATATTAATGACTACAGAACATTATGTCATATAGAAGTATAACAAAAGATTGTGTCATATAAGTACTAAAAAAAACATGGTTACCTTCCTAAGGCAGTGTTTAAAAACCTGTTGGTTCAGCAGATCTTACAGTAGCATAAACAACTTTTTCTGCTCTTTGAAATGTTTGCGTTACTGAAATGCTGATTGATTTCTGCTATGCTATTGTCCAATGTATGACCTTCTGAAAATGTCGTGTGATATTGTTTTCCCTCTACTTCTTTTGAAGTAGTTACAAAATGTAGAGATGAAACAAAATATCATAAAATGCAATTTAGATAGATTCTGCCTGATCCACGGGTAATGAAAAGGAAGCTGTTTATGGTCTCAGGGGAGATAGAAACACTTGGGCAGTACGTCTGACACAGTTTGTAAGCAATATCCAAAGCATCAAATACCCAAAATCTAGTCAAGAATGACTTAGGCAATTGGTGGTTATTCCAGCTTAACATACAACAGATATCCTAAAGCAAAGCATTTTTGGATATATGTATATGTTCACATTTTGTGTGCACTTAGGCACACAAAAGAGAAGATTGACTTCTAGAAAGGCTTCAATGTATAGTTATATAGAAGATTAGTATTCATGATGGATGGCTTCAGAATATTGATATGTTACTCTCTCCATCAATCATATCATTTTTGCAACTACTTTGAAAATTAAGGTCTACCAATTAAAATGACAAATAGGGGGTAAAAAAGTCTTAGGGGAAGTTGCTGTAGAGCTGATCAGGTAAGAGCAACTGCCATTACGTTTGGATCCATTATGCTGCTCTAGAACCAGGGTTCCTGCTGTATCAGCACCGTCCTGACTGCGAACTCATCCAGCAGGAAGCTGCCAGCATGTGGACTGGAAGTATGGGGACTCTTCTCTTGAGTTTAAGATACCACATCCATGAACTAAGTAGCAAACAGGAGAAGTGAGGGACTTCATTGGTTGCAAACCTTTAGGCCACTATTTAAAACACTTCAAAATGTGCTTCAAAATACTAAGTCATTTAATTTTTGCAATAAATTCTCTCAAATCAAATCTTGTTTACCTCCTTTGTTGTGGAAATCATCAGAGACTGCCTTACTGGAATCATGCAAACAGCTGCTAGCAACTGCCAATCACCTCTTGCAAGGGTAATATTGGCAAGAAATAGTTGAATTTCATATCTTTCACCACATAATTGCAACAAAAAACCCTTCAACACCCTACTTTAAAAGGTGGGGGAGGGCAGAGAAGGGTGCAGAATTGAAGAGACAATCCCTGTCTCACACACGTAGTGACAAGCCTTACATGATTTTTATTGCAATAATTACTGTATCCTGCTGATCAAGAATAATTATCATCACCATAGCAACTTCATATGGAAAGTGTGATGGGGGTGGGACAGTAAAATTGGTCCTTGAGAGCAGTGTTCAACATGCTCATTTAGTATGTTTTTGTGTGTCTGTGTTGGTCTTGAAACATTAATATTCATCCTCCACGTTTGTTTTGGCTTCCATACCAAGTAAGGAAACAGGGGATATTGCATCAGCATAAAAGTCCAGCTGTTGTGAATGCACTTGTAATTTAATGCAGGTCATTCTTTGATTTAGAGTTTGGAAGCACAGAGTCTGAAGCATCTGGGTTCACAGAATAGCATCTCTCTGCACATGCTGCCCTTCATCTCATTGAGGTAGACAAAATGGCATTCTGTGCATACTACTAATGAAGGGGGTGGGGGAGGCTTAGCTGACATTTTGCTAGCTGTGCGTCTGTACTAGATGCCTTGGTAATGACATACCTGTACATTTATTTATGTATTAGGCCAATGTTTGCTGTTTCAAAACTTTCTGTCCTCATGATTTCTTGCAACATTCAGCACATTGATTTTTTTTTTTTTTCATTTCTTCTTTCAAGAGCATTTCACCTATGCAGAGATTATACTGTTCCAAAAGCACTTTTCAGGCTAATTTAAAATGAAAAATAATATTTTGAGGAATACCAGGTGACCTGGACATTTGTGATCCATTTAAAAAAAAGTCTTTAGTTTTATTTTTGTCATATAACACACAAAACAGCCATTTTAAGTCTTTAAATACATGATGAAAATAATTCATAAAGTTAAGATTATGCAATATGAGTTCATAAAGAGGACTTATGGTATTCCAACACATCAGTATGTCTTCACTGAAGTTTCCAAATTCCTCAAATCAAGAGTTAAAGTAACACAGACCCAATGTTTCAGAGAAACTAGAAAAATAGATTTAGGACACATGGCAAGTTTGCCACATGATATGAAGTCTTTTCAGTCCTGAACACATAGTCAGTTGGACTAGTTCACTTTGGGCATTGTCAAAATAAGTACTTGTGAGGAAGAACTAAGATAAAGACATTGTTTGGCATTCTGAAAATCTGAATTCCGATATTTTGGCCACACGGGTTCCAGGTTTCTGATGTTTCCTTAGGGACACCATGGTGCATGGTTGAGTGATTTGATGGTGATGGTGAAGGAGCTTTTTCTTTCTTGCTCTGAGAAAGGCTTTCCCTTTTTGTACTGAGATATACCTTCTGTCGTTCCCAGTTAAATTGGGGCAGTTATGATGCCATGGATGATAAGTCTTATGGGTAGATAATGAGTGGTATCACCTCGCCAGTCTGCAGATGCGGACCATTTGTAGATAGCCTTGTTAAGTGGGTTTGTCATTGCAATCTGCTATAGCTAGAGGAGTGGCAACCCTGGCCTTCAGGGCTTCTGAGTCCTGTTCCAAAGCATCTATTTGCAGTGGTAAAGTATGAGCAATGTACCTGCTGTGTTGAGGTGTGCTCGAAGGGATGAATTAGGGCAGCACCACAGGAATTGCTTTACTTTAAGAGTATATTCTTTTCTGCCTTGTTTCTTCACTCTCTTGATCTTGTAAAGAAAGATGTGGTTTGAGGTACGCATCTACCCTGAGAGATCAAGTATATCTTCTTTCAGGACTGACTTTCATAGCCTGTCTCAGGAAAGGCAAAATAGAGTTTGTAACTCTCAGCCCAATAGCTGATAAATGAAGGGAATGTTTTAGAAGGATTTTTGGAAGCAGTGACTTTCAGTAAGCCTGCAGTAAGAATAGACCAGGTGTTAGTGGTCCTTCTTTATTACGCTGCCACGAACCTGACTCCTAGCTCCCATGTCTTAAGTGCTTGGAAGACAGATTATTTTTAGTCAGCCCATTGGAACACTGTGTTAGGTATTGACTTTTTGCCTTGTCCTAATTTTAAAGCAACTGTGTCTATATGGCCCAGTATTCTCCTTCTGCTTCCTCTGGTTCCTTGGCAATGCCTGTATTTATCAAAGGAGAGGCTCAGTATTACAGCGTTCTTTCACTGCTTGCGTCCTTTCTGTCTCCAGTCTCTCTCTGCTTGTTTAAGGGTAAGTTCCCTTTTCCCGCTAACAAAAGGGGAGGCATTACTGAGGACTCCTACAAACTGAAAGTTGGACAGAGGACACAGGCACTGAGAGGGATGTCCCCGAGAGCGTGGATGTGGTAAAGCTCACATAAAAGTGAAGGGGTAGAGCTTCTGTATCCATCATTTCTTAGCTTTTGAGTCCTTCTCCCTCCACACCCTGTGTTTTCTCTTTTTCCTACCCTCAGTCCTAAAGAAGCAACAGTCCAGTGAGTGAAGATTACCAAAAAGATGGCAACACTCAAATCCAGTAGCCTTTTGGCACCTTATGTCCACATGCACCAGCCCACCTCCCTGTGCTCTGCTTCCAGAGATTTATTTGCAAATCCTAGAGGTCTGATGGACATTCGGGATTCAGGCTCCTGGTTCTTTTTGTGGCACTCGGTTCCATGGCCAAGAAATGACTAGTGTGACTGATTCAAAATTACACTGCTCTCAATGCTTATTAAAATCTTTCATCTCCCACTCAGTTAATTTGCATTGTACTGCTTCCAAGTTTGTGTGTGGCCTTTAGGGCACTTTTAAAGTAGTATTCTTAATCTGTAAGTTTGATTTTTGGGGGGTAGAGCTGTCACGTGAGTCCCTAGTGGTGCAAAGCAGACAGCAAATTGCAGTGTGTGGCTCGGTGTCATCTGCAAGCTGTCAAGAGGAGGAGTTGGGCCATGGTACTCGCACCGCTCAGAAATGTGGTTTGCAGCCTGGAGGTGCTGTTGGTAGGACAGCAGGCTGCCTGCACCCCTCCTGCTGGGCAGCAGTGTCCTGAGCGTTCTAGTGGTGGTGTGCTGCTGCTCTTGGTTAGCCAGCTCTAAAAATTGAGTATATATGGTAGTGCTCTTTTTTCCCCATTTTAACCAGTAAGAGGGCTCTCAGGTTCCATTGTGATACAGGTTGCTTTGAAATAGAAGTTTTGCCAGCTTGAAAAACTTGAGACAAACACAGTTCACATCAGAAAATCTGAAAACGATTGCTTCTTCTAAGAGCTGTTTTCCTGTCAAAATATAAACATGTAGCTACTGGGGAAGGCAAGATAAGCCTAGGGCTATTTTTTTTTTTTTTCATAATAAGGGTCTTATTTCTATATGAAACACTGTCCTATGGAAGTTTAGATGCTCTGACCATAATGTTCCATAAAGCCAAACAAGTACTCACTTCAGTTTTGACAAAACAGTCATTCTTATAAATTAGACTGTTCTCTCTCCAGTTCAGGAAAATATCTATGAGGACAAGGTTAGGATCACTTATTTTCTCTGTTACTAATTACAGGAGCATCTACTCTTTAATACATCAAGATTGATGTAAAAGCATTTACGCTCACCAATGCTGATATTCCATCACTGGAGCAGTCTGTCATGCTGGGCTGGAGTGGTTTCTGTGGCAGTGAAGTTACTTCATCAAGTTTGGATGGCTTTGAAATGAGTTGCAAAAATGTAGCCAAAAGTCGTGGGCTGCAGGCAGATACAGTGGGGTGGAGTTCAGGGCACAGCGGGAGCGAGAGGTCAGGGTATGAGATCAGAATGGGCCCTCCTGCTCTTAGCCTAGTGATCGCAGGAAGCAGTTTCTAGTTCTAGCTACTGTGTCTCTGACAAATCATTAATGATCTTGCTTCTGGGTTTTTTTAAGTAATGCGGTTATAAACTGATACAGTTTTGAATTGAAATAATTCTTGTTTCTGAACTTTCTCTTGGTTTCCTATTTGTTGTTCTAACTACTGGGCGCTAGAATGACAGCAAGAAACGTTTACAGAGTGTGACCAAATATCACATAATTAAGCAATTTGACATTGGAATGCAGAAAACAAAATGTAACAGTAAAAGACTGGTCTAGATTTCATCTGCTCAAAGTAATAATAAAGACATCAGCAGGGAAATCAGTCATGCACATATATTATTTGTGTGCACTTAAGTTGGACAGATAGGATAATGGATGTGGTATACACCAGATGTTACATTTCCTGAAAATAGATATGTTAAAGGAGCTCACAAGTGGTTGTCAATGCCCCTTTCATTACCCCATCAGTCTAAATATATCCAGTTGAAATAAACATCTTAGTTTGTCTGAACTTGGGCTTCACCTTTAAATTTTCTATGCTACTTTTATGTGCAGAAGATAATAGTTAATAAATTCTGTGATGCTGTGTTATACTGTTTCTTAAATTCTCTAGCAGATTGAAAAGAGAGCACCTTTCTTGATGTCTCATTTTAAAATAAAAGCAACAGCCAGGTAAGTGCAATGGTGTTAAAGCATAGTCTTATGCATCACAACATGCAGAGATAACATTCTCAACTGCATGTATACCCAGCTTGTAGGTAAAGGTAAAAAGCACTCTGTAATGTATGTGATAGTTACCAAGGTAGTTGGCCGTGCTTTTGCATACAATTAAAAAAAATCCATGTAATTGAAGAAGAAATAACAAGGTGTGCAAACCTTCAGCATTGCTCAGCAACCCAGTGCACAGAGTGCTAGAAGCATGCACTGGTGTTTACGCAGGGAGTTGTGGAAAAAGATGGGTCTTAAACTATGTAGTTGCTTCTTTATATCATTTATTCCGTGAAAGCGAGTTTCAGGCATTCAGAACTGAACATACTTATTTCCTACGGTGACTATTACGCCACTGAACATGGTGGGACCATATTAATTTCTATGAACACAAGGTCCAACCTCTAATGTAAAGACCCTTCCAGCCTTATCTGGGGGAGGGAAGGAATTTGTGTTTCTGTTGACCATTGTTTTCAACACCAGGAATCCTTTATTAAAAATGCCAGCCAAGAGGGGCAATAAGCTTAGGTTATTTGACCTTCTGAGCTAAACTGTCTTCTCAGTTTAGCACTTAATCTGATAAGGAATAGCCTACTGTTGACATCAGATTGATAAGAGATGCAGTACTTGGACATTATTTCCATGTGTTTGATGTTTGGATGGCATTCAACTCTAGTCCAAGGAAAAAGATGCCTTTAGCAGCTGAATACTATTGATGTTGGTGTTATCAGGGTCTTTTAGGATGCTGAAAAGTACTTCACTGAAATAAGGAATACGATCTGAATAAAGGAGGAGTCTGAAAAAGGAAGTACATTTGAACTGGACAGGGCCTTTGGAGTGCATGGAATGCACTTGTCAGCAATTATTTTTGTGCCAATAGGTTAGATAAGTGTTACTGTTTACATACCAATTCGTTCTGTTATTGAATAATTTCTGTAGTAACCAGGGCAACAGTTCCATCATGTGATAAATTCATTACTCCAAAGATACACATCTTCATAAAGGAACTTCATATCATCAGGTTATGTAGATGCTTGGAAAACTTACAGCATTTCTTAGACAGGAGATAGGTCCAGTAAATAAACAAAATCATCCCAGACTTAAGGCTTGGCTACAACCTGTGTGTGATATAAGAAGTCTTCCCCCTGACTAGACTGGGTTTTGGAGCTAGTTTTAAGATTGCTTAGTATTACCAAGCTCTTGAATTTCTTTTCTGCTCCTTCCATTCATATATATGCGAACAGAAGCACCCAGGCAAGAGAAAACTGCATGGGATGGGCAGAATGAATGAGATGAAGGTTTTTCTTTTAATCTGTTACAAAGCCCATGATACAGGATGAGGGGAAAGACAGAGGGAATTCTGAACTTTGGCTTCCCATGATGGTTTTTCATGGAACAAATGAACTCCGATGCCAGTAAAAGTGAACTTTGGTTACTTGCCCTTGAAGCATCTGATTGTATAGAGGAATGGTGGCTTCCAGAGATACATGTTCAGGCGATCACAATCTCCTGAAAGTGCTGGAAATTTTAATTCTGAATTATTTCTACAGCAAAACCCGAAAGTTTGGCATAAAACTTTTCCTTGCAATTTTGGTTGTTTTAGAAGTGAAAGGAAAGCCAGAAACATGGCAGAAGAGTAGAAGATTTGACCAGGAGAGTATTAATAAAGATCAGTGTCTGTAGTTGGAATAAAATAGTCTGTGCATGTCAGGGTGAGGAGAGCTGCAGCTGGAGAAGTTTATATGTCAGGAGGCTTAATTTATCTTAATTCAAGGTGCAATAAATGGTGGATGTGGAACTGTCAAGTTAGGTCAGAAAGACCTATCAAAAGGGGTTGCAGGTCTTCAGCACCGCTGGATCTTTCAGTCATATTACGTCTTTCTATAAGTTCTGTTCGGAAGGCAGATGCAAGCTATGGGGCTCAGTGCAAAAATCAGTAAAAATCTCTAAGTCCTGCCTATTAAAGGGCCTTATTATATTACTGTATGTTCCTATTTAGATTTTGTGCAGTAGCTTTTGTGTGGACTGTCTAAAAGTGTGTGCTATGGCAGCTATAGCTGTATTTGCAGATTCTTGTTGAATAACTTGCTGACATACCATAGATAGATATCTCCCAGACAGTTAAAGCTTGATTTCAGTATATCAAAGCCAATTAGCTAACTACTTATATTAAAGAGATAAGCCATTTAATAGGTCTAAACTTTTTTTTTTTCCTTTTTGCTACATGTGATAATTCTGGAAGTCAAATATTTTATAAAATGAGTGAAGGAACTTCATAATTATTGAAAGCAAAGACTTTTGTAGCATGTTCAATGCATAGCATGATGGGATGCTGAAACTGTTGCACTAGGTTTCTTCACATACAGTAATATAGACAATATTCTATCCAAGTGAAGAAAAAGTAGGAAAGAGGAACACAAAAGCCAAAATCAAGATATTCAAGATGCTACATTCTATGCAATCTGTGAAGAAATATGTCTTCAAAATCTTCAGAGCAAAAGAGAACGGGGAAGCAGCTCTATAATTACTCCAATCAGATAGTATGCCAACAAAAAAGGAACAATTAGTGATGTTTCCCAGTCAGTCGATATTTCTCCTTAACTGAGTGATCTATTGCAGGGATATGTAATTAGGGCCACGTAATAATAGGTTTGGTAACTCTATCCCTGTCAAAAAGGGAAGAAAATCCATCCTATTGATAATTGCAGGTTTCTCTATGTCTCACTTCTTTACATCCTCCTTTTCCCCTCATCAGATTCTTTAAACATGCCTGGCTTTTGGCTCACCATATTGTAGTTTGATTCAGTGAACGTGTTTATAGATGGCATTCAATTAGCTCCCCAAAAAATTAAGAGATTTTTAGCCATATAATTCAGAGAGAGAAGTTCCTACCTTGTACAGTGTGAATGAGTAGCTCAAAAAAACCCCCAAACCCTGTGATAATTTTAAAACTCCTGTTCGGTGTCCTTGAATTTTCAATTTTTATTTTTTTATGTTTTATATGTAGACACTACTTTTTGAGAACCCAAGTGGTACTATAGGAAACAATGTGATCTGATGGAAGAAGTACTTCATCCTAGCTGTTGCCTGTGTGCCGTATAGGGAATGTCACTAGGAAACAGTACGAGGTTTTAGACTGCAGGTTTTCTTGCTGATATAAAGAAAGCATTTTCTCTGATCTCTTGCCATTTTACCAAATGCTTTCGTTAAAGGCGCAATACTACCAGTGAAATATTCCTTCTGCAAAAATATAACAAGATTTCAAGCAGAAGGACACTGGACCCAGCTGATGCATAGCCAAAGACTCCGTAATTTGCATGATGGCAGTTATTTCATTGCTTAAGAAAAGAAACCCTGAATGACAGGTGACACCAAACATACAAGGAGTGTCTTGAAGCCTGCTGTGAACAAATGCACACAGGAGGAACCCTGTACATGATTTTTACAGGCTAGATGTCATAAGAACTGACAATTTTAGCAATGGCATTTGTCTGTTTGTAACACCCTGTAAATGCTGGGGTAAAAGTGATGCAGGTCTTTCAAGATATTGACTTCAGTAAAGTTTGAGCATTATATCTAGGACTCTGTAATGGGATTTCAGAATTAAATCTCCAGGTTAAAAAGGCAAAAAGATGATACCAACTCCTGGGCAAAGACTTTAACTGCTGTTCCCAGGCAGAATAACCATTTTGCTGTGCTTGAACTGGTGACACGGATGAACTGCATAGCATCGTGAGTCATTCTGGAGGTCAGCCAGACACACTATTGATAAACTTAAGAAAGAAAATTTTGCCTTCTCACTGCAAACATACCTTCCATACAAAAACATAGTCTGGCACTAACTCTTACTCTTTTGGAGGAACTTGCTCCTGCTGCAAGTTGCTGAGTGCTTGATGGGCACCAGTTATAAGTAGGCAGGCTTACTGCTTGCTTATGTTGGAGTTCTTGGCACCAACTTGGTGTTTGTTCTTGCTTCTTGTTGGAGGACTTCTTCTCATGTTGCCCATGAGATACGGGCCTGAAACACACCAGATTCACACCTGAATTCATCCAGTATTGTCAGCGTGCAGCAGATGAATTGTGATGAGTTGTGCATGCCTTTTAGTGACACTGCTGTATGCACATTGCTTGCAACCTCCACCTCCCCCTAAACTGCTCTTTTGATGGCACTTCTAGTAGTTTGCAATAGTTGCCACTTTATTTGTTTCAATAATCCTGATCTTAATAATCAGCACAGACCCATGTACAACCTAGGTAGATAGCACCATGATCTCTGGGTAGTAGCAAGTGCTTCCAGGTGTGAACCTGCTGCCCTGGATAGTGTTTATGGTGAGGGTAGGCTACTGACCAAACTTTGTCCACTCTGATACCGGTGAAACGACTGTGCGCTTCTCCTGGTATTCATGGAAAAAGGAGTCAGAGGAAGCCATTTATGGTGCACAGGTTGTACCAGTGCTACAAATCACCTGAGCTGTGCTACATACTCTTCAGCACCATCTACTGGTGCTGTTACTGGAATATTAATAGATATTTGTGAGAGTGCATGTTGTTTGCCTGCATAAAAAATCTTAACCATGTGACATCTGCAGCTAAGTAAAGTCAGGTTAGCAAAACTAAAATCTGCAGCTGTTTACATTGTAAACTAGAAATCTGACTTTGTAACGTGAAAGGAAGAAAGACTCTCTGGTATTACTCTTACCAGCGAGTTCCTTCCTTTCCCAGAAATAAAATCTCACTTTTCCTTTATGAGAATGACATGAAGCTGTCTTTAAATAAATAAATAATACCTCAAGCAATGTCACATTTAGAGCAAAAGTCAATTTTCACCTTTGTAGATCCACAGACAACTGGTAATGGAAGGGACCTCAGGAGGCCTTGTACTCCAGACTCTTCTTTCAGAGTAGGATTGATCTTTATTTTCAGTCAGTCTGATCGTGAACAAAACAAGCAAGCAATTTTGTGCCTGACCTACTGTGACTGGGAGCCGAAGCCAGCTGTTATAGCGCCTACAAGTTCTGCCATGCTGGCAGCTGGTAGGTTTGCCTGTTGGGTACTGTAACCACATCGCATGTTACTACTACTTCCATAAAAGTCCTTCTGCAGCACTGATTGCAACACATGTTGGGAGATTTCTGCCTTCCCTGTTGTATTTATTCACATCATCTCCTCTATTTTACATCTGTTGTGCAATCTTTTTACTAAAGAGTAACAACTGACATTACATTTCTGCGTATAGAAAACAGGTATGACAGATACAGGCTCATTTATCCAAAGGCTATCATTGGTCAGTTATGACTTGCTTCCCATTTTTTAACGTGCTGGTAATAACAATATGTAATGAAAGGGAATAGATATTTTCAGTCTTCTAATTTGCCATTGACTGGGATTTATCCCAATATGTTCTTTTAACTAGAAGTGTCATCTGTCAACATCTGAAGTATTTTTTCACTTTACAGAACAAGAAAATGAGTGAGTCTGTTTTCTAATGTTAAACAAGATGCAGAGTTACACTAGTATTAAAACAAAGATCAGCTTTCCAAAATGTAAAGAACGAAACAGACTTCCAACTACTTGACATCTTTTTCATGAAAAGATCTATTAACAATAAAAGATTTTTACAATGGTTTCTGAAATAAATTATGCAAAGCTAACAAAAATTGTATGCAAGTTACACAAAGTGGCAGATAAAAATAGAGAGAAGGGATTTTTATTCACATATTAATTTATAGTGTAACTCTTTTAGCTTACCTTTACATTGGCAAACAGACTGTTAGGACTCCAAAGCCAGTAGCTGCCAGCTGCTTCCAGGAGAGGTATTAGACTTCCTGTTATATGACCCAGCAGCAAGGATTTTCCTTTGAGGGGGGCTCCATTCCCAGAGAAGTACGTGGTTGTGTTGTGCATCTTAAAAATATGATTTCACCTAAGTATAGCAATGGAGACTCAACTGTACTCTAATATCCAACAGCATGGTGATCTTAGCTGCCTGAAAGATGTTTAGGACTCCCTAAATTTGTTCAAATAAGTAAGCATCATCTTTCAGAAAATTACCTACAGAATTCAATATAGATAATTAGAAGACAGATCATATAAACATTATAATAATGTACCTTTCATCCCCATAATCGTTGTCCCTCCGGTGTTCTTAGATAACTGACTCAAAACGACCACAACCTGACTCAAATCCTTTCAGAGAGAACCAGGATCTTTGTTCCTAGGGCTATTTCTTCCTTTTTTTCTTTTGTCATTAAAAACAGTAAGCCAAGAATATTATTATTCTGAATTCTCATACTTCTTGCTATGAATGCAATTCCTTCCATTACTACAAAGATAACAATCTATACTTGCTCTCCTACTATCAGCAGTAATGCTCACCTCTGAAGTACTGCAGCCTGCAGAGGTAAAATTTTGCCATCTTGCACAACAATTCATACTTTGTTTCTCCAAACAGGGAAATGGCTCATTTGAAGATAAGAACACACTTTCAAGGCTGTTCATTTTGGTATAGAATTGTTTCCTTCTGAATTATTTGTGATCTGACAAAAACAATCAGACTAGTAGTTCTGCTTGCAACCTCAGTTCCACCTAATGACATATTGAACTTCACTTTTCTGTGCATATCCTCACATTTATGTCGTATAAAAATTGGCCCATTCTGCCCTCTAACTTTGGAATTACAGTTAGTACGTTAATGCCAGTTGTTCTTCTTGACTTGGAGGGTCTTGCACTGACTATGTCTCCTTACAGCTTGACAGTGAAATTCTGGGAGTAACATTTGGCAACGCGTACAGCATGAAAGGGAGTGGGAAGATCCAGCAGAGTTCAGAGAAAGAATAAAGCATTTACAGCTCATTCAAGTTCAGATTGAACTGTCTGTCAGCTTCTGGTTATTGTTTGGTTTGCACTATCTCTTTTTTTTTTTTTTTTTTCCCTGTTTTGATATAAAAGCTGCATTACATGCAGAAAATAATGCCGAGGTATTTATAGAGAAGGTGCTTTGATAAGAATCTAGTCAACAGTTTATGTCATCATTTTCTTCAGCTCTTACTTAAGCCTTACAAGTACACTACTCCAACTAAAACATGCTGTGGTAAAGTTCTCTTCTGACATGCCATCATAATGTTTGGTTAATTGTAACACAATAAGGAAATCTTTAAGAAATCTATAGCGCAACATATAATCTTGGAGTACTGGGGAAACACTTTTTAACACCCAGTTGGAGGAAGGTGTTTTTAATCTGTTTTCACATCTCATGTACAAGCAGAAACCAAGCTAATATAAATGTTGCTCTTTAAAATGAAGCACATGCATCAAATCTTGCCGTGGTCTAAGGCAAAGCATCTTCCAACTGAATGGACATTTCATGCTTGTAGCTCAGCTGAGGTTAGCTGGGTGGTAAAGTGCTCATGTTCATTGAAAGTTTCTAGGGAGAAACAGAGGAGAAAAACGCTAACTTTACAGATAGAGAACTAATACAAAGTAATGCTGAAAGCCTCAAGGCAGACAGAAGCTATCAAAAGCCTGTGACCTGGCTGGCTTTTTGGATTTTTCTGCTCTTGCTTTTATGTAGAGTCTTCCACTTCCACTCATACATTTTTACTTTTGACATCCCAAGACAAACTCTGGAATGACCCTGATCCTTTTGTGGCTGGAACTGATTTTTTGTGTGTGCCAATAACATGCATATGGAATGACTTGCAACACATTAAGAAACCCGTGGGTGTGAGCTGTAGAGAAAGCAACTGAGATAAAAGAAGGGTTTCTAGACTGCAAGCGTCACAGTTCAGGCTCTTTTGTGCTGTTGCTTCTGGGTATTGCATACTGAAGTTCATACCAGAAGTGACTGCCTGCCATCCCCAGGTACTCGTGTCTTTGAACTGCAGAGTGAATCACGGAGTCACAGAATTTTCAGAGTTGGAAGAGACCTCTAGAGATCATCTAGTCCAACTCCCCTGCTGACGCAGGAATGCCTAGAGCACATTACTCAGGACTGCATCCAGGTGGGTCTTGAAAATCTCAAGAGAAGGGGACTCCACAGCCTCCCTGGGCAGCCTGTTCCAGTGCTCTGGCACCCTCACTGTAAAGAAGTTTTTTTCTTGTGTTTGAATGGAACTTCCTATGTTCCAACTTGTGCCCGTTGGCCCTCATCCTGTCACTGGGAACCACTGAAAAGAGTCTGGCTCCATCCTCCTTCAACCCACCCTTCAGATACTTCTAAGCAAGAATAAGGTCTCCCCTCAGCCTTCTCTTCTCCAGGCTAAAGAGTCCCGTAAGGGAGGTGCTCCAATCCCCCAATCATCTTTGTTGCCCTATGTGCTTGCATTTGTTGTGGTAGAGTTAATGTTGCATTGAGGCTCAAGAATTAAGTGTATGCCTACAACAGAAGACCTATAGCTATTGATAGTCTTCCCTAGCTATTGATAAGCATTCAAAGATGCTGTCTTCTCTCTTGATCTCTGCATTATTAGCTTTTAAACTAACCTGTGCAGCTCCTAGGGGAACAAGATGCGCTTCTTGGGATATGTGTACTGAGAAGCTGGACCCTTGTTAAAACCTAGGTATGTTTTATATTGCACCTTTCCTTGTCATAACGAGTGCTTGTGTGTCAGCTAACCATAGGGGTAGCTTTATTAGTAGATGGCCTTTAGGCATAAAAGAATAATTACTTACAAACATAGATATGCAAGGAAGTTGTAATAAGAAATAGGTCTCTTAGATCATGTTGGAATCACCTTGTAACCTCAATTAGAGTTCTTGTCTTATGACTGTCTACTGCTCTTCTACTGACAACCAAAAACTTTCTCGCTGTTCCAAGTTCAACCTAGTCTTGGTCACTGCAGTTGAATGAGATAGGGATTATTTTACTGCTACGCCCTTATTCTTCTCTAGCCCTTTGATTAACATTTCCATTGTGTTTCTTAATTAAGATATTCTTGAGTTCAGTCTGTGCATCTCTGCTAGTCTTTTGATACTGTTCTTGCAACATCCTATGTAGCAAATTATGCACCTGCATGTATTACATGTTCCTTATGTGCATTTTTGCTGGGTGTTCTCCCATCAGTTTTCTGTAAAGATCAGTGCTGCTATTGCACGTGGCAAATTTGAGAAAATTGAAAAATGTCTCATATAGCTTCATTCTCGGCCTGATTTACGTTACAGTTAGACCCAGTCCAGTGGGGAGATTCACCTCCTGGTGCAGAAGGCTAGAGCCACACAGGACTGGAATTACCAGCGGTGAGTATCAGTCTCCTCTATGGGGATTAGGTATGCTGGCAACCCTTGAGCTTCAACGAGCACCACCTGCCAAAGTGGGTTACCTGGCCTGGCTTCAGAGCACCACTTCACCTGAGCTAGAAAATCCTGTCTGCAGGCAGTGTTAGATTAAAGTAATGTCTATGTACTTCATGGGACTAAAGCTACCCTGCGAACTCCGTGAGAAATAGTGACCTGTGATCTGCCTGCGTGTGAGGAAGGAATATGCAGGACCACTGTCTACAAGGTACACCAGGCCACTGAAGTTTGGAGATCACAACCCTTGTTGTAGAGTGGGCATTAACTGTTTGTAACCCAGAGTGGGGTCAGGAGGTAAACTCCAACCGTTTGGGAGGAACCAACCTTCTCATTTTAGTCAGAAGATGCTATCTGGAGTCAGTTACAGCTGCTTTCAGAAACAGAAATTGCCAGCCCTCCCATTTGGGAGGAACCAACCTTCTCATTTTAGTCAGAAGATGCTAGCTGGAGTCAGTTACAGCTGCTTTCAGAAATAGAAATTTCCAGCCCTCCCACAGAGTGGAAAAGTAAGAAGACTGCTATTGCCCTTGCTGCCCCAACGTTTCTTAAAGGTGAAAGCATTTACTGCAAAGAGAACATAATTTTAGGTCCTCTCCCACCGCCTATATGCAACTATAAACAAAATAACTCCAAGTGAAATAATTAGCTGCTGGTGTACTGCAAGTTGTCAGGTGCCAGCTATGAAGTTTTGTCAATGCCAAACTATTTGTTTACACAAAAAAAGAAAATAAATAAAGAAATATTTGTGTGAATTTTAATCTGAACCTCTGAAACAATTAAATGGAGCTGAACAAGTTCATAAAACAAAGACTAATGACATGTCCCCCGCACTGCTTGGCTGTGTGCCCCCATTGATTGACTTGTAGAATGTTACAGGCGTTAAGTTGGTATTTTTCATTAGTTGCGATGAAATATGAGAATCTCTTACCTTTCCCTCTGTTCAGTTCTGCCTTATTCTTGTAACTAAAGCTACCCATTCATTGCAAGAAATCATTATTTATTTGTGTGCAGGAAAGAATCAAGGCTACTTCACAAATTCTAGTCCTCCCATAATAGCTTGATTCCTTTTACCACTCACCTTTTCAGTATATATTACTGAAGTTTGTCTTAACCATACAAGGAAGGCTCATCATGTAATAATGCACTTGTCAGCAACAGGAAAAATACCAGCTTTGTTTTCAACAGAAGTGTTTCATGAATTGCTTCTCACTCTGTTTTCCTTCCCTGTCTGAATCAAATGTAGATTGTGTGCATGTACCAGTTACAGAGCTAGGTTTCAGCAAAGCCTGTTCTAGTGTCCACCTTAAATTTTATTTAAAATAACATGAAACGATGCTCTGTATATAAGCCTGAAGGCAACTACATGTGAAGTCATTTATCACCAAAAAAAATGTGAGGAATGTTGAAAATAAAGTTAATGTTCATAGTCATATTTTCATTTTTTTAACCTCTACTGCTAAAGGCATTTTTCTTTGTTCTCTAAGCATTTTCCTTTCTTTTTATTCTTTATTTGTTTGATACCAAAACTACTACTGTATCAAAAAGCAACTCGAAATTATTCCTCAAAATGTGAGTCTTTTGATATTGTTCTTGCATAAACTTAAGAATACAAAGAACGAGTCATCCTCCGTTCTTCTCCTTGCCTTCTCCCAGCCAGAGGTTTTGTTGCTGCCTCATAATCCATCAAAAATAAGCTCCTATGCCAAGGTCTAAGGTACCAGAGCCCACTCTTGTTACTTGTCGTGGCATAAATGCAGACAATGGTGTGCATATGCAGTTACAGTAGCCCAGAGCAGAGACAGGATGGGACAGAAATGCAGCTTTAGTCTAAATACTGTGATAGCAGCCTGGCATCCGCAGTTGGCAGCCTGCTCAACAGTCTGTAGGGTTCCTTGTGGTGGTACTAATATTAGCACAAATAATGGGAGAATCCCTCTAGGGTAAGGAGGGGGGGAGCTGGTGTGGGTTTTTTTTCATGTGGTTCTGCTTACAAGAATTGCTGCTGTAAGTAGCTCATTGTTAATGTGAACTATATTCTTCAAGTGTGTGTGCATGTCTAGTTGTGCATCCTTCCTGATAAAACACTTCCTTTCCTTTAACCTCCCAAATCCTCTTAGCTAAATGGAGAAGAACTACACTTGAATCTACTTCATGTATGTAGTTGCCAAGTATATTCTCAGCTGTGTGTGTGGAGGTAGCACGGGTGCAAGTAAAATCAATGGTAGGAGGTGGTGTGATACCAAGCTGAGTGCCGCATGAACGAGGAGGGGGGAAAAGCTTGAAACCTTGTGAAACTGCAGTGATTTTATTTGGAATAAGTGTGAAGAGTAACCACAGGCACCAAGCTGCTTTTCAGAAGCGATGGCAATTCCAGCCAGGCATACGGTTTTAAAGTGAAGTTTCTGTTGTGTGTGCCTTGCTTGCTGCGTGGCTGGTGTGGAAAGATACTGCAGCCTAGGGCTGTATTGCAGTGGCTGAAGAATAGAAAATTGGTTGTGCAGCCGTGAAGTTGGAATTACAAATCAGAAAGCCTCGGGATTAAGATTCCGAAGGAGTAGAGTTTAATTACCACAAGCTCTCTCAAGCATTACTACACAACTTGCAGCGATGTACACAATACTAATATACACTAGCAGGCTGCAATACAAGTTGTTCTGCCATTTGGCAATACAATTTTAGAAATGCGTTTTACTGACTGCGCTGTCTCTTAAAGGGCCAGCTGAGAACAAACTTCGTGAGGCTCTGAGGAGCTGCTGAGCAGCCTGTGATGCATCTTGTCTGTGACCGGGGCTTTTAATCGTTACGGTAATGGAGCTCACTAACAGGAGACACTGGAAAACTGTTTAATTGTTTCTGTTGAGGATTACTCGGTATGTCTGAAGAGTGCAAAAGCAGTAGCTGAAAAACTGGTGGCTTATAGAGAGCTTAAACTGACTGTGTTCCAAGTCAAACACAATAAGTGGTAAACCCAATGGAATGTGAAAGAAATTCATACCTTAGTGAACTGTAAACAGAATCACTGATGATAAAATTTAATCAAAATGTAACATTGCCTTCGGGATTCAGATCCAGTGTCTTTTGATGATTAGCAGGATTATCAAATGTAGGTGCTCTGTTGAATACCATAATGTTGTAATGTTGCACTCTATGGAACATCAATGCCAGAAATAATTTAACACCTGCACATAAATCATTTTGCAATTATCTTTTGGGAATTATTTTATCTTAATCTTTTTATTTTGTTCCAAATAAAATTAGAGAGGAACACTGAAAGATGACACTAGGTGAAACAGAGGAAGGATAGGAGCACCGTCAGGTTATATAAACTAAGCTAAATGTCTGTTTTCCATTATTTAATTTTTAGATTGACATGCAGCTTTGGCTAAGGATTGTAAAACAGAATTGGTTTGTGTGTATGTGCATATAGTTAATTAAATGAAACTTTTAGCAACAGCAATATTGAAAATGTATGTTCTGCACTCTTTAGCATTAAGAAGAGGGATATTAAGGGTGGAAAACCTTGAGCCTGTTGATCCTCCTTTCCCTAAAGCAAAACAGCCATTTAAGTTTGGGACTTAGAAAATTATCAGTCAGGAGTTACAAAAAACTATTCTCTGATCAGGGAACAGAAAAGAGACAAACCTAATTCTTCCTAACATTAAGAGGAGCTGGGGGTATAAAACCCCTGTGCAATAAGAGAAGGATAACCGCCCGGGGTAACCTTTCAAAGTGGTGCTGAGTGAGTCATTGATGTTAATGGAAACTTTGTGGCTAAATCCCCTACGCAGTCCTTTGAAAGCCTAACCCCCGTTTTTGGAAGGATATAATGATGGACTGTATTTACAGAACTATATAAGACAGAAATAAATTATTATGTTTCAGTGCACTTTAATTATGTTTTAGTATTTGATCGGCTTTGTTTCAGCCGTGTTTTGAAAGCGAATTCTTGAAACCCTATTGCAAACTTTATCTATTTTCTGCTCTGAATAATCACTTTGTAGTAAAATCTACAAGTGTTTAATAGTCACGTTAACGATAAGAAAGCAAACTGTAAAAGCAACAATGCAGATGTCACTTTATATCAGGCCAAAAGAATGACAAAATGCCTCACTTGGGAAGTGTCGATAAATAGCAGGCCAAACTGCCCCAACATATTTTCATGCATGCTCGTACAAACACATTAAATACCAGCAACTAACTTTTATATTTATATAAATTCCCGGTATCTTTCTGTATCTATTTTTCATAGCTAGGTTTTCCCCTTAGGGCAGAAGGGCGTGTAAGCAGGCCGTACAATGGGAAGGGTACCCGCTCACCTTCCTATTTGCGAATAGGAAGTAAAAACTGAGCCTTGGTGATGATTGCCCTTTTAAAAGAAACGGAAAAAATTTCTCTGGCCTATTTACTAATTTTCAAATAGTGGAATGGTGAAGTTAAATTAGGTGTTTAAGAAATACTGTGAGTTCTTTGAATGAGATGTTGTCTCTGGAGGCGAAGAGGAATAATCCCCAGTGGCTAGCAGAGCCTTTATCTTAAGACTGTGTTTTCAGTTGTGAAAATTTGACCAAACTTAGAAATTGTCTAAGGTTGGAATAACTATGCAATTCTTGTGCCATTTGATGATTTATTTTATTATTATTTCTTCCTAGAATATTTCCATACAAATACCTCAGTCTTGTCTGGGAAGAATTAAATATTCCTGCCCGTGTTAAAAGCATGAATTGAGACATTTCAGCACATCTGAGCTTTGAAGAAGAGATTTTTAAAGTGAAGGGGAAGAAAAGTTTTGGTGTAAACATTTGGCAGGCTTGACAATGTTGTGTTTAGAAAACATACACTTTACATGTCTCTGGTGGACCTATACAGGCCACACACTGAGCAATCAAATTTTTAAAAATGCAGAATAGTTTGTTGAATAAATATAAGCTATGCTATGGACTAAACAAAAAAAGATTCTGATCTTTTGGTTTGGGTTGTTGGGTTTTTTGACTATGTTTCTCTGTTGTTAAAACTGTAATAATACACGTGCACAGGAAAGCTGTTACAAATTCTGGCGTACTTTATCTTAACTTCTGATTAATTTTCTAATCAAACAATCTCAAGTAATACTCCCTTTACCAAGTCTTTCAGTAATTATTAGGTAGTGGGTTTTACATGGACTGTTCTCAAAAGTCTGGAAAAATACCAAAGTCATCTTTGCTTTGGTTTTCTGGATAGCCTTATGGCACTCACAGCACTACAAAACATCGCTTCTTCTTGAGGGCCTCCCGATGCCCTGTTGATGGACATGCGCCAAAATAGTCAGCATGTTCTTACTCTCCAGCTCGGTGCTGTGCAGGTTCCAGCTGCTTGCCTTTGCAGCAGTTGCTTTCAACTTGTATTTAGATACAACAATTGATGCTTCTATGGCTTCAAACTTGGGAGAAGGGTTTCAGTGCTTTAGACCAGATGAAAAAGTAACTTTTAATGAAGACCGTTATACCTCCCCGCAAATGTTGCTTTGCTTGCTCTCGTCAGTATTATGTAATGATACATAAAAATTCAACCAAAATAATCAGAAGCGCAAAAAAATTCATGTATCGTATTAAAAAAAAGAAGTTGCATTTTGAGGCTGGGGTTTTTTTGTAGTTCAAGTGACGTGATAAGAATGTCGTAATTGCCAGAGCAGACTGAACAATGATCAGCCCATCTGTTACTTGTACCACAGCGAGTCTTCCCATACCCTTCCCAGGAGGGGGAAACTGTAGATCGAGGCATCGATTGAGCGCTTTTCCTGAACTCTAAACAACTTCAAGGGTTGGATCCCTCATAGAAATATTGTACCACTGAGAACTAAAGATAGGGTGACTTCCTTACAGAGAAAATATAATGTATGCCTAGTTTACTTACAAGCTCTTTGCCGTCACTATATAATACAAAGTATGTGGCAATAAAATTCAATGCAAAAAGAGGGGAGAATGTATTAATGTAGCTCATAATAGTGATTCTCTCTGATCAGTTATAAATTTTAAAATGAAGAGTATAACATCAACCTAACTACTATTAACATAGCTTATGCAAATCTAGGATCAGTGATGGAAACATTATACCACACTCAATATAAAGTAAGAGCAGAGAAAAGCCTTTTTAATTTGAAATGGAGATTAAACTGAAGAATACTGCTGAAGAGAAAGATGCTCTATACCCAAGGGATTTCTTCACAGCATTACTGCATGAGTTAAGAGGCTTTTGACGTTTTCTTAGTTTACTACAAAAATGCCTATACTGGACTTATAGCATGGGTTTCACTGTCAAGATTTGGTTTCCCCACCACCATTTACATTTTCACTAAACTTTAGGGGCACTGTAGGATGGAAAAATGGTGTTTTAAGTTTGAAGGATATCTGACTGACCTCTGAAACGTCATTGAACACTACGTGATTCCTTAAGAATAGAACTTAAATTCCCTGAATTCCTCTCGTTTGCTACTTTGCCAGGTCAGTCAGTTTCCGTGTACATTTTCTCCAAGTGTTTGCACGACTTTGGTTTTAGGAACACAATACAGGGCTCTGACAGAGGGGTATGCTTCACCCACTGGAAGAAATTAAACGGGGAGGGGAGGCAGAGAAAAAAAAAATAGAAACCCGAACCTTCTTTATAACAAAGTGAAATTTTCCAATTTAAAGCCCATTCTGAAAATGTTGATCTAATTGCTTGTCTAAAAAGTGGTCATAATACGCAGCTGCTTCATGAGATATTCTGTAAGTGATCACGTAGTCTCCCAGGTAGCCACTGTATGAGACGTTGGGGTTTTTTTATTAGGTTGGGGGTTTTTTTGGTCTGTGATTAGAACAAAGTAAATTATACAGAAAAATCATGTAAAATTGTGACTATCCCGTTTCTGCTTTTATGCAGTTCTTGAAAGAAGTTCTAGTCAAATAACGTCTAAGTTAGTTGCCAGGAGTCCAGACAAATAAGCAATTTTCTCTGTTTTGGGCTAGTATGTGCCTGTTCTATTGCTTAATTATTTTTTCCAATTAAATAGCAGACAAACACATACTGAAATAATATTATGAAACAGTGCAGAAAGGTTTCAGCTAGCTAAGCTTGCGAAGTTTCAGCACCAGTTAGACTTTGTTATCAGTTTAAGAGTGTTTGGATCAGAGTGGCAGCGACTTCTTAAAAGTACTCTGAAGTTTCAGATGCCTTGAGGTTTGTTGGAAATGATGTCACTTTAAAGCTTTTCATAGAGATGCTATTCCTATATCAATTAAATGATGATACAGGCAGATAGAGAGAATCTGGGGCTGCCATTTAAGAGGTTGTTATTCAAGGCTGGATATTTCAGTGTGCTTATAACTGCAGCAATACTTCTGACACAAATATCAGAGTTCGGAAAAGTTCCTCAGCACTTGTTTAGATTTCATTGACTGTAATATGTAAATTATTCTTATTTTATAGATGGAAATGAAACCATAGGAATATCACTTAGTATCATTCTTGGAAGTTACTCTAGCTGAACAGAAAGAATACTAAGGAAGAGAAATTACCTACCAACTGAAGAGCAGAATGCCCTGTGTCTGCATTTAGGTGTATGCCAAATGTGATGCACTTGGATTCAGCCAGCTGTCTGTGGTTCAACCTCATAGGTTTATGAAACACAACAGTTTGTTCTTACCTCACTTTCTGCAATGTGACAAAAGGCAGCAGGACTCCTCTTGAAATACCAGTCCTTCAAAGTCATGTACTTGGGCAGCACTGGAGTATGTTTATACTGATTTAGCAAGTATGTGAGGCAGCAGCATAGCAGTGAGGAGATCTACAGAGAGCTAAAGTATTGTACGGAGAGGGGATGGAGTGACCTTGCTTCACAGTTCACCGTGCTGAACAGAGCTGTCTTTTCAGACTTCCTAGAAAACCTGTTGGTGGACTACCAGATAGGAGGGACTTGTTTTGTGGCTGGTACTCTGCCCCCTGAGACAGCTGTCCAAATTCTTCCCTACTTTATTATAGGACAGTGTCTGTTGTCAACTCATCCTGGGTCCTCCAGCCTAAGATTTTTGGTGGGGATGTAGAAGGGGGAAGGGAAAAGATCACGTAAAACATTCACTGCGTGAATTGAAAGCTTTAAAACTAATAACGATCCTCTCCCTGAGATATCTGGTATCTAAACGAAGTTATTTCAGTGTGCACACGGGCCAGGAGAAGTAGCTATAAAATATCACTATCTGAGCTTTGGCTTTTTGTATGTATTCTGTTTGAAGCAAGTAGTACATTAAGAGAACCACAGAAAGTTATACATAGTAGATAGGATACGTTAGCTTCTTGAACATTAACACTAAAGACATTTTAAAGTGTTAGCTTCCAACTTAAGGAGAAGTTTAAGTAAATTGCATGTAAAATATCCCCGTGTTTGTTCTAGAGTGAAGTGTTGCCTCACTTGACTCTGTAAAAATGCACTTCTTGAAACAGAAAGCTAAGCTGAACTGGTTTCGTTTATCGTATCTGTGAAAGTGTATCACCTTTCTTTCTTTCTTTCTCTTTTCCTAGGAGAAAACAGAAGGAAAAGCTTGATTGCAGGTTAAATAGCGTGTGTCCTCCAACTGTTGCACCAAATTGTTTCTTATATGCTTAATGCATTTACTTTGAATCCAAAGCCTGGAGGTTTAACTTCGGATGCCTTGAAATGAAAGTACACTTTGGTGATGAAGAAGGCATTTGCCTTCAGGTTGGGAAAAACTTAAACTAACGTCATCTTGGGATGATTAGAGCTTGTATGTACTACCGACCTAGGGGCATGCATCAACAGGCAAGAGTCGGCAAAGACAATAAATTCATTCTCTTGCTTTGGAGAATGCAGTTATAACAAGGTGAAAATCCCTCCAACAAGAATAAGAAAGGTCATAATTATTAAGAAACCAAAGGATAAAAATATTTGGGAGTGTCATGACAGTACTTACAGTATTCAGAGTATGGGGTGTGTGCAGTGACATAAAAAGAAATTATTTTTAATCAATACAAAATTAAAGGTCTGTATTAGGAGTGAGTCGCAGTTTAAGGAAATGACAGCATGCTTATAGGCTTGCAGAGTTTGTGCTTCAATTAACCAGTATAAGTCTGAATAATCGGGCTTTTAAACTACAGCATCTATATCCTTGTGCCAGTTAATAAAGCCAATCAGTTCAGACTTACCAGCTTTTCAAGAAGGGCCCATCTTTTTGCCTTGTGGTTGTGTAGTGTTAACACCTTGGCCCTCTACCTGGCCAGGGTAATTAGCGAAATAATAACACTGTGCTATTTCCGCAGTAGAACTGAATCCTTCTAATAATTTCTAGGCCTGATTCCATACTGAAAATATACCAATGTACTACTCTCATTCTTTTTCTGTTCCTTCCCCTTTCTTTCCTTCCCAGTAGTTTTTAGCGAGCACCAGAACAGCTGGAGGTGGATGACAATGCATCTCTTTCCTGTCGGTAGGGTGAAGGTGACTTCCAAATACCTAATGTACCAGCTACGCAGACTAGTGAGGTCCCATAGAAATACTGCATGTCATATGTAAACTTACTCTGATTTTCCTCTATCTAGTTTCTGTAGGTATATGTTGGCATATTTGCATTTTGTGTGTAGATCTCCATCATGCATGCTGTAGTGAAATGCACTTGTGTCCACAAAAGAAGTCTCTAAAGGGTGCCCTGAGCACAGAAGTGGCCAGGAAACTTTGAGGGTTAGGAGGGGTGGAGCAAAGAGACTGACTCTCTGGTGGAGCTCAGGCACCTGCAGACTCTGGACGCCTGCTCAAAAGCCATTGCAGAGCTTGCATAATTCACAGCAGTGCTGCGTTCCGTCTGTAGCTGGTACTGGGGATAAGGGGAGGTGTCGGCAGGTTCAGCAGGACCTTTTCTCCTGTAACATAGGCTGCTCCTGCTTTCGTGAACTTGGCAACTAACAGGCATCACGTCTGCAAGGCCTCAGGCTGCCTCTCTTGGCAGCATTCTTGCCCATTGGTTACTTGAAGGCAGCTCCACGTTTCTCAGCATGTCTCCTGCAAACTCCCTTGAACCAGGAACTGCAAGACTTGTCCCTAGCCAAACAGTGTTTAAACCCTTTAGGCTCTTTTAAGGGCATGAAGTGATACGAACTCCTTAAGTCGTTATACCAAACAAAGTGCTATTCAGAAAGAATGCAGTTCTCATGATTGAGACTAAGGAATGACTGCATGATTCCATGTATGAAGATACTAACAGATCTGCATAATGCCTTCAACACATGTATGTTTTTATGCTCAGTGATTAGGAATTGGCCTTCTAATTTTAGATGCTTATATAAATCGGAACATACAGTTTATAACTTCTAAAACTTCCTTATCAACAACTTTATGATTAAGAAAACACATCGCTCATTTGATCTGCTGTTTAAAAACTCAGGAGCTGGCCTTTCGACCAGAAGAATAATGGGGATAACTTTTTTTTTTTGTAGAAATTAATGCAATGGTATACATCCCTACCTTTCAACAAATTGGAATAGGCCAGCCTTCAAGTATGTTTGCATAAAGCCAGTAGAGATGATAGTCCAATGCTTTTTATTGTAAAATAAATACTTCCACAGTTTGTTCTTTGTGTGTGGAAAACTGACAGTGAAACTGTAACAGTGGCAGCCTGAATAGTAAAGGAATGATGACTCAGCAGCAAACTTCACAAGATGCAACAAATGGGAACAATAACGCTGATCCTTTCTAATCCAGAGTTAAAATTTCCAAAACAAGTGAACGTTTGAGGCTTGGAACCCTTTTTAAACTATTGTACTATCGTCCTAGCAATATTGCCTTAGTGAATTTCCACTGGAAATATCTTTATATACTTCATTATCGAGAGCTAAATGGGCTGCAGTAAAAGGTTTCACCATGCTTTGTCCCGGAGGATCAATGTGGAAAAAATGCGTAACCCTGTTAATGTTGCTGAACACAAATTGAGGTTAGATTTGCTGGCAGTCTGTCTGCTCCTTCCTCATCAGGATCCTCTTCTGTTAACTTCAGAAGCAGAGGTGTGGGCAAATGTGGTGCAGAGACCTCTCGGTAGAAAAGTCACCTAAAAGCTCATTAGCTCCGGCTCCAGTGCCAAATGCAGGCTATGTGCTTTGCTGGGCTGCGTCAGTCTACAGATGTGGGGATCTCCAAAGACCTCGCCGAGCTGCATTTCAGAGGGGATAAAAGAAATACCAATTAGGTGCTCTACAAATATTTTGTCTGGGTTAAAGCTAGGGTAACCTGTGCACATTTGCACTTGTGGATTGCCTAGTTAGTGTTTACAAAGGCGTGAGCTAAAGATAATTAGTAGTAATTTAACATGAGCTCAACTCAAGCCTAGCAATACATTTGAAGTGATGAAAAGAGAGTAAGTCTTGAATTTTCTGTGGTGAAAAATATCACCAAAGGAGGAGGATCCTGAAGTTTAAGAGCTAAAAATTCTCTGTAGAAGAAATATCTTCACTGTAGCAAATAATGCTCTCTTCAGAGAAAAATGCAGTCCCCCAGTAATTGGTAGTCTTGGCATTAATTTCCATGGAAAATACATTTATATATTATACTGTGGACAATTTTGTCATTAAAATCTGTCTTATCTGTCTTTGTTACACAGTTGGCCTTAGCAGGACCATGTGCTGAGCTCCATTCTCCCGTGTGCTACACCAGAAAACTGTTGGTTTGCACATTGTCAGATCAGCGCTGTGTGTGTAGTTAGCTGTGAGAGCATCTGCCAAGCTACAGAGCTGTTCAAATGTCAGCTGGCTTCTTATCTGGCTAGGCTTCAGACACGCTTGCTTCCAGGGCATATTAATTTCTAAAGTCAGATTTTTGCCCTCTCTTTGGAGGTTCTACCCTTTGGAATTCCTGAACCCTTTCCAAAAATTTCAACCCCACCCTAGACAGACCTATCTTTTAGGCTGCTTTCTCCATAAGGGGATGTGAAGCCCTGTTGTAAACCAGGAGTGGATTTTGTTTCCTCTGCATTTTGAGACTATGCTGATGATAGCCAGCTCCATAAGACAGTATTTTCCTGGACTTTCTTAGGAATGCCGTTAGGCTTGCTGTCACTGCAGGGACAGAAGACAGTCATTTTCTTGCAGGTGCCATAGATTGTCTAAGTTTATTTTAAATAGCTATCTTTGAAAGATGCCTAGCCTCTTCACTCTAGGAGACCATTTCCAATAAATCAGTATACCTCAGCAAAGTCTTGGGTGTTTTGGTACCATTTTCTGATGATCAGCTGTCCAGCGCTACAGCTCACCTACCAGTGGTGCTGTGTCTGTTCTCTGCAATGAAGAGTTGTGTTTGTTTTGGTAGGATATGTTTAGATCTTGCTCTTCCCAGCTGAAGGAAACCCTTCAGGAGAACTGTGTACAATTAACTTTGGTTAGACACGTAAAAATAAAAATATGCTTCTGCTTCGCATTCACTGGAACTGTACAATGAAATATCAAAGGAAGCTTAATAGTACCTTTATTGGAGCAGATCAAATAAGTGTTTTCTTCTGCTAGCAAGAACGACCTGATGCAGAGCTTTCTCTTTCAGACATTTCTTACTTTTATAATTTATCCAAGAGTCTTTAAAGTGCCCCCTATTATTTTTCCTTCAGTGTAGCCTCACTGGGAGCTCCCTCACCCAGTTGTTGTTCTTGGTCCTGTGTGATGGAGCAGCATGCTGTGGCACAGACCGCCCCTGCTGTGGGGTCACATTTCCTGGAAGTAACACCAGTGCAGGGCATGGAAATAATGACAGCTATCTGTAAAATCTAGGTTGAAAATAAGTCCTGTAAATATGGAAGTTTTCTATTCCCTTTAACTAGTAAAAGTGCATCAGCTAGAACCTGAGGTATAAATGCTCTTGCTATACAATAGTGTCTTGTGTATTTCGTCAGACTTTTTATTTGTGGTCTGGGAAGATTAATGGCATATCTCTGTGTCTCTGTCTCTGTGAGGGTTAGGAAGCATAAATGAGCTGAAGAAATAAATAGCGGAGTTGTGGAGAGAAGGTGGATTTTGGTGACCTCTTCCTGGTTCTACTCAGATAGCCCAATGTCCTCGTACGTGGGACTTCCCCTGATTGTTCTGCTAGCCTTTGACATAATAAGTGTTTCTTGTCACGGGGAAAATTATGCTCTGTCCCCCTCTTAGCCAAATACAAAAAATTGCCAGCAGGTGGCATGCAGAGGGTGCTATTTCCCGTGGCTTTTTACTTTGGTGGGGTTTCCCCTTAAAAGTAAAATAAAATCGAAATAGAGCTTAAAAGACGGTGGAGTAAGAAAGGCCCTCTTTGCTGAAAGACTAATGATTACTGCTTCACTGTGAATAAGAAGACCAAACCTGCCTTACTTCTCCCTCCAAAATAGCATTAGAAAGCATTTTTGCATTTTGGGACCTCATGGCAAAGCTGTGGAACCCGTGCCTGTCTGTGGGTGCGGAGTGTGAACCGCCCCGTGCTGGCAGGGTGCTGGCCCTCGCCTTTTCCGCGCTGTGGGTATTGACAGCACTGCTTGATTTCCGCAGGATGGCTAGGGAGAATGACAGAAAATACAAGGCACTTTGTTTTGTGGTGCCATTCCGAATTTTTCTGTGACAACAGGTCAACAGGCTGGCCTACTGCCATTGGGAAACTCCGTTTGGATGAAAGAAATACTATTTTTTGTTTGTGGCCTTATTACAAATGTCTGGGTTTAAGAAACTTCTGCTTCTCCCACATTAGCGCTCTAGACAAATCTTGAACTACCTTTGTGGCAAGGCCTAACAAACGCTGTCACTTTGACCTAATCCACTTTTCTGCACAGCTGTGCTAAAGTCACCTTTAGTTTTATCACATTTTAATGCAAACAAGGCCGGAAGGGTGCTTGTTTGGATTGAAGAAGCTGTGACAATCCATCTGAATGGGAACTTCAGTAACTGGGAAGAAAAATGTGACAGGGAGCTTTATCACTGCATTGTACACAACAATCTGAAAATTATTGCTTCTTTAGGGGTCTATTCTCTTCTTGAGGCCTAGCACAGTCTATGCTAAGCAGCTAGACAGAACTTTGAATGGTTTGCCAGTCCTAAAGACAGATTTTAATTCTATTGTTTGTGGGTATCCCTGACTTTCCTAAGAGGATTCAAAGACAGACTGCGGAACAAGGCAGCTGACATAAGACTTTGGCCAATCTTTAAAATTCAAAGAGCAAAGACGGCTTTCCTCGGTGCTCAAAAATTGGTCAAACTCCAATGATGTTTGCTTTCAAAATTTGTCAAGTTCATTCAAAACTAAAGGAACTTGCAAAACATGCTTTGTTAAGCCTTTTTAAAAAAGTTTGCTTAACCACGAATTTCCTGTAACTGTGTGAATAAAGCAGGGAGGAAAGATCTTCTTTTCTTTCCAAAACCTTGAAATTGCCATAGTAAGAGCAGCTTTTCAGAAATTATATATATAAATGTGTACCAAATATGGGCAAATATTTATATAGGCACAGGTCATGTTTGTACTAACTTTTTTTAATACTTCAAGTAAATTCCAAGTATAACCGGACGAGTGTTTAAATGTTGAAAAGCTTTATCACAAACTTCAATAAAGCTATTGCAAACTGAATATTCAAAGTATTTGCGGAACAGCGTTAAACGAATCCTTCTCGAGGCTACTGAGCAAAACATAGGGACCAGGAAATAAGGGATTCGGTCTCCTAGGAGACAGCGAACGGGGGCTCAGAGGGATCACAGAAGCCCGGAGCTGCTGGACTGCCTGATTGCTATCCCATAGCTGTGAGGTGAACTGGCAAAGTGGCACACAATGTGAGGAGCCTACTGCAGCAGCAAAAAGTGCCTCTCCAGGAACCCACCCCTGTCCCCATGACAGCTCAGCACTTGCCATGGAAAAAATTACTGCAGGATAAGATTTGTGCAGTCTTTTCTCTCCTCCCTCCTGCCCCCGGTTGCTAAGATTGCAAAGATTGAATAGTGGCAGTGCCAAAAAACCAAAAGGAATCTGGGAAATTCTGCTGTCAAACAGAAGGGGTGACATCTGCCAGAGCTGGTTTTGGTGACCACATCTGCTTGAAAATAAATAGCTGTAAGATCACTTTTCTTTAAAGACAATCTGCAGATTATGCAGCCGCTGGCAAATATTTTGCTGTGAAAAGGTGATCTTTTTTTAACAGAATATGTTTATTTTGAACTTTTGTGGTCTTTAATAACAGCAACGCTTTAAAGCAGCATGATTATCCTGGTTGTTTTCAGAAGCCATGTACTTTCTGGGACGCACAATAGACAGTGGGTTGGTACCGAAGACCTTGGAGGATAGCTCCTGTTCTCATTGGGACCTACAGAGCAAAACCCAGGGGCTGCTTTTCTGACAGACCCCTGTGGAGTTTATCATGTGGGCTTGAGGAAGTAGCGGGGTGTCACTGGAGAGAGGAGCTAAGCCCATAGCTCCTGCTCAGCAGCACAAGGCGTGCGGGCAGCCTGGGACCACTGCTGGCTGCCTCCGCCGTGGACAGCTCCTCGCCGGCCTCTCGGCGCAGCTGGACAATTTCTGACCTCAGCGAAAACTCTTGTGTGCGTAAAGACAGAGTCCCTCCTACAGCAAGTGGTGCCTGCGGAGGGGCCAATATCTCTAAGCTGCCACTCTTGGGCTGACTGGAACCCTGGCTGGAGCATATCTAATTAGTTTTATCAAGCAGCAGTATTACGACACAACTTTGCATTAGAAATGGGCCACTTCTGCCTGGGTCCTTTGGATTTTGCCCAGGTGAAAGTCATGAGACCCCACCTGGAATACTGTCTCCAGCTCTGGAGCCCCCAGCATAAGAAGGACATAGACCTGTTGGAGCAGGTCCAGAGGAGGCCATGAAGATGATCCGAGGGCTGGAGCACCTCTGCTATGAGGACAGGCTGAGAGAGTTAGGGTTGTTCACCCTGGAGAAGAGAAGGCTCCGGGGAGACTTTGGAGCCCCTTCCGGTATCCTCTACTCGTCTCCTGTGAGACCCCACCTGGAATACTGTGTCCAGCTCTGGAGCCCCCAGCATAAGAAGGACATGTTGGAGCGGGTCCAGAGGAGGCCACGAAGATGATCAGAGGGTTAGAGCACCTATTCTGTGAGGACAGGCTGAGAGAGTTGGGTTTGTTCAGCCTGGAGAAGAGAAGGCTCCGGGGAGACCTTAGAGCAGGTTTCCAGTATCTGAAAGGTGCCTACAAGAAAGCTGGAGAGGGACTTTTTACAAGGGCATGTAGTGATAGGACGAGGGGTAATGGCTTCAAGCTGGAAGAGGGGAGATTTAGATTAGATCTCAGGAAGAAATTCTTTACTGTGAGGATAGTGAGGCACTGGCCCAGGTTGCCCAGAGAAGCTGTGGAGGCCCCATCCCTGGAGGCGTTCAAGGACAGGTTGGATGAGGCTTTGAGCCACCTGGTCTAGTGGGAG
Organism: Burhinus oedicnemus; assembly: GCA_008921705.1. Classification (NCBI taxonomy): domain Eukaryota; kingdom Metazoa; phylum Chordata; class Aves; order Charadriiformes; family Burhinidae; genus Burhinus; species Burhinus oedicnemus. The sequence goes on from VFFE01009197.1 coordinate 2,120,804, forward strand.
GTGTCCTTGCCCATGGCAGGGGAGTTGGAACTAGATGATCTTGAAGGTCCCTTCCAACATAAGCCATTTTATGATTCTGAGATTCTAAGCATGTTTGCCAAAGGAACCTGCCATCCTGCAGAGGTTGCCTCTTTTCTTCAGGGAATTGCATGTACTTCAGCCCAACCTAATATGTATGTTAAACTGAAAGACTGTTTTCAATATATTTGAAATGCAATTAGAATGATCTCTAATTGTTATGACTTCTATGCCAAGACTTGTCTGCAGTGTTGCAACTGCTGCTTCACAAATACTTTTCAATTCTTTCCATTACATCTTTTGCATCTTCTTACCACTTTCCCTAATATTTGCTCGTCACCTTTCTGAAACAGCACATCCTTAACTTTTCACCTCTTCCAAAAAAAACCCCAAACCTGCTTAAACTGTCCACTAATTACTTGCAGGTTAGCTCAGGTATTTAGGAAGTGGCAAACATGAAGGAGACATTGAAGACTGGGAACGTACAAACCCCTGTCTCCTTCTACAGGAATTTCAGGTTGTTCTCACCTTAGCACTGCCATCCATTTATAATCAGGCACTTTCCAGGGAAGGGAAAAAAAAATTGATCTTTCTCTTCGTCCTTCCATACCTGCCTGCTTCATGCTGACAGTAATTACACTGAGTGAGTTGGTAAATTCTTAAGCTTAGGTCTGTTCCCATACTCAGTGAGACTCTAATGGATCTGGTTATACCCACGATAGCTCTACACTCAAACCACTGTCACAGACTCCAGTGCAAGATAATTAACCACAAAGTGAGTTATATGTCCCAGGCTGAAACCGTAATGAAAACCAAGGTCAGTTACACTGTTGTAGGAGACTAGGAGGAGTCTTCTGCATGGGAGTCCGTATTACACTTCCCACTCTCTTTAAGACTGCAAGTTTTAATATTTAGTAGAATTGTATCTTTAAAAAGAAAGTTTTAAAACTGTTGACTTACTATGAGGTAATGAGTGGTCTTCATGCTAATTTTTAATTCACTATTTTTTAAAAATTATTTAGAGCCCACTGGAGCTAGACTGCAGAAAAAGAAAGAAGAAAATTCTTCTAATTCATTAGTAAACAGTATTCCAGCAATTGGGACTTATTCCCAGGATTCTAGGGATGTAGAGGGAATTTCTGGCAAATCTCACAATTTATGGGAATCAGCTTGCAAAGACTACATCTTTGGGCAGTGCCAGAGCTGCTATTCTGGAAAGTCTGTCTTTGATTTCTTGTAAGTAAGGCCTGTGGGTTTTGGCCAAAAGCAGGAGGATAACAAAAGTCGCATCCAATGAGATTTGAGGTAGATCAGGTAAGAGAAGCATCTGTACATGTTGTATCAACAAGAAAATTCCATTTAATCAGAGATCATGATCTTTTTATTTGTGTTTTGTTAGGGATTATGTTTTAGATTTCATTGCATTAATATTATCAAAGGGAAAAAAATGCCACTGTCTACATAGTTACAATATAATATATATAAACACATTAATTTTCAAATTGCTAGTCCTGGCTATAGGTCAAGTCATTATATTTATGAAGACAAGTGATGGGATCTAAAACTCCCACTGGAATACCAGAAGCAATTATCTTGCTTGGGGTCAGGCAAAATTAATTTTTTGTTTAGAGGCTGAAATATTCTCTTAGTCCTATGCTCCATGTAGTTACAAATTGATGTCCCAGAAACTTGTCTTCTGAGAGTGGAAGACCACCATCATTAGTTCCTGCCAGAAAAGACTGTGTTGGCCACTGCTCCTTTAACAAAGAAAAAATCAAAAGCAGAAGGATAGGTAACTTGAAGGATTGGAGCAACACTGGTTCTTGAAACACCTCGGCAGTGCTGCCATAAAACTGTTCTTTCATCATCCTACTATCAGGATTGAGGGTGGCTGAGACCTTGTTAGCTCTCTGCCTTTGTAATGTCAGTTTTGTGCTAGCTGGTGGAGGCGGAGTACACATGAGTAGTGGCAGAACCCCCAGATTAATAGACAGGGCAGTAAGAGGAATGAACATCATCTGGGTCATTAATGCATTGTGTACAAACTCAGAGAGGACTGTAGTGAGCAGCACCCTATGCCTAACGGAATATGTACAGTTAAAACCTCTCATACCATAGGTCTTGTATGCTTTTACGTGTGTTAAAGATGCTACGAACAAAATGAAGCAGCCCAAACATAATAAAGAGAGCTAAGGAATGTAACAGAATTGTAAATTAGAACGGGTTAAGAGGGAAGGAGTTTAGTTTGGGTTGCAGAGCTCATTACTGTGCCTGTTACTGCCTTTTCAATTTTATTCCTTCCCAGCAGATGAAGAACATAAGCAATTTCTTGGCTTGTGGTTATGCTTCCCTTACTGTTATGGAATTGCTCCACTCTGAATTTTATGCCATTGTCTTTTCATGTCTTACAGCCTATCTCACTAATTCTGCTTTATCTCCAGCATCTCCTTCCTTCGCTGCTATACTACCAGAAAGAGCAAATTTGCTTTGCTGATTGCTTTCTTTCCTCTGTCCAAGGTAGGTAGGTTATCTTTCTCCTTAAACTTTCCCAGTTGTCTGCTGAGACGATCCCACCACCCAGTCAGCTAGATCACGTCCCTCACTCATAGTCTACATGCTGGCTCTTGTTAATTTTCCCCCATCAGGATCCAACATTACAGCCTTACTGTGCTGGTTTATCTGTTAAGCCCTTGCTTTTTACTGTCTGAACTTCCTTATCTGTTTCATATTCTCCATATCTCCAAGTGTATCAGCTGATTCTGTCTCATCCTCACCACTTTTGCACTGTTCATATTTTATATTTCCCCTGCTCCCTCTCTCCTTTTTGCAGCAGGGGTATACACTTTTCTCTGACGTTGTAAAGCGATCCACCTTTGACTTTGAAGTGCCTAGTTTTCTCCAGTGCTTCAGTTTCAAGTAATGTGACAACTGAAGTGATCAACAAAACTGATCTTTTTGACCCAGCATCACTGTTGTGTTCCATCCACAACCTGACTGTTTCTTCAGTAAGCCCCTCTGCATCCGTCTGCTCTTGCTTGGGAAACATCCCATGCACAAGCGGCACAGCTTGTCTTCTCCTAGGACCCTTCTACAGAGAGATCTGTAACAAAATGCCAATTTGAAGATAGTTAGGCAGGTAGCTGATTAAAAATGTTTACAGTGTCAATCATAAATGTGGCATAAACCTGTCTAGCTATTCAATCCTTCCATGCACTTACACCTGATTTGTAAACTGTCCTGAGTGGAAACTATGACCATGTGTGTTTAGAAGAATGGGTCTGTTGGTTGCATTATAATATACATAAAAGCCTGTTGGCTTATTCTGTGGAGCTTTATTGTAAGAAATATCTTACAGCGTATAAGCAGATGGAAAAAGATGCTTTAGTCCACTTTCCCTTCAGATTTAGTTCAGTTTGGGGCTGCTGTGCTAGTCTGTCAGCTGTAGGGTCTCGTACTAAATGAAACATTCTCTACACATTCAATACATTGCTCCCTGGAGAGTAAAGAAATAAACTCAGTAGCTGTTGGACTCTAGGATGTTCTGTGCTAATCTCTCATGTAACTGCAAAGTTCAGGGCATCAAGGGAGTATTTTGAATAGAAATGAAACTGTGACTGTGCATATTGCCTTCATTCCATATGTGACTTTTAGAGTTGAAGGTATGAAGCTGTTATAGCTGGAGTGATCCTGGGTATTATTAGTGACAAATACTGCAGTGGGACCAGCCTTGGCAGGTAGCCAAATGGTAGTCAAGGAGGTTTTTGGAAATGTCTTTGCAGAAGTATTTGAGAAACCAAACATAAACTCTTTACTGAATTGGCCAGGGGTTCTTGTGGGAAACTTTCTTTTAATGAACTCTCTTCTGATGCTATTATATAGCTCTGATGCTTTTATATACCCATTTACTTCAACTCTGTATACTTATGTTGAAAATAAGTAGCATGCTTTTCCCACACTTTGGAAATTTAGTTTCATCTAGTACTTCTTGCTCTCACATCATTGATTCATGGCCTGGAATCCATGGGCAAAAACTTTTCCATTCAATAAATGATGTAATTTTGTTATCACCAAAAAAATGACAGTCACAAAAAAATTTGATAGTTAGATGGAAGTCACAGAGGGATAAATACAAACATTCACACTGTTTTCTTTTGTTTAATTTGCTTAATATTTTTTAGCGGGGTTAAATCTTCTTACCATTAGTTGAACATAACTAAACCATAGCTGAAGCAACCTATTATATGATGTACTAACAGGGTTAGCTTTTAAAACCCTGTGTTTAGTGGTTTAACAAGCACTTTAGTAGATATACAACAGTTCAATCTCCGAAGGTGCTCATCCCTTCTTCAGTTACCTGTTAGTTTAATTTTTTAAAGCACAGTTGTGGTACATATGCTTCATTTAAAGTTTAAAAAGAAAAGAATAGCGTGCCTGTGATTTTTCTAAAGAAAAATTGAAGCTTTTATGGATACCATAAAAATTAATGTGACATTTCAAATAATTTCAGATATCTCAATGTTTACATCATTTCATTAAATTATGTTCTCTCCATGTACTAAGAAATTGGAATTAAGCTGTTTTGGTCAAGATATTCTATCTTCATAGGAACCATATTGTACCTGTCATGTCCATTACAACAAGCAATTAGATTTGCATTTCAAATGAAAGATTATTTTAGAGTTATTTTTTCTATATAAAATATAGAAAATAAATGGAAAAGTAGTCTGATAAAGTCTAGTAAATGGGGCATGAAGAACTGGATAATCTTCGTCTCTTTTGGCCTTCTTGGGCTGAATTGCTATAGCTACATTGTCTATGCCAAGAGGGCAAGTGAAACTTATATCAACCTATTCTTACTTTGGGTTGGTCTTTTTATTTTTAACTTATGAAAACTCAGGGTAAAGCAGTATCTGGAGGCAGGCAGTCTTGTTCGAGGGTTGTTGGAGGGTTTTTTTCCTCGGGATCTGTCTGTCTCCTTGCTGCACACTTGTGTGGTAGTTGCATAGTGTAACCGGAGATTAATATTCTGGAAACCACAATTTATGATAGCTGCGATCGCACAAGTATCAGCTGACGATACTGTGTCACGTTTTATTTCAAAGAAGTAGCGGTAACAATGGCTTATAGTAATAACAGTAATGCTCCTTCCCCTGGGGGAAAGGCAGAGAATGCTATCTTGCCACATGATCTCATTTCTTTTAAGCTTTGCACTAACCGCTGACATATCACATAAATGCCTCCTTTATTACCTGCCAGTGATTGTCTTCTGTGTTGGGAATAGCCTCCGGAACCCATGTCCACATGCCAGCAAAGTGCTTCGCTTACTCCATGTGAATTTGTCTCTGTCTGGCGCTCCGTGAGGCCCCTCTATACACCTGAGCATCCTGACTAACTCGGGTAGCCTAAATTACACTGGCTATGAAAGGCCTTTGTTCAGGTGCCTCAGTGGAGCTGGGATTGGGAGTTGGCACAAGCCAGGGCTATGTTTCTGTATTTGCCAAGTAAGTAATTTGCCATTTTAGTTAGGGGGTGGGGTTTTTAAGTTGTGTCCAGCTAGTAATGTAGCCTGGCCATACATCTCTGCAAGGATTCTGGTTCTTATCTTTTCAGTTGCTTTTAAACAAAAGCAGCATTCAGTCACATCACTTCCCTTATCAGCTTGCTAGCAGATAAAATAGTTATTTTTCAAATTCCCTCTCTCTTTCCAGGTTTAAATAGACCTATGTAGATGCTTTTCAGTCATTTTAGTCCGTGGATACTTGTTTCACATAAACATGGATACACGTTCTATTTTATACAACTGTTCATTCAAACTCCTTTTCCATTTGGACAAAGCACATTCTCCGTCTTTCATTATATTATGCTTTAATCTGCTCTGTCCAGCCCTGCTTTAAATTAAATGCAGGGGAGAAAGCGGTGCACAAGTGAGAGTGACCATTTTTCCCCAGGCGTGAATTACAGTCTACTACACATGCACCTGCTCAGACTAGTATGTCACTGATGGAATTGGTAGATGGTACCTTTTACCTTCGTGTTTTTTTCCTTTATTTTTCTGCAATGTACTATTTTGAAAAGGCTGGTAACTATTAGGTACTCTGAGTACAGCAAATGACTAAGCTCTTCAATAAATTTGCGCTTTGCAGATAAATATTTTGATTGATGGTAATAAATATAGCCACGGTAATAGCTGTGTCTGGTAACTGTTCCTCTTTGCTGCACTCTGGGCCGTGCAGCCCTACAGCTTCCTCCCTAGCACCGCTCCTCCAGGTCTATAAAGATCTACAAGTCCTTCTCTCTGTTTGTGCTCTTCCAGCCAAGCCTGCACTCAGATTTGCTGGAGTCCCTTAGCACAGCTTTCCAGGCCCCTGGGAGGCAAGTTGATCGTTCACCACAGCGTCTCAATTCCAATCCCCTTGAGACTCTTACCAGCTTTGCCTCTGGCTTGTGTACCACCCATGTGGGACTACGTCAATCGCTGTTGGTGGTTCAGTGTAATGCCTTCAGGCCCCAAGTCCCAGAGCCATCTTGCAGGTACATGCGTCACGCACAGATTCTCACTGCTTTGCTGACAGAGGAGTGCAAATGTTTCCAAATTTCACCTTATTTCTTCTTGCCACACACACATACACGTCGTAACTAATAAATAGGCCCTTTGCAAGTTGACTGCAAAATATTCTGTTAGCAGGGCTGGAGCTCCACAGTCTTTTCTCCAGGCTGTAATTTTATGTGATCTATTTGGGCTCCAGATGGCAAACCATGCAACCTAAGCAGTGAGGTACCACTAAGAGAATATATTGTTCAAATGCTACTCTAACATTTTGGGACAAAGCTTTCAAGGGCTTATTTTTCCCTCTACATTATATCTGTTTTAACTCTCTCCGTAGAATCTCTTCCTGCTGAAATTAGGACCAAAGATGCACTTGTATGCTATAGTTTCAACTGCATAAATATCTACTTCACTTCTGTTGCCATTGCTCAAGCTGTCTAAACAATGGCTGTGAATGATGGTAACAGCTAACATGGAATAGCCCTGGGAAAGTATAATAATGCAAACTTAGAATGGGGGCGAGGGAAATTGTCTTATTTTCTTTTCTTCAGAAACATGAACTTACTTCCCACATTTGTTTGCTTTAGTTTGCTGATTTGCCAGGTGCACAGATCCAGTAGGCCAGGGCGCACCCAAGACATTTGCCTGGATGGTTTTCTTTCCTTTTACATTGCTCTTCAGATCCTGTTGCATAAATTAACACGTCATTTTCCCACATTTGGTAATACAGGGTTAGTGGTTAAACATGGTTTCATTCCCCTTTGCGCTTGTGTTGAATCAAGAGCACACAGTGTTGGGTAGGAAGCGGGTCTCAAGTACGATGAGTTTTGCCAGAAAGTAATTGTGTTTTCATGTTCTGTTGTGTGTGAAACAATCTCTGCCTCTTACTGTTTGCTCACAACTGTGATGGTAGAGAGTTCTTACATCTGCAATTTGTACTCTTGTTTGGTAGTTTCATAAACTTTTGAATAAAATGCTTGTATGCAAATCTCAGTTTTGCACTGACCAACTAGAAAGCTTTTTATTTGCTCCACGTCCTGTGAAGAGTAAACACAAATTTTCTTCACAATACAGGAATTGCTCTGTCCTTCGGTCTGTGCAGAAATAGAGGTGAGCATCAATCATTAAGAATGGTACCTCCAAAACTATCATTAGCAGGGCCAGCCATAGCAGGAAAGTTTTGGTTCAGGGATCAAAGAAGGGAGCCGAAAGTCAGGACTTCTGACTGGCGCACTAAAGTGCAGTTTTATTTTTGGAAAAGAGACTGAAGCCCTGGTTTATCTAAAATTCTGTTCATTTGCATTCTGAAGCGCACATAAAGGGTACCTGATATTTATGCAGCTGACTTTCATTGTTTCAGTCCTTAGTGGTACTTTGTGTTTATAAATACTGTTAACTGGTGTCAGTATTGTCAGCATCACAATTTTAAATGATTGCAAAGCAGTCCTCCCTTAGCTGAGGAACACATTCCTTCCCTGAGCCCTGCAAGTGCCTTTGGTTGGCTTGCAGTGGAGGATGAAGATCTAGAAGATTAGAGTGTCTGTCCCTTTTGCTTTCAAAACGAATTTTCATTCAGTAGTGGCTAAAGCTGGTGGACAGACGGCTTCAAAAAGCCCTTTAACTAATACGTGTTGCCAGCCCTACATCCTCTCTTCTGTTAAACATTTCATTCATTATGCAGTTTCAAGAAACGGTGAGAGCCAACTCTTTCTGCCAGTGTCACCCCTGCACGGAACTCCCCCTTCATTCCAAAGAGCTGTCAAGAGGCATTTTTCTTTGAAAGAGGTAGCAACCTAAGTCTTGCTACAACCAGTTTCTGAAGAGGAAGGGTCTTACATTCATCCAGAGCACTAGTGATTGCTGAGGTGGAATTTAAAAAGGGAAGAAATAATAGGAGAGAAAATCTCAAAGGGTGTCAGGGGTTATTTGCCTCAAACAGCTTCGTTAGATGGAGTGTGTTACACAGACTTTGTTTTACAGATCCAGCTCAGTGTGTACAAAGAGAGCACCTCAGATGCTGCATAGCTTACCAACAAGGGAAAAGAGAAGTGAAAATAACACTGCAGCTTTTCCATTCTACAAGAGCTTCTTAATGGCTTTGAGTAATTAGAGGCTGCAGAGCAAAAGTGGCTATTTTTCATTCCAAGTCCCATTTTAATTCAGCTCAAAGTCACCTGTTGGTAGGAGAGAGGAGGAGAAACAACCAACTGTTGGTTCTGCTTCTGTTAAGTGTCAGAATTTCTTCCCTTAAAAATGCAAGGAATGAGAGCTCCTCTGGGGACAGCGATCTTGGCCTCTGCAAACAGCTCGGCTGTCGGACCGAGGGTATGGCTGTGCCTAGGGAGAGCCTGCTGTGCTCCAGCACGCTGCCTCCCCAGGGCGAGTCCACGTGTGCCGTGGAGCCAGGCTTTCCAGATTCTCTAAATAGCTTGGCTGTACTTACACTGTATTTCACTTGATTGTCAAGTATTCAGGAAAACTTTTCATGGGGATGTGCTAATTTAAACTGAAGTGCTAAAAGAGGTTTCTGGTCTGTTCACTCAATAACCATATGCCTGGGACAAAAGGTGGGGCTGCGGAAGGACCAGGTTCATGGCTTTGTTCTCGAAGTCCAACATGCAGCCCCATGAAGCTGGGCGCCTCGCTTCCTTGGGCAGAGTCACTGTGTTCGCCAAGGCTGCGGGCTGTCACCCATGGGAAGGGACAAATTCTTGGGTTTATCCTACAAAGGAATGAGAACAGTATTTCCCTTCATATGTTCCTTCTCCTTTTCCATATGCATACACCTGCAAGATTAGTGTGGTTTGGGCTTTACTCATAACATGATGGCCCCTCTTCCTTTCTTTTAACTGGCATAGAAGCAGCTGGGGAGGGAAGAAAAAAAACAGACTCTGAGTTCTGAAATTCTCTGTGTTTGATCTGTTTGCTGTTAATTTTTCTTTTAAAGATAAAGCATTTTTAGAGCAATTCAGCCATTCAGAGTAAATGGAAATTGAGACAGGATGAGGAAATACATTCTCATTTCAAAGTACATCTCAAACTCCTTTAAATTCAAGGAATTTAAAGCATCCTAGTTTTCTGTCTGCCTAGTATGAGGAGAAAGGATAGGAATTTTCCCCAATCTTAATAAGATTTCCTTAAGTTGCAAGAATTTTTTAAAGTGTTTACAAATCTGAGTCCGTTAACAACTGCTCACATGACAAGCTCTGAACAGTTTGATATCACTAGTGCACAGATTTTGAATACATGTGAAAAGTAGCTCAGCAGACTAATTTTGACTCCAGTCATGACTTGCAATTAACTTCACTGAAATTTTGACATGTGGGACTCTGCAGACAGAATCCATCTCTTTTCTGTGTGACTTCTTTGCTTTGCCTGGTGTGAGCCACTTCCCTTCTTCTAGCAATGAGCGTTGGGTCCTTGAGCACCAAATCCATGCTTCTGTAGGTTTCATGAAATGTAAAGCTTAAATGTAAGGCTTCATACATCACTCATTTTAGAAGAGATGTGTACATATATCCTTCACGGACAAAATGAATTTATCCTTCTTACATGCATGTTTTAATGGAAGTATACAAAGTAGGACCAACCCCTTGTCTCAAACAGAAAGAACCTTGATTAGTGTTTGTATGCTCAAGGAGGTAAATAGGCAAACTATCAAAATAACCTGTTCATCATGAAGGAGTGCAAGCCTGTCCAGCAGTGTTCTGATCAAGCAGACGGTGAACATCAGCGACAACAACAGCAGGTTAGAATACAGCATTGCGATTCGAATGGATCTGTCACCGAAGAGGTATTCTCTGCCCAGTCCTCTAAATAGGGAAACTACAGAATTTTTGGGGAGGTTGTGGGGGGCAGAGATGCCAGGAGAGAAAGTTCAGAGAAAGCCAGAAAGGAGGGAGAACCTGAGATACTGAGGGGACCCCAATATCCTGCACCGTGATTTGGGGTGATCTTTCCAGCACCAAGAGAACAGGGAGAACCTGAGGTAACCCACAACCCTGCACCAGGACTACTGGTACCACTTCACTGACCTGCCAGCCTCTTTTCCTGAACCACATTACGTCTCCAATGGGAAAGGGAAGTAATGTAATTCATAAAATTGTATATATCTCTAATTAGAGTGTTTTGGTATCCAAACCCATTTAGTTGCCACACTGTAATTTGTTCTTTAACAGTGACAAGACAGAAGTGACAAACCAACAGAGTAATTCCATTGAGACTGTAAGTAGCACCTTGGACATTTCACAGATGCTATTGCGATTTCACAGAGTTACTGGTTAAAGACTCCAGCGAAACCAGTAAGGATGTGCTGCAGGGAAAATGTGAAGATATTTAAGGAATTTGAAAAAAGGGTAGCAACCCATACAGCCCATGAGATTCAAGAAAGACTACTCTGTTATGGCACAAACTGTAACGTTTTTTTGACTCTGCTGGAACGCAGAACTGTCAGTGTGATCTGTGAAGTCAAAATGTATCCGTTCCTCCTGTCTCTGAGAACCTTCTGAACTGCAAACTGGCTTAAGTCCCGGTGTAAGGTGCAATATAAGGAACAAGCAGAAGGAGGTCCCTGGTATTGAAATGCATGTGGCCAGTGAGATCAAAAGGCATTTCTAATGGTTTCACAAGTGACAGAGTGAATAGGGAGTGATGTGGCAAAGAAGCCATTGGAAGGGGCAGTTCGAAAGGACCCAGTCATTCCCTGTTCCTGGATTAAATCACAACAAATGAAAGATAATGAAATCCAAGAAAAGACTGAAACGTTTAAATGTTGGAAGATAATCTGTTCTGAGCCAAATCCTGCATTTCAAAACACCCTGACAGAATGTGAATTTAGTTTAGTTCCCAACAGCATTATTCAAGGACTTTATCTGTGTTTCAAAGGACGGCCTCAGAATTTGTGCTGAAATGGCTTGGAAAGCTCAGTTTCAGGACAGATGATAACTTTGACATGACTATCTGTGCCAATTTGGTCTGCAAAAATTGGGTTGGAAAGTTCAAAGAGCTTCTTGTCCTGTTCAAATATTTTGGCTGCTATACTCAAGCTCACAAGCACAGAAGGACAGTTAAACGGAAGGGTTTTTTAGGCTTCAATGTGAGACTACATCAAATACATGGGTCTACATCACACCAGAGCACAGTCCAGATCACAGTTCATTAATTAGAAAATGAGACTATGGCACATCTGTATGACAGAACCTACCAGAATTAAGCGGTCTAGTACAAACCTCTTGCCAGCAATTACTAAGCCACATTTAGGTGAACACAAGGGTCTTGGAGAATGAAAGCGCTGCACTTGGTCTTGATGTAGTCATGGTTCTTCAGTGCTCATCAGGCATGACCTTAGCCATTGTAGAGAATACTAGTAATTTTCCCATGCAGTCTTATATTAGAGGTGCATTTCACTGGGGGGTGGCGGGGTGGTTATTTGTTTGTTTTCAGGGAGCATCTTTCTACTAAAGAATTCTGTAACCTAAATAAGTAGTCTAACAGGAGTCAGCGGATCATGGTTATGCTGTACTTGTTCCTGTTCTTCCCACCTAGATGTACAGATCTTCATTTTACTTGCTTTATAGCAGTTTTCCTTTAAAAACTGAAACACCCACCCTGCAAATCCTATTTGTAATGCTTTATAGCTTAGAGAATGAGACAATGTGCTCTAAATCATGCAATAATAGACCCCCCACAAAATGCAAACCTAAGTAGTATAATTATCATGTAATGATATTTGACTATGTGAATTCAGCTGTCCTGAATGATACACGCCCTGATGTGTCTCATCGTAATGTAGTTTTTAATGTGTTTTGTAGGGACCTGGGGTTTGGGGGTTTGTTTTTCCATTGTTGCATCATTAAATGTAGCAGAGTGTCATTTGATTGCATTCCTTATCTGTTCAAATGTGTGAGATTTCAGTCCACTTAGTTGAGTTGAACTACCTGTGCTTTAATTGCCAATTTTAAGAATGGACTACAGAGTTACTCCAAATAACCCAAAGAAGAAAGGAATAAATGTATTTTCTCTCCTATGTTGATATAAATACTGCTCTTGAAGGAAGAAAATTATCTCATTAAATTAGAATCTAATAGGAGGAAGTGCTCAATGTAATATGTTAATGTACATTATAATAGTTACTCTTGAAAGCTGGGGAATAATTTAAAGTACAATATACTTGTAAATATTCAGTCATTCAGCAAACTTACTGATCTTTGACTTGTTAGTTACTGCTTTTTAATTGCCAAAGCAATAACTGAAGGAGGGCATCAATCTAATCTAGTTACCACAAAATACTATGCTACTAATATTAATCCAAGAAGGTACCTTTCATGTTGAGACTGCTATGGAAAGGAAATGGAGCTAGTCTAGAAAGAGTTTGAGGTGCTTCGGCATTCACGAAGGCAGAGAAGAGAAGCAATGTGCACGGGGGAAGGAGCTGTTGGCAGCTGCCAGAAATTATGAATGCCAAGGCAAGGGGCCTGCAACTCAAGGATTGCTTCAGAACAGTACGTAGTGGCAATATTGCTTGCAGCTGCATAAAATACAAAGGTTAGTGACGTTACCGACACCACGTAACTGAGTGGGGTGCCACTGAATGAGTCCTGCACTATATGCAGTTCATGGAATCCAGCAGATATCTCTCTCTCTTTGCTGTGGTCTGAAAATGGAGTGACACTTGGCACTGGGCATTTGGGAAGCCGCTCTGATTTTCTATTAATTGGCAGTTTTTAAGACCTCTCTGTCTTACTGGTTGTTGTATCCTGCTCGTCACCTTTAGGGACTGGGAGAAAAGGGAAGGTGAGTTGGATAACTCCTCCCCAGTGGATGGTGCCTGCATTTGTAAACTGCCACGATTCTGCACTTCCTGTGTACTGTAGCATGGGACTAAAGGTAGAATTTACCTCTTCTGGGTCTTACTGCACCTGAGTACCCTGTTTACTGGCAGCATAATCTGACCTAGCATGTTTAAAAGCAGAATCTTTCCTTAACTATATTGAGTCAATGATAAATATTTCCAGGAAGTGCAAAAAGGAGAAAAATCTTTTCCAGGAGAATCACTTGTGTAAGAGTGCACGTGCTGTGTGGATTTAAATGCTCTAGGTGCATTGCTGTGGGATTTAAATGTTATTCTAGCTGTGTCAGGTACTGGCATCTCCATCATCTGTTAATGCCTTATTTTAGTAACAAGGAGAAGGTATATCATTTGCATGATCATAAATCTCACTGAAAGGATTAAAAGATATTTGGATGCTCAGACTTACTATGACATAGTGAAGTTGTAGTATTTCTTTACGTGAGATGTATAGGAACAATTACACATGTTGTAGAAATTATCTTAATTAATTGTCTCATTTAAGCAGGTATGAAATGCTAATATATGAAATGACTCAATCCCCATTCATCGTTTCATACTGTATAAATCCAGTTCGTAACCTTCAGCAAGATGCAAGTCAGACAACAGAACAGAATTTCAGCAGTCTTGTCCCTGGCAAACCGAAGAAAAATCTTGATAACAAAAGCAAGCTGGTTAATGATAAGCTTCTAATAATTAACATTCTTGAACAAACTATTGAGGAATTAGATGAATGAGCAGATCTGTAGCCAATTCAATAATGACTTTTTGTTTATGTAACTACATCAGCTTTTAGAAGGTCTAAGACAATTTTGGCACATAATTGACTCAGATGCGATATATTGGAAACGAGGAGCAGATTTGCATTACTGGATTGAGTTTACCTGGCTCTGTATAATCAAGCAGTGAATGCAGAGATGGTACTAGTGACAATAAAGAAATAAGAGTAAGGGGAGAGGAACTGGTGCACGAAAGACGGAGGTACTGGGATGGAGAATAGAAGGGAATGGATAAGAATCACAGTTGCAAATGAAACCTATCTGCATGGATTGGTACCCATTCATTTTGTTCTGGTTTTCAGAGAGAGAAGCTGACTTTCAGTAGCTTTTTTGCTTGTTAGACTCTTCTATGTGTCTTTAAAGAAGGTCAGTTATCTAGAACTTGTTTATCTTGAGAAGGAGTGAGGAGCTGTCTGCACCATCTTTCCCGTCAGTAGCAGCACACCAGAATGAAGGGCAGCTCTAGGTTATGTAACACGTTGACTGAACTATAAAAGAACGACCTTGTTTAAAAAAAAAAAAATTATTAAAGTTTGGAGCCCACTAGTTTTTCCATACTTTTTCATTTTTGGTCTTCTGTCATCGCCTGTGTAGTATGTGCTTATGCAGATTGATGGTATCCTGAAACACTGTTGTAACCTGACAGCTGTGCATGCATTTGATGTAAACTTTATCACTACATACTGCAGGTCCTGCTGTGCTATGTCTTCGAAGAATGATAACTTCCTAAGATCGAGCCAATGATTCAACTCTGATGTGGAATAGGGTTTCTGTGATGAAAATGATACCGTTCTTAACATACAAGCTAAATGGTGTACAACATACAGGGCTAAATTTACTATGGCTGCACACCACCACTAGTCGTAAGAAAAAAATTTCATGGTCCGATGAAATCTTGTATAGATTTTTAGATATTTATAAGAAAAGTAGCTATAGATATAGCTATAGTAGGATATAGCCACATGAAGTAAAATTTAAGAGTTACTGAATATTTTGTTCTGGTATTGAATGTCCTTCTGAGAAGCAGAAAAATCTGTATAACTCTATTTTGACTTTTGACTTTTGCCTTTGGTTGAAACCAATCCTCCTTCAAAGGTGACTAAAAGCCCATGCACCTATAAAGCCCTGGACAGAAGTACAATTTGTGGATGCTACCAATTTTGCTCAACAGTACCATTTTTGAGCAAATATCCATAGAAAAAGTTGACTAAAATATCAATGACAGCAAGAACTCACATGGATTAACCACTTCATCTAGTTTCACATCTAGGGCTGAAGCAGAAGCAGTATACACAGCCTGTGGTGGCTCTCTTGCTCCATTAATGAAAGAAAGTCACTACTTTGTTGCTGGGAAGGAGACGAGATGAACAAATTATGATTTGTTTTTCTTGTGAAAACAATGTTTTGTAGATGTGCTTGGGATAATAGGAAATAGGCTTTTTGGAGTAGTACTGAAGAATGGTGTGTCCTAGGCTTTTACAGTGAAAAGTATCGCAAGTTTTGGTTTGGTCAACCACGTGTTCAGTATCCAGAAGAAAGTGTGGTATATTTGGTTCTGCAGTTCATGACAATACACTAATGGGACATGGCTTTCTTTCTAGTGACCCAGACTCTGCACCCTCATTGCATTCTTATTATTTCACTAGATTAATATAAAAAGATTAGTCTTTATTCAATAAGAAAGAAAATTATATTCCTCAACAGAGGGAAGTGCATTGGCTTTAACAGTGGGAGAGGTACCAAAGGACCTTGTCCAAGTCTTTCCAGAAAGGGTTAGGAGTTTTATCTCCTTGTTGGCACTATTGCTGCTTCTAGACTCTCGGGCAGTTTGGTCTGCAACTTTCCCCAGGAGCTGAAATGCTGACTGTCACCACCTTGTGACAGGTCTCAGGGAGGCTTCGTCACCACTAGGCATTCATTCTCCCCTCAAACAAACACAGAAGTAATCCACGTATAATAAGCTTCCTGACACACGGTCACTGGTTACTGCTCCGTGAGGTGGGTTCCTAAGGGTATTAGTGCAGAGAGGTACTGCATGTTCTGCTGACGCAGCCAGGAGCAGCTAGCATGTTCGTGCTCATGATTGATAGCAATGAGTTTTCAAGGATTGTGGTAAAGGTTTCTTAGTGTCAGGCACTGAATGTTGCAATATGTGTGTGAGAAAATTGGATACTGACTCCAAAATGCAACACTACACAACTCCCCACAAATACAAGAAGAGCTGGGTTTCACAGGTTTTCTTAGTGAGGTAGCCGTGCCTTGTGTTCTTGAAGACAAAAAACGATGCCCCTGGTTCCATTCTCTTGTTAGTGGTCTTTATGTATCCAGTAGTCCCACTGAATGTGGTGAGCCAGACCAGATTTTATGTGGTGATTCTGTCCACAAATCCTTTCAGAGGATTTGAAAGTGATAGCAGCAATAATAGTTACTACAGAGTGCATCTAATTTTGAAAGCGTTTTGCCAGAATACCTATCCTAATGCATTGTTAATGTCTTCATTGCTGCTGGTGTTTCAGAGCATTTGTAATGCACGGCATGGCTAAAACAGAAGTTCAGTGCAGAAAACTGCTCACAAGAAAGAGCTTGTTGGCTAGATTTCCCTGAGAGAAACTCCAAGGTGCCTTTGTAATGTAACCCTTTATTAATGATAGAAATTGAGTCAAAGGAAAGTATTGCGAGCCACTGAGGTTAACCAATATGCCACTTAAATATAACTGTAGTTTGTGTTATCTGTAACTGAAGAAGGTCATGGGATCTATCGTTTGCAGTGGGAGTTTGCAGTGCCAACAAATTAGCATCAAAAGCTCTGGCTTGGCATACAGAATAAGGCGATAACTACAGCGTCTGAAAACTTCTCAAGAGAGCTGCGACCGGAGAGATACAAGCTCCCTCAAGCTTGTGATCTTACTGTCATTTATTACAACGGCCCCGCTCTTGTTGCCAGCCTTAATGTGCTTGAGAAACTGTCAGCTGAGCCTTAGAAAGCAAATGGCAGAGATGGCAATGCCAAGGCGGCTGGTGGGAACCTGAGCCCACGTGAGGCTGTGCATCTCAGTGGAGCAGCGCTACGGCCGCTCGTGGGGCGGACGTGGCTCTAGGGGCGAGCAGACATCTCGCCTCTTTTTGCTTTTAAGGATGAGGAAGGCAACAATGGGATAAGCCCGGAAAGCAACAATGGGATAAGCCCAGAAGAAAAAGGACTTCTGAGAGGGTAGAAAAGCAATTTACTTTGAGAGCAATGAATTTAATTGCTTTTGCCCTTTCTTAACAGGACTCACTAAGAAGGAGAAAAAAGAGAGAAAGTAAAGTCTCCTTCTTCCCCTCCCCCTTGCAAAATCCTGCATGCCCTTTTGGCAGAGATCCATCATTCACTTAATGTGTCCTGCTGAAATCAATTCATGTGTCAGGATTTGGAGAGCTAGAACAAAATTTGTTTGCTGATCCCATCCACATATCACTCAAGAGGATTCATAAAGGTTAGTAAAAAAACCAAACCAAAACAAAACAAAAAAAACCCCAAAACAACAAACCCACATTCAGTTTGCTATGTAATGTAATGCATTAGAAAATGACAGATTCCAATACGGAGGAGAAAAAGTCTGATTGTGGAAAGTCCATGAGCACCTTGAAGCACATGCAATTATGCGAAAGGGGACCTGCCTCCTTTGGCAGTTTAAAAAACTGCCGTCTTTGTAGTGAAAAACTGCACGCTGCGGTGCGAGACGGTCAGGGCTTGAGGAGACATTTCCCTGTGGACAGCCCAGTGGAGTCCTTGGGGGCACAGCCCATGGCCTGTGGAGGGGTTGCACAGCACTGGGGTGAGATGGAGCACAACAGGAGCAGTTCCCTCGGCCACTGGGCCAGGCTGGTGCTCTGAGCCAGAGCCTGCTCCTGTTGGAACCCCTATTGTCAGTGGGGTTTGGGAGTGCTCCTATCTCCAGATTTCTTCTGGGGCATGTGTGGAGGAAGTGTCCCATTGCACGGCAGGTGGGGAATTTTGTCTTCCAGCTGTTTGTCTTCATGGACCTTAGGCAACCTATGAAATTACTCCTGTTTTAGGATCCCCTGGTGTTTGTCTGCACTGACACATTCAACTAACGTTGAATCTATATATATATATATATATACCAGCATAAAACTAACCTTTTGTGTTGTAAAACTTGAAGGGGGATATGTGGTACAGAGGAAAACAAAGATTCGGTCTGAGTGTCTGTAACTGTCTGCTAGTGAGAACTCCGCAGGATACAGGCATGAGCTGACTTGGCCACAGCATGCTATTTTGTCCGCTGATGTGCTGGGAGGGTTCACTTCACGCTGTTGCAACAGCTACAAGTAGGACCTTGCTTTTTAAAATTATTCTTAATTAAAATACAATTAAATGCATTAAATAGAAAGCGGCTTTCTCTAATCTTATGTTTGAATTAAAAGGATTGCTATAAATGTTAGTCAGCAGAGTGCTCAAGAATACGTAAGCTTGACTAGCAACACCCTTCGTGCTTTCCTAGGTTCACACAGTTGCAACTTCATACAGAATATTAGATTGGGAGAGTAGAATTATTCTAGCTGAAGATCACGCCAGCTACATTAACTTACTCACAGAGTGATGAGCTGTTTTATAGCCTCACTGTATGTAGTTCCTCTGGTAAATAGTGTGGGGCATGATGTCACACTTGCTTAAAGCAATTTGTTGAGTTGTAAATATCACTAATCAATTCCTGTGACTGAATCCTGTGACCTTGGTTGTAATCCATGACAGCGCTGACTTTAATGTGTTTTCTAGCCTTAGCAGAAGTACTTTTAGCTGCCCTTTCCCATTAACTTCCCATCTCACTAATAAAATACTAAGAGAATTATATTCACCACTTCTGCCAATTTTAACCGGAAACGATTCTGACTAAGGAATATTAAATGTTGCACATTGACAAATGTGATCTCCTGCTAGCCCTTGCTAGGGTCGGCAGCCACCTCCTTGGCCTTTTCTTAAAGCCAGACATACTTTGCAGCCCAGAGTCATTTGACCACGATTTCAAACTTAAATTTCAGGGGCTTTTTATTTATGCCCAGAAGCAGCACAGGGTACATGATCTCTGTCTGTGCGAGAGCTTTTATTGTGAGGCTCCTCCAACTCCAAAACTTCCTTCTTCAAGTCCAGAATCTCCTTCCTGCCTCTCCCCCCTCCACCAAACTTGCATGCAGACACTTTGCAAAATGGTTGGTATTTGTTTCCCCGTAATTGTCTCCTAAAGCAGGAAAAATACTTTATAGAGTGATTATTTTTTTAATAGGTTTGTGAAGGGTGGTTTTGGGGAGAGTGATTGAGGACACAACAGCTATCTGAAAGGAAGGACATTTGCACTCAGAGGGGTTTTTTCCTAACATCTGAGATGATTGCAGTGACACAGGCCCACATCTTATTAATTGAATTGATCACAGGGCAAAACTCTGTGCAGAGCATCTGACCTGGCCAGGTTTCTCCGACTCAGGGCTGCTGAGCTCTGACCCTATCGCAATGCCATGTATGTGCACCCTGGGTCTGAAGTAAGGGCAAGAGCTCAGGAGCAGAATATGATCTGCCAAAATCTCTCTTGCTGTCTTTCTGTAACGACATGAGAAATCTCTTCATACTTGGTTTTTCTTCTAGACTTGCAATAGGCGTAGTCAGTAGCAGATACAGCCTGGTGAGACCCTGGATCTCTGTAGTTCCCATGGAGATTTTACACTTGTGATTCTCAGTTCTGGGCTTTAACTCTCTTGCCGACTACAGCAAAAATCCTCATTGCTTCACAACGTCTTGGTGAGAACTTGATGTTGCAAACTTGTCTTTCATCTTTCCCCATACTGCTGCACTACCTTCAGCATCTCCAGGCCTCCCAGCAATTTAATTTTGAGTGTCTTGGCACTGCAGGTTTCAGCAGATGCATTGGGCTCGTGTTTGTGTAGTGAACATGATGGGCAAATCTGCAGCTCGGAGGCTTGCTGTGCTGAGCGACGTAGGCGTGGGGGTGGCAAGCAACTGCAAGCAAAGGGTGACAAAGTTGTTGGAAAGTTTGTTCCCTAGAACCTGAACTTCAGATAAATAGTACATGCTGGCTGTAATTTAAATTCAATCAATATTCAGTTAAAAAATAAATAGAAAGCTTTTTACATTGGTGATGTAAGGGAATGTTGGTTCAAGGAAGTAATTATGTATTATGTAGAAAAAGTCAATTTAAGTTCTCAATAATTTACTTAAGTGATTTACTTGACTGATGTGTTGTCCTGACCCAATAGGGCAGAGTAACAGACACTAAGTTATGGCATAGTTCCAGCAAAAACAGCCGTTGTTACTGTCCGACATAAATCATTAGCTACTGTCGTGTTCCAGGTGTACACAGGTGCTATTTAAAAAAAAAAAAAGTGATAAATTTTGTGTTTGTAAACATAACTCTGTCAAAACTAATCCTGTTTCTGGCAGATGAAGATGTTATACATACCTCTTGGTAAGGCAATATACATTTTCAGGAAATAAAGTTCCTAGTATATAATTAGCTTAAATTGGCAGTCCATGGGGCAGTAGGGATATATGCTGGTTTTTAACTGGATAACCGTAAAAGAAACTGCCCTCTTTGCCAGTACTGCACATACACATGCTGAAAGAATGGCTGTTGGTGTGGACTGGCGGTGGCCGAGTGAGTGTGGCACCCGCCAGTGCTGCTTCGCTGAGCAGATCGGCTCCAGGGCTGAGCTGGTGCGACTGCCTCCGCTTCTCATGCCAGGCTCTGGGCTGCTATCAGATCTTGGTGGCTTTTTAAGGATGCTCTTTGGACTTTTCCCAGATCACCTACCATACATGGAAAAGATAGAGATTTCAATTTGTAGTCATGACAACTGCTTTTCTCTTTGCTTGCCATACCTGTGATACACAGAGTCCTTTTAAAAATTACCTTTTGTGCTGTGCTCTTTCTTTAAAGTCAAGAGTGAACTTTAGCCACTGAAAAGATGAAACCCTGAGTGAATCGCTGGTGCGTTAGGTAGGCGTGCTGAGCTGCTGAACTTAGTCTTGAATTGCATTAAGTCTAAAAGAAGAGCACGGAGTCCCACATGCCTATTCCAGATATATGTGAGACCAACTGAAATCTGAATTTAATCTACTGCTTGGTTAGACTAGAATGTCTGCTGGTATTCCTGGGTAAATTTGAGAAGGTATGATCCAACATGTTAAAAAGCTTTAAGCAACCCATTAGTCACCTGTTCCACACCTGTTTCCCTGTTTTATACTTACTCTCTTGAGCGCTTATAGCAGCAGTGCTAGGGGTATGTCTCCTCTCGTGCTTCAGAAGTGCCTTCACTGGGCCATCGGGGCAGGCAGCACTAAGAGAAGCAGGCTCAGATGTGCGCATCAGGTATGGCTTCCTGCAGCCATCAGTTCCCGAACATGGTTTGCCACAGGCACTTCTGAAGCTCTGATTATCCTATGAACTAAAATTCCGAAAAAACCCCAACCAAAAAAACCCCCAAACCCACTTGTCAGTTGTACTCCCTTGAAAATTAACATTGCATTGGAATATAGTTCAACTAGTGCTGATTCAGCAGTAGCACTAGTATTCACGATCTGCCTTTAATTCCCATGGACTGAAGCTCTAGAAAGAATCTCCAGAAGAAGCAGAAAGCTCAGGACCGAGGAGGAAAACCAGACCATATAGTAGTTGGGCAGGATGGTGGTGAGCAGCAAAATATAGGTATTCATCATTTAAAAATACAGTTTTGCAATCATAATGTGAAAATGCATGTTAAAAATAACCGAAGTGAGGGCACATACAACCCAGTAAGCCACTTTGGGGAGGGGACTATAAGAAGTGTTCAGAATGTCGCAAAAATGGCTACTGACGATTTTCCGCATATATTCTTCCAGTAATCAGTAGCTTAAAATTTGTGGAGCTTGGTTATGTAAGTGGATCATTAGATTAACATTTGAGATCTGTTTACTGTGACACAAGAACAATACACCTATGATCTATTGTGGGCTGGTTTTACATTTCCAATGGTAAATGTAGTTGGTAAACTTGCAGTTAAATTAACGTGATAGCCCTGAAATAGTAGTAGTATTTTGTGTTTTACAGATAAGAATAGTTGTTGAAATTAGTTCTCAAGGAATTAACCTGAACTTCAGTCCTTTCAGGTCTTCAGCCTCTTTATAAAGCCTGTAAATACCACAGACAGGGCTTATGTCATTAGTCTCTTAATGTTATAAACATTTAATGAAGTCAAATTTGAAGTACAACACATTGTAAAATCGATCTGCTCTTGCTGGGGAGACAAAGGGAAGAAAATTGTTTGAGTCATGCAGAAAACAAATTAAGAATTATATTCACTTAACTTTGAGGCGGATGAGAAATTATGAGCAAGACAGATAGACCCATTCTATTTCAAAAGAAAGCAGGGATTGAGGAGCAGGGAAACCTCTCTCTGTTAGATGCCGTCCGACATATATTAATACCACCGTCGGTGGCAGGCAGCTCGACATGAATCACTTGGGAGATGACAAGCGACACTTTCCTAGAAATTGGAGGAATTTCACTCTAAACATCACAGCTTGGATGCCTCTTCCATAAGGTAGCTACTTTAGCTGGAGATTGCAGTGCTTTTGACCACATCTCTTCACTCTGCCATCCACAGTTAACTTCTCAGGGAGACGTTCACCTGCTCCCGGCATTGCTCCTGTTCCCTCAGGCATGGCATGCCCTGCTTGGCTCTCAAAAGCAGTGCTGCCTTCTTTGGCTGGAGGACAAAGCTCTTCCTCCTACAAATGGCCTGCAAATGCTTTCCTGTAATTGGCTTTCTAAGGAATATGTTGGCGTGTGAGGTACTCTCTCCTTCTACTGAAGTGGGAGCAAGGGACTTTACTGGCAGCCAAATCAGTTTCCTAGCGTGGTTTAACTGCACCCAGTGTCTCCTCAAAGCGCTAAGTGGGAAGAAAAGAAATAAATAAAAATAAATAAAACCCTATTAGCAAAGGATTACTGTGTAAAAATCTAAGACAATGAACAGGAAAAGTGAAGGGACAACGGACATGTTAAAATGCTGCAGACAACAAGCTGCTCAGAGGAAAGTGTATTTGTTCTTTCTTTTTAAAACTCGTTATTTATTTTCTCTATTCTTCAAGCCTAATGTCTCACTAATGAATTCCAGGGGGATTTTTGAATCATGGTGATATCATGGGTTAAACCCCTTCTCTACTTTTTGAATGTAAATTCTTTTTGACATTCTTACTTATTGCAGAGCATTGACTTCTTTCCTACAACAAAACCAAATGCTATTTGGTTTTGCATAGTTAACATTTTGCTAATGGGTAGCCAAGATTCTCTCAGCAGCTCAACAACATTTTCTAAAGCACACTGGCGTTGTTGTAGCAACTGGTGGCTGATCTGTGAATAAAGCAGATGTCATTGTGGCAGGATAAAGAGAGAATAATCTATCACCCAGCCACTACCACTCCTGCCCAAACAAGTCATCAAAATGACAACTTTGGTGTGCAGTCGTTAATTAAGGTCTGTGTATCACCTTATCTCATCTTATTGTTATATAAACCAATGTTATGTTATAAATGCTAAGAAATTCTCAGCTGCTCGCCATTGTCTTTCTCACGGAGGAAGCGCAGCTAGGATGTGCTGAGGCACTGACAGTTTGCCAGCTTCCTTTTAGGCTTTGATTGATTTTGCACTTTCATCCAAGTTGGTCTGGCCTAAATAAACACAATATATATTCTGGGAAATTTTTTTTTCTTTACTGTTTAATCTGAATTCAGCTTTTTTGGCTTGCAAATAAAGATGGGCAAGCATCAAAATATTCTGACTGGTACCCAAGCTGAGTACAAAAGGAGAGACAGAAGCAGATAAATTGCCTTTCCAACAGGCAAGGCTTTAGTCCATTTTTTTTTTTTAGCTCCTGTTCTAACTCTCACAATTTGTACTTAGTTGGTAAAACTCATTGACCCAAGTGAGTCACCTCACATCCCCCTCTTTTGGTGGCAGAAAATACAGCGTCGTTTAGCACTGTCCTATTAAACACTTTCCATTAGAATATTTGTTAACTTTTTAATATGCTTTCAGTGACGAAGTGTCAGAGCAACTTCTCCCTGCTTTATGGAGACCCTCAGACTTTCAGCATTGAGTTTCAGCTTGCCAGAGGCTAGTTGCTCCCCCTGCAGAACTGCTGTCCACGTCTTCTGACTTAAAAAGCCTACTCTCTGCTACCTCCTTTGCCTCACATCTTTATTAATCATTTGACTTACAGAGACAAAACATGAGGCCGGGTTTCGATGACTTCCCTGGTGCATGACTCATACTTAACGTGGAAGCTGTATTAATTACTGTGTGCTTAGCATTTAATGAGGTTGAGAAGAAGTAGTCTCCTCATTTCAGCTAGACGCAACACGTGCTGAACCTACTACATGCAGTGAATATACTTTCAAAACACTAAAATCTGGATATGTATTTTATAAATGGAGGCAAATCAGACATTCATCAAGTTCCTTAAAACAAGATGGCAAAAGCTGAGAAATCTGGGCCGTAGTCCTAACTCTTTCACAGGCTTCCTTTGTGCCCACTGGCCAACCCTGTTGTGCTTTGTGTCTCCTGATTTCCTGTCTGTTTGTGGGGATAATAGTGGCTGGCTGAGGCCAGGCTCAGTGCAGAACATTTCTACAACTTGACACCACAGCATTATAGAAAACCAAGAGGAATTATCCTGTTTGGTTTTGGGTTTTTTTTATATATATGAAAAAAAACAGGGGGGCTTTTGTGATAGATTATATATCTTCCAGTCCTGTGTGATGGCATTATGGTCTAACACTGCTACCTAGACTGTACCGTCTCTGTCCTTCATTAACTTCTTTCTCAAGGTGCCAGGTACTTAATATCCTCTGTAGTTTATAACAGTTCAGATCAAATTTCAATCATTTCAAAATAACCTAGTTGTGGACAGATGTGATGCCCATAGTCCATCTTTCTGTGGCCCCATGTGCAAAAGAAAACTTGCTAGGAAAGGAATTAAGCACAAGAAACAACTCACAAAACACTTTTCTTGCTGATTCAGTGGAATAAATGCCTAGATTTGGCTTGAGCCAAATGAAATTGCACTATGAGCTGCGTAACAGCTAGGCAGCCTTAGCTTGGGCTAAAATGTGTCCATTTAGCCAGGCCCTTTCTGTGTTCCCTGGTAGACTCAGCAGAGTGCCCTCCATGCACTGAATTTTTCAGACGTTTTCCCTCCTATGTGTTTTTTCTTCTGTTTTCCAAAGCATTTCTGGGCTGCACCCTGTCTGTAACAGGCCACTGCTTTCTTTATCTGTGTCCTAGTTAACACTAGTTTGTTTCTGATGAACTGCTTTTCTGTGACCATGCTAAAAAGCAGTCTGTTGGAGTTTCGTAGAAGTTACTTTTCTGCAAGATACCATTGCCATCACTTGAAGAACCCCTATGCTCCACTGCTGAGAATGAGTCAAAATATGCAATAGTAAAATGTAACCCTTGGGACAATACCAGAAACCTCTCTAATGGATTTTGATTTAATTTATTCTGTAAGTTCTATGTGGCCAAAAATAAGTTTGGGGATTTTTGTTGTCGTTGAGATGCTAAGAGTGTTAGGGCATTTATGGCCTCTAATTGTGTAAATACCAAAAGGATTTCAGGATAGAAGAAGAAATGGTATAAAGGATCCAGGAGTGAATCTGTCAAACTAATTTGTAAAATCTTAATAGTTAAAGCAGTGTTTGCTGACATCGTGTGAGTGAAGCAAGCTCAATAACAGTGAGATGATAAGAAAAATTAGTGACTGGAAAAGGGTTGTGAACAATGAGTGAATGCGATTGACTAGGAACGTTAAGCACTGTCTATGTACAGTTCATGTGAAGTTCTATTTAAATCAATGAGTCTGCCTGATGAAGAACAAAACCCAGCACTGTCTCTTTACAGTTTTTGCTACAATTTCTTATGCAAGTTTAGCTGATTAGAAAACACCTCTTCTGGGCCAATCTCTTTAACTTTGTTTTAAGTAACCATCAGTGCACCTTTCTCAATAATATTGAAAAGGTGAGCTAGGAGAACATGGTATATTAGATGACTGGAGTGATTCTGTATTTCTTGTATTGGTCTGAAAAATTAAAAGGTACACTGTGATGAGTGTTTTTTCGTGGTGAGTGTCCTCCTCCTGTCTCGTATCATAGCCCCACATACAGACTGAAAATCAAGACACACAAGCCATCAGTGACTGGGAATGGATCAGAGAGCTTATGAACACTACAGAGAGCTAAAGCTCCCAAGTTCTTGGAGAGACTAAAATGACAAGCACATACCCGCTGCTGGCAGGCACGCTGGTGAAGGTGGGAAAGTGAAGCACTGCAGGAACAGAAGGTTGTGCATAATGTGTTGTTCCCAAGAAAAACTTCTGTGTGTTCTTATAAATGAGAGTTGTGCAACGTTTTCTGTGCTGGTAGTATCGGGCTTGTGATGTACTGCTAGTGAATTGTTTGTATCAGCAACCACAAAATCAGCTGTGGATCTGGTATATACAAGATGAATTTGGGGGGTATAGGGAAAGGATGCAAGCTAGCACAGGAAATACAAAAACTGGGGTTAAGTTTTCTGTGCTAAGAGAGTTTGGCTATGTGTTAATAATCATAGGTAAGTGGTGCAATTTTGATACCATCCTCTTTACCTCATTGTTGGTATTTTTGTACGCACACAATCCTGGAAATTTTTCTCTAAGGTAAATATAATCTCATCTTCTCCCAGAGATATCAAACCTCTTTACAAAGCAGGCATCTTGCCTAACAAGAGTATGATGCAGTGACTTTGCTAACAAAAATAGAAGATTGAGGCAAGGAATTATATGAACCTAAGAGCACCAGTAGTAAATATATTGTGGTACACTTAGAAGTGTGATCTCTCTGGGACTTGCTTCTGACCTCCCAATTGCAAATTACATTATATGTGCTATTGATGAATCTCTGAATATGTAATAATGACAAAATGGAAAAATCAGTAATTTCATAAAACTCCAAAGCATCAAAAGAAGCTGTTAGGGGTTTACAGCATCACCTCTGGTATCACAAAGTTCTGATGTCCTTCTTGAAACACCTTGAGTCCTTTAGATCCAACTACATCTCTTCATCATTTGGACTTAATCATATGTTATTGTTTGTTTTCAGAGGAAAGCTTCCCTTAATTTGTGTTCCAGATTAAAATCCTGCCTTTGGGCAATTATTGGTATGATTTTTAACTGGAAGAACATGAATTGGGTTAGCAAATTAGGTCACTTGCCATGGTGACAGCTATCCGAGATAACCATGAATTACGGGAGAATTTGGTTTGGTTTTGGAACCTAGATGAGTTCCATCAGCTCTGAAGTTCTGCTGTGTGATAAAATTCCTGTACTTGGTTCAATTTTGGACAGTTTTGGAACATTCAAGCCCAACTTGGACTGTACCCCTGTCGGCTGACAGCAACAGTATCAGTCAGGTTTAGCCAGCCCTGTCCAGGCGTGTCAGTCACTGCGTCTGCAGTGTAGTCCTTCTACCAACAGCAGAGTTGGGGAGCCACTTCTTCAGTTGACATCTTGGGGTTACAAGTTGCGGGCAGGGGGCTGTATTAGTCAATATGCTCATTTTGGATGTTCACAGTGCGTATTTCCTGATATCTATTATAATGATAAATACAAAAATGTTGTCAGAAATACTTACGCTGAATCTTAGTTTGAATATGTGCACCCTGACTGCAGTCTGTGATGTTTCTGTACTCAACAAACTGATTTTTAAGTGTGGTCAGTTAAAAACAGCTTTGTAATCCACAAGATAGTTCATTAAGAGCCTTGTGTAATATGGTACATGTCCATTATTTTCCTTTTCTAAGTGACTATGTACCCTTACAATAACTTTACTAAATGGGCCACTTAAGAGTACATTTTAAGGATGTTTCCAGTTTAATTATTACTGTTGAAAGACATATCTCCATTAGGTTTGTGCATACATGGCAAAGAAAACTTAATCATTGACTGATTCATGTTTTATGTAGGTACCTGGAGTATTCAAGCTACTTGTATTCAGGATAGTT
Source organism: Burhinus oedicnemus (assembly GCA_008921705.1). Classification (NCBI taxonomy): domain Eukaryota; kingdom Metazoa; phylum Chordata; class Aves; order Charadriiformes; family Burhinidae; genus Burhinus; species Burhinus oedicnemus. Next base: position 2,149,082 of record VFFE01009197.1, read on the forward strand.
GTCCTTTCGAAGAGGTCGAGAGGTGAAATCCTTAAAACTTGCTTAGGAATCTCAAGGCAGAACTGCTTCGTTTCCATGAATCACGGTTCTGCTATCAAACAAGGAAGTGAGATTTCATACATAATAGCTTCCCAACTTGCAATGCTTGTTCTCTTATGCTTCCTACTCCTCTTACTCTTCCTGCTTCTTGAATATATGTTTTCTTTAAATGCCTCAGCTAGGTTATTAATGTGGACAGCAATCGAGCTCTTCCCCTGGTTAGTGGAGATGAAAAGATGTATTTTCTTTTGAGAGCTGGATTGTTCTGCTGTTGTGTGCATTTCACTCCCATTGTGTGGTTCTTCATCAAGTAAAAACAGAGCTCTTCTATCCCTGAGGACAAAGAACAAACTGTTGTCGGGTGGAGGAATATCCACAAAATCATAAATCTTTCTCCTTCTCCTGTTTATTCTTCATGCCATTCAAGCCCATTTAGAGAATGACCAATTAACTCCAGGCTCATGGCAGATTCTGATGGGCCAGATTTCTCCTCTCTAAAATGACATGGCCAAATTTCCAAATACTTTCTAGTTGAATGCAGCATTTGGTTTTCCTTGCTCTTTAATTCATAGTTCCCAAACTGATATTCCAGTTATCAAATAAATCAACATTTTCTCTAATTAATGCACTGATCACCAGCAATATTGTAAAATATAGGGAAAATGTGTACCAAATTCATTTCATTGCGCATCCAGTTCTTTATTATCATGAGTAAAACTGTTCAAAGATATTTGTCCTTCAATATTTAATCTGCTAGCTGTACATTGCACATCACTGCATACTGAAATATACAGGAAGCAGGAGTTTTACAGATTACTTTTCTATGGTAAAAACATGCTGCAAAAGTAATAATTTGTAAAATAACTCTAATCAGTGAAGAAAACACACTTTTGACTATGAGATGGTATCCACTAAGTAAAAAACTAATACAAACTTGGGGGGGGGGGGGGGGGAGATTCCAAAATTAAATGTTAGATCTGAATTATTTGATCATAATATAGTCTTGTAATTAACATCCATACTGTATATACTTCATTACATTTTATGTCTTATCAATTCGTGATGTGTGGAATTTGGAAGAACTAAAAGCGGTGACTCAATTACCCTCCAAAAATTGCTTTTATATTGCTTTATTTTGACAAGTCATAAGTTTGAAAGTAAATTATGTTAATCAGTTTACTTTGCTATCTTGTGCTGGTGTCTGAATTGCATAAAAATTCTATTTTGTGTTAAGTGGCAGGTCTGCAAAGAAACTGTATATTTAATCTGAATTGCTAGGATCGGGTACTGCCCAGGCTTGTGTTCTCACGCACATAACGCATATACAAGAAAGGAGTTAAAAAAAAAAATACCATGCCGCATTCGGACAAGTTCTAAAGGGTTAGGTTGTTACAGTGAAACTCTGCAACATCTTTTGTGAGACTTCTGTTTACTTTCTCAGCCAACTTTCTCTGTTTTCGCAGTCTTAGGGGGGAGCTGTGCCTCAGAAAGATGGATGGACACCAGCTATATCTGTACCATCTACTCCTTGCGAAGCTGGCTGTTACCAACAGTGAAAGGCGCAGCGTGCTGGGTGGCGGTTTGTTTCCTTTACTGATGCCCGTCAGCCTCGTTAAAGGCGTGGGATCCTGTAGTCTGGCAGGAGGGAAGAATCTAGTCTCTCCCAGACAGAACGTGCAATATCACCACGAGTGCTGGGCACTGAGCATTTCTTACCAAATGCAAAACAACATCAAAATTAGATTATTTTTTTTATCGGTCACAAATGAGTCAAGCAGGAGGAACAGAGTGATTCTAAAACCAGAGGAATAGTTACCACTCAAGTATCTGAAGAAGTTAGCCGTGATAAAAAGGAAATACTGTAAACGGAATGCAAAATGGCTTAGCTGGGCTCTGAAAAACAAGTGAGCAGTCTTTAAATTTGCCAAGATGTTTTTCTGGATTTTTGAGCTCTCTGGCCTTTTGGGGGGAAAGAATAACGTAAATGCCAAAAAGAGCTGGGCAAAAAGTAAGCTTTGTGTCCTATCTATGAGAATCAGACGATGTGTGTCATGATAGTTTTTACAGCCATAGTCTACAGTCTTCCACTGATTAAAATCAAATTTGACAGTAACACAATATAGAGGTTTAACTGACAGCACACACAGCACATTTGCTAGTCATAACGCCACAGTTTAATGACTGATGCATGTGGGAAGCTAATTCGGAATTTTTTTTTCTTGAATAGGATAAATGAGCATCCAGTTAATACCAATCATGAATTCAAGCCATGTGACAAAATTGATGCTACATACCCTGTTCTTGTTTTGCATATTCTGCAAATTGAGCTGCAGGAAAAGAGCCGGTTTGTACACACATCCGGAGAGAAAGTTCATTCTGCTTTCTGACACATCCACCGATTGCAGCTGAATGTATCCAGCTTGCTGCTGTTGTGTCCACAAATTAATTACCCTTTCTCTGTTAAATAGCCTAAGAATTACAAATTGTATGCCTGTTTTGAGAAAAAGTACAGCTTGAACAAGCAGACGTAGTATAAATAAAATATTTATATAAAAATAGTCTCTTACAAAATATACTCTCTTATCCTATGGTTGATTTTTCCAAAAGATGGAAGTTTGTCTGGATTTTCTTATTTTTAGGCATATTCCAAACAGGATTTTATTAATGTTTCTTTCTTTAATTGAAGAAAACCCAACCTGGTAAAGATTTGCAACCCCTACCGCTTGACTTTTGTTCCAGACAACTAGCAGCAAACAGGAAAAAAAAACAACAAAACCAACCAAACAAAACCAAAAACCAAAAAAACCCCCCAAACCAACAGTGTGTGTTTGTGTATGTACATATACATAAAGATGCCAGCTTTTGTACTTAAACATGTAGTACTGTAGAACATATCCTGCAAGTCCAACTAATAGAAATATCCTAGTTAAGAATAATATGTACAGCTCCAGTTTTTCCTTGCTGTTTCTACAAAATTATTCCACAAAGAAAGCCAGCTATCTACTTTAATTGCAGAATAGTTCCAAAAATGTTGGTAGAGTTCTTTTTAATTAAATAAATTAATATTAGTTTTATCTGAATAAATTGTTAAATATTGCTATTATTATGCCCATGTGTCCCAAATCCCTGTGCTAAAATCTGCAGCACACACACACAAAATAGGCAGATAAAGCAGTGTCTACAGAAAACTTCAACAGTTCTACTCGCTGTAGCAAATGGTACGAAGTGGGAAGATGGGCAAGACCAGCAGAAGCTTTTCAGAAGTGTGGAAGTGTGAACCCGTGTCATCCACACACTCACATGGGCAATTCACATGGGGCACTGTCCATCCCATCCTGTGCAAAGCCCCTTTTGGTGGATTTCTCCCCTACCCCCCTCCCTGCTCCTTAGAGACGGAAGGTTTTGACCATCTTTTTTCCAAATCAAGAATTAGTTGCCACGCTCAGAGATTATTCTCTGGTGGCTGTCTCTTCACAAGGCAGTCAATGCTTCTTGCTTTAGAGGCACAGATTAGCCAAGATGATCTTTTGCTCTCTGTTTTGTGTGTCAGGTGGCTTGGGGTGGGGTTGGTTTGGTTTTTGCTTCTTGGCTGACTTTCATGAGAGTCTGAAATGTGTATCCACATAAGCAATGAAACATGAGAAGAAAAGAGAGGGCTCCATTCATCAGCATTTCTTCTGGAAGAGCTGGTCTTTCCTACAGTCTTGCGTAGGTATGTTGAGTGCATGTGCAAATGTATTCCTGGCCAGAGACGTGCCAGCCTGCCCAGCTAGGTACTCACTTACAGGTATATACTTCTGTTCTTTCACTGCATGTGTTGCATTTGACGTAGCAGCACCAATGAAATTTGCAGTTGCACTGCCACACTCTTGAGTACTGGTGTGTGTTGTAACCTCGGCCACAGCACATCAGATCGCAGCCGTTGGACTGCTGGGCTGTCTTGTTGCACATCCTTCCCTGTGTTCCCACGCTGCCAGTGACAGGGTCTTCTTCACAATAATTGGGAGATTTTTCGATGTACACTAAATCTGTATCCATGGGTTTGCGATAGGAAAGTGGCTTCTTTATTTTGAGGAAGGTTGGACGCTTGTTACGACTTGCTCTCACTGGTTCGACTTGAACGGCTTCGTTGTATTTGTCCTTAAGGATGTAGCCCAGCTCCCGGAATTTAGGCAGGGTTGTCCAGCACGTTTTAGTGGTACAGGATCCTGAGACCCCATGGCACTTGCACTCTAACTTCATGTTTTCTTCCAGAATCTGTATTTGGAAGAACAAAGAATGATGCATTAATACAAGCTAGAGTCTCTTTGAAAGAACAGGGTTATTTGATGCATGTTGAATGACAGTCACGGTTAGGTTTGCTCTCCAGCATGACTTGCCACCAGACATAAACCACATTCCTACCAAAGCTGCGGGCTTTGCTTGCCTGGTCATGCTGTTGTCCCAGGTAGCAAATGCTCACCAATGTCAACCGAGTTCTGCCTGCAAAGCTGATTCCCCATTTGCACTTCAAGTTAAGCGGGGAAGATAACTGCCTAATTCCAGAGCCCACGGACCAAAGGTAAAACAGGACCCTCCTTAACTACAGCTTTTCTTCACTTTCATTTGCATACAGCGCTTCAGATTTGTCAGTTGTTGCAATTTTTGGCATATGGCAGTGAATTAGGAACTGGCAGAAAATCACACCTTTACATGAAATGCCACATGCAGAACGCTTTGAAAGTTCAACAATAGGTGCTAGAACTTGATTTTTGTAAACAGAGGTTCAAAAATAAACTGTATTTCAGTTCTTGCACCTGAAAATGACATAAGCTGGTACAAGATGTGAACAAGCAGATAAACTCTATCAATGCTTATCCTCCTGTTGGTCTCACGTTAATCAACAGTGTAGAGCAGATGATCATTTATTCATACAGACATCACCTGTTCTACAGTTTGCAACTTAATGCTCCAATTTGGAAATCTATGTATTATTTTGATATACTACAGTCTTAAGTTCTTCATGCTTCTGGAGGGTTTGAAGTGTTTTGCCTCCTCTCATGGATAATGGAGCATAGAAAATGCCCCAGTTACTTTGCAAGAAAATTAGATCTGTCTTAGAGCATAAAGGGTCAGAGTAAAGATGAGGAATTCGTTTCATGTTTTGTCATCAATTCTTGTTAAAAATTTTCGAACTCCTTAATACTGTGAAAGCATCTCAAACACCTCATCATCATGGCTTGCTCCACCCTGTCTCATGTTCTCTCCTTTGCAGGGGTCTCTCATGCTTCTGCCTGAGTTGTCACTACTTTCCTTTTGAAGACAACAAGGTTCATCTTCCCTTCAACCTTCACATCCCTTAAAACTTTATCCTTGTGTCTTCTCCCTCCCACTGTTTGTTTACCAACCGAGTCTTTGCCAAATACAGCTGGAGACGAGCTTAGTCCCTGCTGTCTGTCCTGAGCCCTATAACTGACCTCACTTAGCAGCTACATTGGGTCGATACTAGAAAACATACCTAATTCCAGCAATTAACTTCCCACTGGTCTTTGCTTGAAAGAGAACAGAATAATTTTGATGATTAAATTCTGCCTAACCTGGCAGATACTAGCAGTGGAAAGTCCAGCCAGAAGGATTATCTGGGTTCAGGGAGTGGCCACATAATTTTTCCCCTGAGAAACCCCAGCTGATCCATGCAGCTCCAAACCTGGGCAGCCTAGAAGGCTAGAGGGAGGTCAGTGATACGGAAAGTTGAATTAACCCTTTGCTATAAACGTCCCCCCACCCCTTCAGTTTTGTGTTTTTGGAAAACTCACCATGCGAACACCGTCGCCGGCTGCTGCCGAAAATGGCAACCTGCACTGAAGGAGCCAAGTCCAGCTCAAAGGCTGGACATGTGTATTGGGACTTCAAGTCTAAAATCTCAGTGTAAACTGGGGGTGGCAAGGAGAAAGAGCACATCTTAAGTTGTCCGGCCAGCAGATGAATAGTGCGCTAACACTAGCAAACATAGCTCTGTCCTGCTCTTAGCAGCCTTGAACAAGTAATTTAAAGACTGCCCGTGGTAGCTTATTATTCTCATACCTTTTGGTTGCGAGACTGTTCCCGTGTCACCTAGGCACAGTAATTGTTATTGCCCAACCTTAGGATAGTTTGTAGCTGCATCTTTCCTCGCTGTTCTTCCTCTGCCCCTTTTCAATGAAGATAGGGATTTCAAAGGCATTAAAATAGCTCTATTTTTATTTTAGTCTATAAGTGAAGCGTCAGCACATGTGGTCTGAAAACAGGATTAAAACCCCTAGAAAGTACAGGTCCAAGATTTTGACAGATGTGAACTCAGCATATATTAGGTCACATTTTGGGCTACTGTTTTTAAATTAGATTTTCATGCAAACTATCTAATGACTGCCCTAAAACTCAGATGTGAGAACCTTTTACATTCAGATCTACATCTTAACTTGCAGTTCTGCTCAAGCTTTGGCTTACATTTTACATTATCTTGTTATCTTGAGTTTCTCTCTCAGCCACTGCATACTTCTTTTATTGCTCACTCATTCATAAGGTAGTACACTTAGAAGATAGATGAGGAGACGGAAAAGGAGTTATAGCACAGAACCGGAAAAATAACATAAATTCTTTTAGCCTCATTTGTACCTTTTTAAAGGATCTCTTTTTTAATTTGAAACTAGCCAGGGATACATTTCTCAGCCCTAGTTCAATCACCGTTCTTGTTCAAGTGGCTGGCCTTATATCCTGGTACGATGTTCAAACTTGCAACAAAATATTTCTAACTCGCCTTCCGTCAAGATCCGCCAAATTGACTTGAAACATTTACACAAAATACATCATGGCTTAGTGTCATCTATCCAGGTAGGGCTTTTTTCCTGAAGTGTAGTTAAATAGCCTAAATTGCCTTTTGCTTTATTTCATTAACATCCCATTTGCAGCCAGCAATCTCTGAGGGAATGAGTAGGTCCACTGGAAAGAGCTGAGCAAGTGGCTGGAGCAGTTCAGCAACCAGGTGGCCTCATGTCCCATGTTGGTCTCCTCCTCCGGGTGACACGATGCCAACCAGAATGAGCTTCTAGTTTTCTGGTCTCAGCTAAGACTGGGCACGAGCAGTTAGGATAAAAAGGTCAGGTTTTGTCTGAACATGAGAAGTTTGAGCAATACTAGTTGAGACCAAATACTAGGGATCCTTCTTAGATGACCAGAAATGCTTGGAGGGGGATGGGAGGAGGCAGAGGGATGAGAAAGAGTTTTGTCTTTTAATGCTATGCTGCATTTATTGTTCTCATTTTTTTGTAGATAGCACTTCCTAAGAATAACTGGCTAACCCTCCCTTTTCTCTTCGTGGTGTTGGGGGTGCGTTGTTGATACACTCTGCTAAAATTGCTCCAACACATCTGCCTAATTTGGGTCCACTGTACTCTGCAACTGAACTTTCCCTTCCCATTCCGCCTTTCCTAACCCAGTCTCTCTACCTTTCACTCACAAACCCTTTTGTCGGTTCTGTTCTTGTATACATATCCTCCTCGCTGGTGCTATGTTTCAATGCAGTGTTTTGCAAATTCAGCCAGAGATGAAATTACTCTATAGCTTTTAGAAAATAGGCTACAAGTAACTTGAACTGTCTATCCTCAGTGAAAGCAAAAGCCTGCAGTGGTGATTTGATAGTTTTATTGTACTGTGATATCAGGTGCTTGGCCTATTTGTTTTGCATTAAAATATGTGGACAGTGGTATTTTAATACCGTTACATTATTCTAGTAGCCTCTGATAAATCAGTGCCTTTATAAATTCAAGACAAGAATTGAAAAGAGAAGAAAGAAAATAAAATAGGGGATTCTCTGGCTAGGGACAGGAGTCCTCGGTCTTTCCCTTGGTTTCCGGGAGCCGAAAGAAGTGCTCTACCCCTTAAAAACTTGGTCTGTGTTAAAAACAGAAAGTGTTCTTCACCTTTCAAGATCAGGATTTGTTTCTTTGAAGGTATTAGCCAGCAGCTCACACTTTTTACATTAGATTAAAACTTTATATATGTTATAGGCTGACTTTTCCTAAAATGTTAGAGCCTGAAGGGCACAAAATTTAAATCCTAGATCCTCAGTTTCTTACCAAATGACCATATCCAGCTCCGTCAGTCATGGAAAGTAAATCTGTATGCACCAGTGAATGCTCTGAACTGGATTAAAGGCGAACAAAGAGCTGGAGTTCTTTTAGCTTTGTCCACTTTTTCTTTGAGCTCCTACAGTAAGCTGTCAGTACTTGTTTTTCTCTCTCTCTCTCTCCCCCTTGCCATTAGCCTCTGGGAAATAGTTTGTGTGAAGAGAACTTGCGCTGGCTCTCTCTATTGATGTTATCTTCAGATATAGTACCTTTGGGCACTGCCAGAAGGAACTTAACATGTTTTTTCTTCGCCATTAGTTTTGCAGAGAATGCGTAGGGTGCATCATGTAAGGGTGGCAAGCTGTAGCTCTGGAGCGCCCTGCAGCCCAGGAGCTGCATGGGCTAGTACCAGCCCTGTGGTCCTGTGGCAGGCAGGGCACCTGGCAGTGGTACCCTGGCAGGGGGCTGGCGGCTGCCTGAGCCAACAGTCCTGGTTTCCTGTGAAACCAGCAGAATGTGCCGTCTGGCACGACTTGGCGCTGGAGTGGCATTTGCTCATGAGTGCTGCCGCTGCTGCCCTGCAGCTGTGTTGGAGGTGTGCGCCCTGGGTGGTGGGACAGGTGCTGCGGGTGCTCGGATGTGGGCAAAGGGAGAGGTTGTTATGTGGCTGACGTGCTCAGAAACACTGGCCACCCTTGTGCAGTGGTTTTTCTCAGCTCAGTATCTCTCTTACCTGAGCTAGTCAGTGGTCTGTATCTCCCTGGGTTTGCAGCATCTAAAGCCAGCTGGCTTTCCAAATGCATCTGCCAGGGCAGTCTGGGAGCCCGCATGTCAGGTACTGCACAGCCCTGGCTTTGGTCACCAGCACACTAAAGCACTCAATGCCAAAGCTGTCCTGAAGGACTTACAGCTTGAAATACAGTGACCATCACACCTCCCATGCATTCTCCTTCACCAACCTCATTTCCCATAGAAACTAAATCCTGCGTCCCAGTCAATACCATAAGGCCTGAGACTGGGGACCCTTTGCTGCACCATAAGAAATAACTCAGACTCCAGTCTACATGTGAGGCAGATGTAATTAGTGAGACAACAGACACAGAATCCTATCCCATCAAGGCCATAATCTTTCCTAATTTTGTCTGACATCAAATCTTCTGGGTCAGGAAATACCTGCCTCCTACATGTGCCTGCACACATACCTTTACTATAGGTCAAAGAAAACACAACTATTGGCAAAACAAGAGTGAATTTTTCACTCTGGAGAAGAACATAGCAGGGCTTGGAGAGCAGTTGCGACATTTCTGTGGGCTGGAGAGGCCAACGGACAGATGCAAACCTGCCCCTTTCAGCTTGTGGCAGATGAGGATTTATGATTTATATTACTTTCAGAAGCAATTGTAGCTATAAGACAAAGCTCCTCAAACTTCAGGAGTGATGTTAGAGATATGGTTTTTTGCTTTTGAAGAGGGATTGATTGAGTAAAAATACTGGTTTAAGCTAATATAATAAAGCTATGTCGTATTTAGTCTTTCAACAAAATAACTTATTTGAGAACCAAATCATATTTAGTGCAACTGGCAGTGAGGTCTAGAGTGGGACTAGGCATTGAAAAGGGCAGTGGATGTATATGTAAGATTGATTTGACAAGCAGTAAGAGGACTATGTCTAATTAAAATGACGAGGAAATGACTCTGCCACTTGTTTTATTCAAATGTGACAGTAATCTCAAGAAGATGCTACTGTTTAAGTAAGCAGTAGGACTGTCTTCACACCAGAGCTCTGAAACTTGAGGAAAGCAGAAATAAAACTTGGTTCTTTTTCACTGGAAAACAAAAATGAGCATGAGAGAGCACAGAAGAAACACTGTTGTTAAAGAGAAACGCGATGAAATCTTTAAGAACTGTGAGAAACAGCATAATAAAAAAGTACCCAAATGCAAGTTAAACATAGGCATATTTAAACAGAGAAGATTATTTCCCATCATTGGATGTTCACTAACTGTATTAATAAAGCTGTTGTAAAATGCGTTCTGTAGAAACATAACACATTTTGCATTGATATCCTGTGGCAAACTAACTGTGGATGAGTTTGGTACTGATTTTGTCCCATACTAAGAGTCACTCATTCCAGACAGTCTTTCATATTTTGAAGACCTTATCAATCACAGCCAAAAGATATTTTTTTCTCATGTTTTTGATTAGTAAATATGTGCAAATGATATCTGAAGTCGGTATCAAACAAATTCGATACACTGAACACTGTGAGCCATGACTATCCCATATATACTACTACCCCTGGCAGGTTGAACCGTCTTCTCATTACAATAAATTTTTTGTTTCAAATAAAAAATGGGTGGGAAATCACCACAGTGTGTGACCTATATCAATCAAATCACCATTGCACTTTCCTCGGAATAGATGTCTAAAGAAAATCAGGCAACATGCTGGTCTGAGGACTAATTATGAAGACAGCCAAGAGAATGCTCATAAATGACATAATGCTAGAAACATCACAGATGAGTGGTATTTCCCAATACCACCATCTACTTTCAATAGTAGCTATCCTGTTTTAAAGAGCAGAAACACTTTTTCCAGATTCTAACTCATTATATCCTTAAAAACGAAGACTTCAGAAATTTTGCACTCTCATAAGTTTAACCTTTTGTGTACTATTTCTGACTTTTCTCTATGCTGCCACAAAGCAGAAGGTTCCTTATATTTCTTATATGCGCTTTATAGAGTTTCATAATAATTTTTACACTTTCTGCCCTGGAATGTTAGTTACCCTTTACTTCAGCTTTATAAAAAAAGTTGACCGTATGCAGTGATTCTTTTCTAAATGCAGCTTCTATTTCCACAATACATCAAATAAGTAAAAAAAAAATAAATTAGTCTTTCATTACGGCCACCGTCATCATACACTGTTGGCAGCACACGCAAACTGAATGAAATATTCTTCTTTCCTTGGGTAAGTTGTATTGTTTAAATTAAAGGACAGGAGACCCTTCACTCAATGACTAGCACTGTGCAGAATAGCAAATGAACACAGAAGTCTGAGAGCAAGGCCAGTAAAAGCTGAGAGGAATGCAGCAAGAAATATTTTCTCCTACATATTTTTCTTATACTCCTGATAACCTTCATGACTGGCCATGTACTAAATCAGTTTATCACCACTTCTGGGACCAAAAACCAAAAGAGCTGTAGAAAATAAATGTCACAGGATGCTTTCATAATTGTCATTTTTGAAGAACAGTTGGACTTAGGATGAAAAGGACATTGCTGTTTTTAAAAAAAGATTTAACGAGGCAGATTCTCACACAACCTAAGAATACTTTTCTCAAATTAAACCACAAGGCATGGCCTTTGCCTTTTTTCAAACTGTAGGAACTGCTATGTGAAATAAAACAAGCTGTCATAATACTTCAGCTTTATGTCACTGAGGGGTCCTCCTAGGAGAACACCTTACATCCCACCATGGCTGCTCCTAGGATAAACTTCTGCCAAAACCCTCTCAATTTTGCAAAAGTAGCTATGAAAGTGGATTCCATGGATGTGGCTCAGAGCCTGTATCTAGCTTGCTCATTCCTCAATATTTTTCTCTGACAGCTCTGCAAATCTAATCATGGGCCATGAAAGTCAAATAAGGTTCTTAAGTTTTTATTTATCTTCATCAAGATACTGCTTGCAGAGATAGTGGGCATGATGTGGCAACACCTGATGTTAATAGCTCAGCAAAATCTGATACGGATTTGAGAGGAATGATACACGCAGAAATCCACACTGACACGTCAGACAGTCTCTCCTTGGAGCAGGTCTCATGCCAGGTATTCTTTTCTCCCTCACCCCCTCCCTTTTCCATCCTATCTGATAACAGCTGCAAGCTAGTCTGTGGGATTCCGTGCCTTTTTACGTCTCTCATGAACACATTCCAGTTTTCCCCAGAGAGAAAGTACCTGCACCCTCGTCTCTCCCTGTCTGGTCATCCAAATGTAAATCGAAACCATTAATTCATGAGCTGGAACTCTGAGCGTCAGGTTGAGTTTCACATACTCTTAAGGGACGTGGTTGGTGACAAAGTTTTCTGTGTAATATCAACTACTAAACCTTCTTACCCACCCTTCCTTCTGTTGGCAGGAAGTCTTGTTATAAAAGTTTTTCTCAATTACAAATTACCAAACTAATGCTTAGATAGCATTTATATCAGGAAATAGACTGAAAGTGGTATGTTCCCACTGTCTATTGGCAAATAGGCTGTGAGATGGGGGGGTCCTGGTGTGGGACTTCTTGTTTTCTGAGTTGTTAATGACAAAAGCTTGGTACTTGAAAGCTGGCTTGAGAATTTATTGAGGGGTTACTGCTGTGATGGCTTCTCGGGACATCTGTCTGCAGGACTGGTCTGACTTGGGTTTTCTTTTTGCAGGTTTTTCTATTTTGAAGTAAGGCAAATATTTTAACAGAAAAAATGGAAATAATTTGAAAACATAACTGCTAATGTGTTTGATAAACTACTTGTTTTTTAAAAATAACTCTTGGGAGTCCCATTATCACCTAGATTAGACTGGATCACTGCAGTGCCAAGTAAGTGTCATCATATAGGAACTTTCAAGATCAGTCATAAAAAAAGAGCTTGGAAGAAACAGTTCTGAAAAAAATCTGGTTTCTTTTAATGTGCTTTCATCCACTGTTATTGGAATATAGCTGAATTGTCTTAAAGCTATTCAACATGGTATTTTATATTCTGTATTTGTTTAAATGAAAGTGTGATTTCCTAGCCTCTTACTGAAATGGGATTGTGAGATTAAGGGAGAATTTATCTAGGATTGTTATTTGCTGCTATCCAAGCAAATCTGACACTGTGGATATGATGGATTTTAGCTTGTGAAATACTGAATAGCCTGGTAGTCTGGCCTACCTGGGCACTCTGTACAATGATGCTAAAATAGACTGGAAAGGTGGGGGTGGGTGTTGCCAAATTACAGATAGAGTTGTTGGTTATATTATCTAGTTTACCTTCCTATCACTACATAAGTTTTCTACAGTACATATCTTCCTCTCCAAAAAGATACTGGATAGCATGTTCATGCCAGAAGTGAATAAAAGATGATGATCAAGGAGTTTTGAAAATGAAGAAACAACATGTTGTTCACTGATACTGAGACAATTTACAAAGAAAATGAGACAGTAGTTTTTTCTGGATTTGGACATGTTACCAATATAACATTTGCTCTTATATCTACCTTCCTTGCATTCTGGTCACAAATTAAAAATCACTCCAAAATACTGATACTTCTAAAACAGGCCCCTCTAAAATCGTGATCTGAGCCTTGTATTAAAAAGATGAGGAATGTCCATTATTAAAAATGCCATTTTCCCTAATCCCTACTTCAGTCTAGGAGCTCAGTCCTGCAGCCAGAGTAATGAAGTCAATGAAATCTTAACTGAGTGATGTCTGCCGACCTGGACCTCTTCGAAGTCAATATAATTCTTCTAGTATCCTATGTCCAGTGTGTCTGGTTTTAGTTTTGATCTTGGGACAGTGATCTTCATTCATACTCTGGGCATCTAAATGTCAATGCTTCAAGCTGTCATTAAAATGTAGGATGGACTGGTTTCTTTGTTAAAAAGAAAGAAAGAAATTGTGCCTATAGTTTCTATTTTAGTGTGCTGCTTCTGAAGAAACTGGAAATACTCCCAGATAAGATGAACTAAAACTTATTTATGCTCCTCAGTTTAGAAACACAATGAGTTAAAGTCTTGGGGGTTATTCAGGCAGGGATGTCATTGCTGCCCATCACTTTGGGCTATGTCACGGAGCCTGAGTCATTCTTCACATAAAAAAACATAGGGAAAACAGGAAATGACACAACTGGAATCCATTCTTGTCACAGCTAATGCACACAGAGAGAGGAATGGTGCAGGGTTGACTCATTCCCACTAAACTTCATCTTCCATGTAACTCTCTCCATCAGTGGTGAAGCACTCAAATGAAGTGGTGCTGGCATTGCACAGTAAAGAATTGGGAGCAACCAGGTAGAGTATTTTGACAAATGCTTAAGCTGTCGAGAGAAAAGTTTCCAAAGAGTGATAGAAACCAAAATAGCGGTCTTACTTGTTCCAGACAACTCATCAGAAAACACCTCTTGTGCTAAACTAATAAAGCCAGGTACTGGCAGGCGTGCTAGTTGCAAAATAATCAGTTCATATTGCTTCCAAACATTTTTAACCAATAGCCACACACAGTTAATTATAGGTTCGTTTAGTTGCATACCACACTGTGAGAGTTAACCCTTAGGTACTCGGCAAATAATACTATGCAAGGCATACTTCTCATGCTGAAAAACTTACATAAATTTTTGTTCTTCAAGCCAGCAGTTTTAGTAAACAAAGGATGTTTTTCCTTTCTATCAAGATTTTCAGGTGATTTCAAAGTACTTCCACACTAATTTTCCAGTACTGCCTTTATAAAAACACAATATTTCTTAGCTTAACTTCTTCATTAACTCCTTTGGTCTAGAAAGAAGCACCAAGTATCTTTATATTTGATTCTTTATGCTTCAATCCTAATACCTAACATACTTTTCACGACTTGGTAAATGACACTGGAGGTGTACCCATTGCCTGCTCTGCCTACCTACTGTTTATTCAGCAGGAAAGAACACCTGAGCTTTCTCAAACTCACTTCCATTCCTTTCAGTCACACTATTTTGCAGAGCTAACACGACCTAGACTGTGGCAGAGGCTTCAAGCCCATTGCCAAGGATGGTTGTCCTGTGGGTGGGATATCCCTGCGCTGGCACATCAGGCGACAGCTGCTGAGGAAAGTGATAGCTATTCTTGTTGTTGGAAGAGAAAGTTCCCATTAATCCTCCAACTAATCATCATGCCATTATTTTAGTTATCATAAGGCAGAAACTTAATCACAATAACATATTTCCACACATTTTGTGTTTACAATTCAAAATATTCACATTACCATAAAGTAACATGATTTTGGTGTTAATGGTAATATTCTTGTGAGAATAAGTATTCCACAAAGATGACTTTCAAATTAAGCTTTATACGTAAGAGTTTTCCCCTTCCAGTTACAGCTGGGACAATAGATCCACACTTCCATGTTTTCAAATAGCTTCCACTTATCAGAGGTAAGATCCTACCAGCAGAGCCTATCGCTAGCCGAGCAGCTGCCAAGATCAGCATGCCCGTATCCAGGCCAAGAATTTTAACAAGGATCTTCTGGCCTGTTGTCAATGAAAATTTCCTCCTATACAGAAGAAAGTGGAATTTCCTAATTTGATGCATAATGCCTAGTGCAGTCTAAGCAAACCTCTTTGGCTTTCTGTCTTGCTTACCTGGTTTATTAGATTTTCTTCTTTTCATTCTAACAGGTATTTTAAGCAATAGTTAAAGCTTTTGTCTTACAGGTGAGCAATCACTTATTAATGGAAATTCACCTTTAAGGTGCACTGTATTGATGCAAGTAATTCCCCTTCGTCAGCTCACCCTCCAGACCAGACATAGCTGTTGCTTTTTGTTAACAGATCTACGTGTTTACTACTTATAGATGAGTTATGTAGCAACGTCCAACAGTACCATTAATAGTTCCTCTTTATAAGCCATGTATAAATGAGTCTTAATATCAAGACTGATGTTTTTAACAGAGGGTTAACCAGTTGCTCTAGGTCTTTGGTTCAGAAGGTCATAGGATGCCTGTAACAATAGCTTATGAACACCGGTGTCACCAGTACATAAACCCATCAATAAAAGAAACCATGTGTGTCTGCAGCACGTTTCATGTATTCATCATATATTAATTTTATAAATCTCTCTTTAAGAGGAACCTTAATATAAAGCATAATTCTGTTAAACAGAATTACAGAAAAATCTTAATGCTATTCCTTAGTTATGGTATTTCTATGGTATTCCTTAGCATAATTATTTAAATCTATAATGTTCTGGAAAATATTTTAAGACTTCGATTACACTTTTTAGCCTAAATTTGCTCCAACTATAGCAAGGCGGGTTTCTCAGGTTGATGTTCTGAGAAACAAAGTCCAAGTGCTCACTTGGTATCTGCTTCCCTTCTGACTTCCTATCTTCTCATGTCCCATTGGTAATGGCTGCACCTTTTTAGTAATTTCAACCAAACATGACAAAGGGTAGACATCCTGAAGAAAATGCTGTGAAATAAAAGACCACAGGGAGGATACAGATCCTATAAATACTCGGTGTGGTAGCGTGAATGCTAGTGGTGTTACATGCGGGGCAATTCATAAACAAAGAGTTTGCCGTCGCCTGTAAGACATACTTTTGCAGGAGAGCATCTCCACTATTTATGTTTCCTGGAGCTTTTCTTTTTTAACCAAGGTCTTAATCCATGTGCTGTGACTCAGTTAAAATTTCATGTGGGAATGGCCCTGTTAGAGAATACGTGGTTGTAGTCATAATTGTGTGTGGTCTTACATTTAGTATAAGATGTAGTATGCTTAAGGCAAGGCCAGTGTCCTTAGCGTAGGCCACCAGCTGACACTACCAAGAGAACCTAGCGATAGATGTTGGCTTAGAGCTGATTTAGAGCCTGTCAATACTGACACTTTCCTTCTGTTTGTCCCAGAGAACCAAATGTAGTCCATTAGATGCAGCTCACTTTTAAATACCAGAAGGCTCAGGGTCATTTAAATCACGAGTTCTAATGCAAATTAATACTAGTGCCAAAAGGCACTAATTGGGCATGCAGAGCCAAGCATCTTCTCTGCAATTACCTGAAACCCTTATCCTTTCATAGATCCATTCTGCATTCTTCCAGTACCAAAACAGGCCTTGTTTGTGTCCTTGGACTAAAAGGTTGTTCTTCACTTAATCGATTTTTTAAGTGTTTACTTCAAAATACCTGGAAATTCTTTCAATTAAAGCAAAAGTCTTTTCCATTTGTACAGCAAATGCTAGCAATTATTGCTTTTGGTGAGTGTTCAGGGCTTCATGACTTCAGAGTTTTCTGCCACCAAGTATCTAATAAAGCATTTGAACCAAAACTTGGTTTAACTTCCATCTTTACCAAAACCTCTGCTATGTATTGTTCCAAATGTCTCTACTTAGCCCAGGTAACTGAGTTCATGTTACTGACTCATCATTGCAAGGCTCTTGGAAATGTTCCTGGAGATACTTTCACCTCAGACTCTAGAGTTTTGGCTTGTAACTGCAGAATATTCCAGTTTCTGTCCCCATTGACACAGCATGGTAGCAGATATTCAACCACGCAAACCTGGAGTTACGCAACGTGTGGGTATACTTTGTCAGAGATGTACTGAATGAGACTGCACAGTGCATGATCTCCAGCATGATTCAGTGTAAACTTTACGTGTAGTATAAACACTGCCTGTTTGTGTATTAAAAATGTTGTCACTCAATACACTCAATACACATTAGTTTCCTGCTAACTTGGCCAACACCTGTCTTCTGCTGGGTTTTGCTAAAATTGCTAAAATATAGAGATGGAAGTATCTAGTTTTATGCAAGGAAATCGGTCTTAGGTTTGGAAACCTAAATTTCAAGTGTGACAAACATCATCTGGGAAATACAGGAGAAGCAGAACTGTGCTCATCAGCTATTTCTGAAAAATTTTGCAAAAACTTAGGCCTAAATTTAGGTATGAAGCTCAAAAATTTTGGATTCTGATTTAATTTCTCAATAAAACATCCAAAAGCACAGGCTAATAGAAATAATACAAGGCAAAAGAGCCATGCTCATAGGTTAGAGTTAAGGCTAATAGGTGCTATGTTTTTTCTTTCTTACAACTTTTATTAAATGATCAGCGTAAGTTTTACAATACCCAAACATAGCATTTATTTGCTTTGAAGTGCTACGCTTTGCAATAGCTGCATTTGTTTCAAATCAGTAAGGTTTTTTCTTAGAAATGAGGCCTTTAGTTCTGCAACACGAGAGACACTGAAGACTCTACCAAGGGTCCCGTCCAAAACTGCTGAAAACACTGGCAGAACTGAATAATCTATACAGCAACTATTTTCGTCTAGATGGTGCTCCCTTCTGAGTACTGAATGACAAGTGTATGCCCTGGGGAAAATGTTGCTAACTGTCTAAAGAGAAAGACCAAATTAAATTTGAAAATGTCCAAAAACCTGTGACCCAGCCAGTGGCTTTGCTGAGCAAATTAATCATTATAGCAAGCATCTGATTATTTCAGTTATAAAAGGGGTATGATGTTAAATTTGGAATTTGAGATCTTTGTTATTTATTAACAGACCCTGGCCCTCACTCTCAGCTATCTTTGTCAGCAGCACGACAGATTGTCAGCTCTAGTAATCATATACATGAAATGCATGTTTTCCTCATAATGCCAGAATCCTCTGAAATTGCGACTGCAGGTAAGTGATAGCATTTATCATTCCCTAATCTTCAGCGTAAATCAGGAATTCAGTTTTCAACCACATAAGATATAGGAGGGAGTTGAAAGCCAAAATACAAGTAGGACCATGTATCACAATTTCTGATTAGCTGAAAGTGGAGGACAAGTGGAATGAAAATTCATTCTTGCGGATTACAGTTCTTGTGCAGTCCAATTCCCTCTCATAATTTAGACTAACATTAATGCTCCCTTTATCTTTCCTCTGGGCTGTTGAGAAGATGCAGAGCTTGTCTGTCAAGTTTGGACTTGTTTTAAGACTATTATCTAAAAAAAGTAGGAAAGCCGTAAAATAGAACTTTGATCCTTTCAAATGCAAACAAAATACTGGAAGAGTGCACAAGATTTTTTTTTTTATTATTATTTTTTTTCCACACCTAGGAGATTCCCAGCAGAGTCTTGTTGTGCACTGCAAACACTTGGTAGGGATGAGGTTTCTGGAAGCACTCAGCTGCATCCTGTGGTCCCACCAACTTCAATGGGAGTTTTCCCATTCAGTGAGTTGGACTTCCTCCAAATTCAGTGCTGCCCCCCAACAAACCTATGGAGACGAAGTTGCCAGGAAAAGCTTTGTTGCATCTAATGCTTCTTTTCTAATTGCATTGAACTACAGCTATGGTGCCAGGCCTTGAGGCTGGAGTGCTTGGAGAGAAGGTACTTCGGGCAAGAGGGCTGTGAAACACAGGAACCGTAGGGTGGGACAGGACTGGGTTTACCTCAGATAACACACAATGACTCCACCCAGGACTGTGAGTGGACACTCCTCTTTGCCTGGACAGCCATGTCAGTCTGAGATTTGTCAGAAGCATTTTTTACATATTCCATCTGGTCACAGTGAGGCACAAGCCACTTTCTCCTAAACCTTCTCCATCTTCGGGTTTAATCTAGGCTAAATATTGTACAGCTTAATTAAGCAAGACAGCTACCAGGACATTCTACATAGGCATATTTGGTGCACCTAATGCCTGATTTTCTAGATGTTACATGACATTTTAGCAGTGGAGCTGCATTTTTGATTTGTTAAGACTACTATTGCTTTGTGAGTGGAAGTGCTGTGTGTTGCTTTGGCTGAAGATTATTCTTGTGGTGTTTTCAGAATGGTTATCTCCATTGCTGTCTGCTTTATTCAGTTGTGCCACTGCTCTTCCCCGTTCTCCACTGTCAGGCTCCATGTTAACATGTCTGGCAACCTCATCTGTCAGAACTGCTACTGCCATTACCAACAAGGGGCACCTACCTGCCAACAGACTGAGCTCCCTATCTTCCTATGGGAATGTGTGCATAGGAGGCCTTTTCCTGGTCTCTTATTGGCCAGGCAAGAAACCTGGGAAAGGGCTCAGTCACTTTGTGTTGCAGAGGCAGCGTTGGGCTAAGTGTTGGGCTTATTGCTCTTAGGCGCTCAACACATCTGTTGCCAATGGCGATCCAATTGAGGGAGTAGTAAGGGGAGCTGGATGTAAATGAACAAGCTCTTGAGCAAGCAGGCATCACAACTAGTCCTAGGTATGCTTCTCTCTTCAGGATCCCTCACAGGGATTCGTAACTAGAAGTGGAACATTACTCCTGAAAAATGCTTTCCAACTTCAAGCCAGCCTAAATCAGGAATGTACCACAGCTGTGATCATGTCAGCAGTAGTTAGTATCTACCAGTAAAGAGGAAAATAATTCATCAGCTTTGTATTTAAGGAGCATCCCTAACTTTAAGAACTAGAAGCTTCTGAATACAAAAATTGGGAACATTTCTGTGCTTATGTCAAAAAAGAAAAAAAAAAGTGAAAAACCGTTGGAAAATGTTAAGTGCAATTGCAAGGGCACTGTTAAGTTCTGAACTCCAAGAAACATGTGGCTGTGCTGCTGATACTATAGTATCACTTGATTGCTGGTGCCAGGAGTATCAGGGCAGCCTCACCCAGTTCTGTTCTGCTCCAAGCTGGTCTCCTAGACTCTCTGGAGTCTATGGTAATTTTCAGCAGCTCCAGACACAGGCAAGCTTTATTCTGGTGTGCGTGTGCCATTAGAGACATTCCTTCTGATGGAGCTAAGACAGCTGAATACAGAAGTACATGGGTTTGGTTACTATTAGCCAGTTGCGCTGTGTGCAGAGATTGCTTAGGGCCAGATTACAGCTGGTGCATACATGTGGGAAGGAATCTTTTGGCTCCACTATGGGTCCTGTGTCCTCCTGGCACATCAACAGTACCCTGCTAGCACTACGTTTGCCAGGCAGTATGCATCCCTGATCGCCTTCTGGAAACAGAGCTCCTACCGGGAGCCGCTGGATTGCTGGGTTACAGGCACAAGCCCACCAGCAGCATTCCCTCTCCTCTGCAGGCAGCTGAACTGAGCCACGGGCACAAGCAGGAATACTGCCATGTTTTTGTGTGCTTTAAGACTTCGTTCAGGCAGAACTATTAAATCTCCAGAATTTCATGCCCATATTCAGAAAAACTATAAATGTAAAATTGTTTGGCAGTCTTTTATCTCAGTCTTGTCTCTTTTCTAACAACGTGCTAGATGCTTACAACCTTTCCAGTGGTTCTTCTGCGAGAACTTGTGTTCTGCACTGCTTCTTGCAGTCAGGCTAATAGGCTAGTTAAAGGTATCTTGAATGAAGCAGAAGTAGCTGCTTCCTCTAGAAGACAGTTAAATTCTTGCAGTGGTGTGGTGATTGCACACTGTGCAAGAACTGGAAGAACTTCAGGAAAGTTATATGGCAGCAATCTCCGTCTGAGGCCAGAGATGCTAGCAAGTGAAAGGGGTAAGCGTCATAAGCGTAGGCTTTACAGAATAGCTTGGGAGAACTCCTGAACTCCGTGCTTTCCTAATGCTCGTGTTTCCCTTCAACTTTATTACAGTTCTCCCTAAAGCATAAAATACTAAACACTTCAGTCTATTACGATCATTGCATGAGCCACTTCAGAAACACCTTCTGGTTTCTCATAGCTTTTCTTGGTATTTGCAGCAGCTGTGTTAGGCACATACTGCACTCCTCCTATGAGCCTTCGAGCTGAAGGGGAAAACTAAAATGCTACTGATTCAGAGGATGAAGAGACATTGCAAAGTTAGTGTGCCTAGATATGCCTCCAAAGAGAAACACTGAATAAAAATCCACCTTGATGTGCTCTTGAATTGCAAAAGCCTTCTAATGCAGCCTGTGCCCATGATTTATAACAATGACTCATAATATTGCATTATACTTAATATGATGTAACGCTGATGCAAGATGCCATTCGTGGAATTTCAATGTCACAGAGAAAAAAAGAGGAGAGAGCAATCTGGTCATGTACCTTGCCATGCTGTCAAAATGAAAAGTTTACAGCCAAAATATGTAGAATGTTTCAGTACCTACTTCGCTATTTTTTAGCACGATAACTTGGAGAATAACATTTTTATTTCCTGAAGCATAAATGTCTCTTAGACATACATTATTGTGTTACTTACAGTAATTTAATTAACTTTGTACTTGAGAAGACAAATTTTCTAACAGACAATTCAGTCTTGCAATTATAACTCCTCTCATGGAAGTTTGCAGGGCAAATCAGGATTATGCCTTTAATTCAATATTTATCTCTCTTTTCTGACCCAGCTGTTATGAATTCTCCTCCTGTTCTCCCTGTACTGCTTGCTTCTTCCTACAGTGAATCAGCATTTCAGGAAATACTATTTCAAAGAGGAAAGACACCCTAAACTCTGTTTCTGGAGGTCAGAAATAGCATCTCTCCAATAGCTTTGACAAATGATGCGAGGCTTCTCGGGCTGCTTACGGCCAGTATTGTAGGGTGTATGTGACCCCTGTTTTGAACTTCCCTTCCAAGTAGCCTGGGAACTTTGAAGTTGTGCCTATGTCCTACAAAACTGAGTCCTGGCGGTGTGTCGCCAAGACGGAGAGAGAAACAGAGTTAGAGGCCTGTCCTTTAACAGCAAGGCAAACTGTCACTTGCTCCACCCCAGCAGTGGAGGCATCACGGGTGCTCCTTCTGTAGGAACCATTGGCATCATTTTGCAGTGTGGGAGCAGCTGGAAATGGAGACATTTCCTACACCCTGATCTCAGGTGGGAGTGCTTCTCACTGCATCCTGGGTATGCACACGAGTCTTTCTCAAGCATTGCGCTAGCAAGACAGTTGAGGAAAAGATGTTCTCCACCTGTGACCTCTACAATCCTCCACATTTGACACCATCAATTTTCATTTTCTTCTAGAAAGAGCTGACAGATAATCGTACTGTTGCTCTGACAGAGTCATATACTCAGTAAGTTCAGAGAGACTGTTGTTGGCACCGCAGGAAGCAGACAGACATCTGCCTAGGTAAAACAAGACTGAGAAGGTGGAAAGTCTTGAACGGAGATCTCCAAAAAGCCTGGATCAGGCTTTTCCTGGTGGTTCTCTGTTGGTTTATACCATGCAGTCCTACCTATGCTCAGTTTCCCTGGTAAGCCCAGCAGATGAATTTACCAGTGATTCTTAAGAAGACAACTAAATAATAATATATGTATGATTTGCTAGAGTGCATCCTGAATCACCTGCAGCTGGTGTCATCCTAAAGAAGGACCTTTTCACACGTCATTCATGAGCGTTGGGGTAGTGGGCTCAGCACAGAGCGCAGTTTCGCATTGCAAGACCAAAGAAATAGAGGGGACTGACTTCTGAACAGCATAGCAGTGCCTACAGGTGAAGATAACAAATCAATAAGAATTGAACATCTAGTTTATTTTTGGAAGCCCAGTAGGTGCCAGTCTGTCTCCTAGGTGCATATATATCATCAAAAACCTAGCCATGGGCGAGTAAAACTAGACAAGAATTTGTAGCCCAGAGGAAAGCCACCAAGAATAGATCATGTGGAGGCTGATAAGATCCATATTGCTCCAAAAGGGAGAGTACCACCTCAAAACAAGACAGTCTTTGTTGTGAAAGGGTTAGGTTGTGAGAGAGCTACTTGCCAAATACCCATAATGGCCTCCCTCTGCCAATTGTCTTTAAATACTGTGATCTTTCACATAAGAGCAAAGCCTGAAAGGAATCTCTCTAGCAAAAACATCATTTATTCATTCTCTACAGGATGGTGGAGCAACATGCCTCTTCTCAGCTGTGTTACTCTTTCTTTCCCCTGAAGATTTCAAACAGAGATTTGTTCGAACAAAGATCAGTAATTTTGCTCTGTAAGGGATGCAGGAAGAAGTGTAGAAATATCTCTAGATCAGAACAGTTCCTGAGCCTGCTGGAGAAATGGCTGATCGCCAGAGATAGCACGCACCACTGTTCTCCCAGATAACAATGTGCAGAGCTGAATCTTCCAGGCATAATCTTTTAGGACAGCAAATTGTGCACATATAGGTGAGAAACACAAGGAGCCCATGTCCTCAAGGGGAGGCTGCTGAATGCTTTGCCTTCCCAGACCCCAGCTCCAGGACTACTGTCCCTCCTCCTCTACCCTAGGGCCATACCTGGGTGATAACAGAGACAAGAAATGCAGCTTCTTTTTTTGTCTATATCTTTGAGCTTTGTAATTGAAACAATTTTCTAAGGCAGTAGCCAGTTCCATCTATGTTTGCAGTCCTCTATAGGCTGGTGTGTCAGTTCTTGGAGATCTTACTGCCAGCACCTATCAAATAAAAGCAGACCTTTCAGGGAAGCAGCTTTCCCACAAAGGTGAAACTTCTTGGCTATTTTTTATTTCAGTGGATTTGTGCTCGTATAGCAGAGCAGACTGTGAGCCTTGATGTTTCACCAGGCTTTTCAGTATGTGCCTTCGTGCTACCAGAAGCAGAGTAATAAAGATACTGAATCTCAATTGATTAGCAAATATTAATGGTTAGTCTTTGAGTTATTTTCAGAATTCAGTTAATTTTGCCAGTGTTTTGAAGTACGATGTTTGCACTAGAGAGCCAGACGCGGGCGCGGGGGATACTAGACAGAGTAAAAACCATGATCTCACCTATAAAACTACTACAGTAGCATTAAATGAAAAGAAAGGTTGGGCTTTTGTTTGGGGTGGAAATGGCTTTTCTTCAATACAATCTGCTTGGCTCCAGTATAAGTGGAGATGTCTCAGAGCCTACAGGTAATTACCACAACAAAAATAGTATCTGCAAATTAACTGCTGTTCCTAACTTCCTTCTCCCATTTGCTTCTAAGTCACACTAACATAATGGTAAAATCAGTACTAATGCACAGGAGAAGGTAAAATAGGGAAGAAAGGAAGAGGATTTACATTTGTTCTGTAAGATGTGATCAGCAAAACGGTAACTCCCTTATGGAAAGCAGCGCTGGACTGTACCTGCACCTGGCCGTATGGGGAGCACACAGACACCCCCTGGCTATTCTTAGCTGGGGTAGATCTGAGCCTCACCACCACGGGGACTGCTCTGAGGTGTGCTGGGCAACACCTGACCTGCAAGGATCTGAGGAGCAGAGATCAGATTGGGTCTTGCATCTGCAACGGCTGCCATCAACAATCAGAAAACTGGCCAAACGCAGCCAACGGCAAAGGCAGCAAATCCGGGGCAGTCGGTGCCCAGGATCCCGAGGAAACGTGTGTGTTGGAAGCTGATGAATTCCTGTCTTCCCAAGCGCTGGTTCTGTGGTAGCCGCTTTCAGCTACCTGGGTCCTAAAGAATGGGGAGGGGGCGGGAATATTGCTGTGCAAAACGATAAACTAAATCCATATAATGAGGTAACAGTGAGTCAGCCTGTGGTCTTTTTGCTAAAGGCTTTTTCTCCCTGTAGAGGTAGTCCTGACACAAAGAGCAAGGTTTAAACAGTTGGGTTGAAAACAATCCCTTTTCAAATGAGTGAGAAGTTCATGTCTGAACCTGATGAGAATCCCATTCACCCACACAGTAGCAGGCAATCTTTTTATAAGTACCATTTGACTTTCCAGATAAAATGTTTGTTTGCTTTTTTCTTCTTACAACTGTAAAGAGTAACATTTAGACAAATATTTGGCAGATAGATGGTCCAACAAGCCTGTATAACTTGCAAAGGTGCCTACTTGTCTCCTGTAAAATGACGTTAGTGTTAAAGCGCACTGTAGTTCTCATGCACTGTACGTGACCTAACCCTGTCTCCAGGCCTGGACCAGAGATGGCCACGTCTAGGGGAGAGCAGAGGTGCTTACCTTCCGCCCAGCCTCGTTGTTGTGCAGGTTCATGAGCGTCCTTGCATTTTGCTTAATCTCCCGAGCATCCACAAACACTTTGGCGAATCCTATTCCATATCTGATGTCAGCAGAGCAACCTCCCCATTTCCATCCTTCCTCTTTATGGTACTGTCCTTGTTTCTCTTTGTCACAGCCACAGTCACTCAGGTTGCCCTGTGTACAGGCAGCCGTGATTGCATGTGCTACTCCAGCAGCAATGATGGCGTATGTGAACGCTGCTTCTCTGCTACCTGCAATTAAACCAGTGCCGTAAATACATGGTACAACATGGTGACATCAGTTAGAAAAAGACAGGCAAGTTCCTGCAGTGCAAACATCAGAAGGCTATTACTAGAAGTGCTGTAAATCTGCAGGCATAAGCAGGTCTCTTCTCTTCTAAGTATTGATTTTTGTGGATGTTCACTCTCTAAAATGATAGCTCTCCATGAGGTAGTAGGAGATAAAGTATTATTTAGGCAACTTCATATATATATATATATATATATTTCCAGGTGGTATTAGAAGTAGTCATACTAAACTTTTTATAGCAAAAGGGTGGGGTGGCAAATGCTCTAGCTCAAAAAGAAAGAGGAAAAAAAAAAAAAAAGAAAATAGGTGGAATTGGGGGTGAAATTGCTAAAATATCTATATTCAACTTTTTAAAAAATCAGCTCAGAAATGGGATTTTATTCAGAAATTTAATTCTACACTAAAAGGTATTTTTACAGGAAAACAACCTGTGTTAGAAATCTTGTTCTGAAAATATTGTAGCTGAACTGGAGCATTTTTTTCACATTGTAGGTGTCACAAAGTTTTCAACATAGACATTTGTGCAAACTCAGTGAAATAAGTTTTGGGTTTAATTTCAACATTTCTCACAGGATGGAAAAAAAAAAAAAATCCTGGACTGTTGTAGGTACCACGACAAAGGCAAGGCGAAGTAACAGCCTCCCAGGGGGCTATGAAGAAGCGGTTAAGCCAATATTGTTTTGTGCAATATGGCTGTAATGACAGGCTTCTGTTTGTTTGGGGGGGTTCTCACTTTATGATTTAATTTATCTTCTTGAAGCTGTCTGGAGTGTGGACTTCCCACGTGTCGATCCTATGGGATCTGCGAGGCTTTTGGAACCAGTTCTGCTGTGAAAGGGCCCCTTCAAAACATAAGGAGGTTTGCAGAGGTTGCCCATGTATATCAAACAGCCCTTTAAAAATTCTTGGATCTCCCAAACTAAGAACTTACCCCTAGTCTTCTTTCTCCAATGACAAAATGTACCCTTGTGTCAATAGGATCGGAATCACGCTCTTAATTAGGAGAGGGCAGATGGGAAGATCAACTTCCCTTCTCCAAACACCCACCAGTTAAGTTCTGGCAGACCTCAACTGCTGGCAATAGTTTATTATACATGAAACAAGCACATTTCTACTGTTTATTGGATTTCATAAAAAAATAATCGCTTGGGAAAGGACTCTTACAAGCACTTCATTCTCGGTTACATCCCTTTCACATACATGATCTAGATTTCTGTACTTGTTGCAAAATGGTTCTTTTAATGAAAACTATTCACTTCCTTATGGCAAGAAAGTACAGTGGAAAACAAGATGACATAATCAAAACCTGTTAAGAGGCAACTTCAGGCCCTTTTATTAGCACAGGCAATATTTCCATTGATACTGCTGTGCACTCTGTTTATTGAGGAACTTGTAGCCAAGTATCAGACTTCCTCAGAGGATTTCTTGTTTTCCCTTATTTCAAAAAAGAAAAATCAGAAAATGTTGAATTGTTATGACTGTGGACTTTGCAGATGAGGCTTTCTAGAACTAGTGGCTTTTTATGAAAATCTGAATGTTGGCTAGAAATCCGAGGCTTTAGGTGTACTTGGAGTTGTCCTCTCAGTACCTCTGTGCAGCCACGTGGGGAGACCAGAGGAGGCAGGTGAAGTGGGGTCCGACTCCAGAGTAAATCCACGAGGACCAGCCAGGCACGTTTCTGGTTCCTCCTCCAGTTTATCCTCAACAATATCCTCACTATTTTAAGTACAACACTATGAAAAAAGCACTGACGAACAAGGGAAGGTACAGTAAGAAGTCCCTGTTTCTCCACTCAGCGGGGAGCAATGCCTCACATGAGATTTCTGTTTCATGAAGCAGCAAATGGGACATCATCAAAAAAATATTTTTAGTTGAAATTTGCATCTGGTTCTGTTTTTCCTTTGGTTGGATGATTTCTAATCTAGCACAAGTTGTTTTCAGGATCTAGAATAAAAAACACTGGGAGACCATTTTAATCTGACGTACTCAACGTTGTAAAGACAAAGCAGCTCTTTTGCTTCGTAGAGGGGAGAAAAGTACAATGCAGAGAGTATAAAACTGGCACAGGCAGAACCAGAATCCAATGTCAAGCTTGATCATAAAACATATCACGCAAATTAAGTTATAAGTTTGTCTTGTTTAGAGAAAATGTTTAGCAGCTCTTCAACACTAAAAGTTAGGCGATTACAAGGTAAACAAAGCGGGTCCCTGGAGGAATTGATCCAGGTAGGAAGTACCTCGGCACTTGTGCAGTATTGATAAAGTGGCACAGGCTTGTCACGTCTGCATCAAACTATCCCTGTTTTCCATAAATGATTCACTTTTTTAAGCTTCATTACCCTTGTCCGGTTCGTAGACATGTCAGCACACAGGCTGGGTGTAAGCTTAGTTCTTTTTGAGCCTCTTCTGTGACAGTGCTTTAGATACCAGAACAGTGTAATAGGGGTTTTGTAACCAAACGGGATAACATACGTTTTCCTGCCACTTCTAAAAAGCAAATACTACTCCTCTACTTCTGATTTCAGCAGACAGTTGAAATGTCTGGATGATCTCAGAGGGAAGCACTGCTTTAACAAGGTAGGCTCAGGCAGCTGCTTCTTGCAGGCAGCAGTTTGTTTCCTCTGAGCTTCTGCTGATGCTCTAGAACAAGCTGACCAAGGAAATACAGCTCCATATTTGGTCTAATCTCAAAATATGGTTAGGTTGAAAGGTGCAACCTCATCACTTCTGGATTCCCAAAGATGAACAATTTGGAAAATGACCTGATACGATCCTCCTTTATTTTCTTTCTTGTTTACTTTTCAACCTAACTTTTTACATGTGTCTGACAGCCAACTTGGACCTTTGCCTTACTTTCCCTCTGAAAATTTAGTAGTAAAAAATTCAGGATCTTAGCATTAGAAGAAGGTCAGGCTTTGATATCAACACAATACTGAGACTCTCCCATATTTACTTTAAGCTGTAGGTGACGTGACTGTAGCATCACAAAATAATTTGTAGGTGGGAACAGTACTTCTGGTTCAGGAGGACAAAGAAAATTCGTAAAGCGGGAGATATGGTACAAAATACAGGATAAGAAAGAACAGAACCAGCAGCAATGCATTGCACCATGTGGTACACAGAGCTCACTTTGGCTAATGACCAGAATAGGCAAAACACATCTTTCCTAGCAAAAATAGTAGGCTAATGGTAACATCAACAGTTTCACTCTTGTGTATAACTGAAAGAGTGCAGAAAACCCTCATCTGCAGTCATTGCCTTCTCTAGGTGGCTAGAAAGATCAGACAGTAGCTGGAAGAGTAAACTAGTGTGTTTGTGACCTGGAGAGAGTTTAAGTAAAATGTATTCATTGGCATGAGCTGCTCAAACTGTCTCTTGAACAATTTTCTGACCCATTCACTAGACACGTTGGGTGGAGACCCAGGAATTAAATCTTGCAGTCAGTTCCCACAGAAACCATCCTTAAACTGGAACTAGACTTAAATCTATGATTATTTTTTTTAATATAAAAAAATGGTAAAAATTTAATTTAAACATGCATATAATGAACAAATCAGTTGATCTTTGTGGGAGGATTGGTGCAATTCGTGATCCCAGGTGCTGGGTCAACTTAAGAGGTTTTTATGGAGGCTTTTCCAGCCAGTGACTTCCAAGGGTACACATAAAATGACGCATGATGAGTAACCTGGCAAAAGAAAGAATGAGGCTGCCTGAGACCTACAGGAGTTGTGGAGAAAGGTGGAGAGTTAGCTATATGTGTACAAGAATTGTAAGGCCTCCTTTCAGCTCCCAAATGACACGTTCTTCCCATTGTCTCAAACAAGCAAAGGCTAAACACACACCTGACCTGAACTCCAAGCATTGGAAACTTCAGAAAAGGATCTGGCAGTCTTTGAGAGGTTGCTCTGGTCATTTACAAGGCCAGTGATCCGACAGGGCTTTCTAACCATTGCAGCATTTCCAGGTATAACCGCTGTAATACCAGAAGCGATGTTCACACATAGTGCAGATGTGCTGCGGCTGGCGGGGAGGGGAGAGGCCCCCCCTGCGCCCAACCCCAGCAGTGCCACCATCAGCACTCGGCCTGGAACTGGGGTGTGGGCATCAACATCTGCCTGGTTCTACTCCCCTCATCCAGACCTGGGGCTGTCCTCTATCAACACATATTTTTTTTCCGCTCATGTGTCAGACATAAATATCTCCCTGCTCTGTGTATTTTTTTCTGGACTTAAATACGGTATGCAGTGTGTTGCAGCTCCATTTGCTTTGACAGCAGATAGCTTGGCATCCATGGCTTCCAATACTTCTGCAGCTCGACTCTATTGGTGCAAGTCATCCTCCAAAGCACCGCAGTCCTGTCTTCAGACCCTTCACTGGGTAGCACGTGGCAATCCCAAGCGGTCTTTAACTTTGTCTCTGAGCTCTGCCCAGTCAACCACGACCACAGGGTGTCAGATGTCATGAGGGGAAGCACTAAGATTATCACAAGTAAGTGAAAACGTAAGTATTACCAGCACAGGTGGCTCTCCTAATGCTGAGCATACTTATATACAAGCCGTGTGTACCTTGGAGCATTATTAATCCTGCAAACATTCACATGGCGTATCTTCGTTCTTGTGTATAAATGTTTGTGGGACTGGGCTTTGGCTCATCAGCAAGTGGCCTGTCTATCAGCTGCAAAGAGTGCTCTGCATTCTGGTTTTCATTTAGCTAACCACTTTTTAAAGTTTAATCTTAAAATTTGAACAGCTTGTAAAACGCTTCATTCGCCCTGATTAGAAACAAGAACTTAGTTTTAAAAGGAAGCCCAATAACTTGATGTTGCACGGGAAACAGGACCTAAGCCTGCAAGATACGGAGCGGATTTGCTTGCAGGAAGTCAGTAGGTGCTCAGCAGTTCACCTCTCTGGATCTGAGTATGTTTCTGAATAGCTTGGCCCGCCCTATCAGCCCCCCTCATAAATTGACTAAGCCGTGAAATAAAAAAGACAAATTTCTATTTATCTCACTGGAAAACATGGGTTGTATTTTCTGCTATTTAAAGCCAAAGGGTCAGAGAGGGAGTTATCTGCTGTCACATGAGCTGAAATATGATTGTGAAAATATAAAGATGGAAAATACAAGGTACCTTGCCAATTATGTGCCATAGCTAACGTTACTTCACATCTCTCTATAGAGGTCATAACTCATAGCTAGGAAAAACGAAGAACAGAGCTCATCTGCCTACTTTGGGGTGTGCCGCCTCCTTTTTTGGTCGAGTATGTATGGTCTTGCAGGTTTTTTATTTTTATCTTTCTCTAACCCAGCATGTGTGATTAATAAAATGGTAGCTTCAAAAAAATAATTTAAGTATCCCCCTCCTATTTTTCTTCCCCCTTCTGTAATGGTTCAAAGTTTTGAGGGGTTTGGTGCCTTAAAATACTGTACTGACTTGAAATGAAAATGACAATTCCCTATAAATCAGCAACATGTTCTTTGCAAAGATTAGTACAAATAACTAAAATAAGTAGAGTTGCTCGAAGAGGCATTTGAGACTTTAGGAGGTTTAGTGACTGCCCGTTTTCACAAGCTAAAGTTTGTTTCATCAACACATGAAATTATTGGAGAGGAGACACTCCAGGTATGGTGACTGTTTTTGAAAATAACCCTCTTTAATCTTACAAAGTCACTACTCAAGGCATGTGCATTACAAAAGTCACAGCCATTATTTTGGAGTTCAAACACCAGTTTCCCCTTCCCAGACAGCTCCGATCCCTCCACACCACTGCCTTACTTCAGAAAACCCCGTGGACTGACCCCGTGCTAGGACATAGCTCTTCTACCTTTCTCATGAAATGTAATCTTTTTGTTTCTCTGAAACATGTACTCACAAGACACATCTGAAGGCAGGTATGAAAACCTTCTGATGGGAATTCCAACTGCAGTGACCTTGGGGCAATGTTTTATCTTACAGTGACAGTCCCTGCTGGGAAAGATTGACTTTTTGGCATAAAACAGCATGCTGGGTTTTGGATGTTCAGGCCATATTTCAGCCTGGCCTCTGTTTTGCCTGCAAATAACTGTTCTCATGCAAGATACTGACATTAAAAACTGGTTGTAAGGGCTGGAAACTTAGCACAGAAATGCAAATCCTGACCCTGCTTGAGTAGATAGCAAGACTCCTGTTAATTACAACAATATTTCTTTTCTGCGTATCTTAGGAGATTCATAACACCACTGGTTCAGAAAACAAAGCATTTATCAATCTTTCTTCTAACTATTGACCACACTGAAGAGTGCAGCAGCACTTAGAACCTAGTTTCCCACAGACTTGTGCAGGTAATCTTCCATGCAATATAAAAACAGCGGGCATTTTCATGATGATCTACCTGTGGTTGTTTACGTGGTCTATTATTTTGTAATTCAAAGAATCAGACTTTAAAACCTGACACAAGAGACTATACCGGTATTTAAAATCAAAAAGGTCTAGAAAATGATTGATTCTTTCTTGAACACACCTGTACCGGGATGTTTTCAAAAGTGTTTGTCTTTAGCACAGTGACAAAATGAAATTTTACTCTATTATTTTTTTTAACTCTACCAGACCAGATAGGAGAATGAGGTAGAACTTGTTATCATTTGCATACTAGGAAAAGAGAGAGTTTCTGATGGCTACTGAACAAGCTCATTAGAGTTTGGCTTGTAGGATAGTTGTCATTTGTTTCAACAGGCAAGAGCAGGAATGTCCCCTCTTACTTTATGCTGTAAGCCATAGAAGAAAAGTTTATTTTAATAAATGGGAAATAAATCACTGCTAAATTCAGTCCAGTGAGTAGTGTAGAGCTAGCATGATACTGTATAAAGGAAAGCTAACAGCCTCTCCTGTTTTGATCTGTACATCTGGGTACCTCTGTAACGATCCCTGAGTCAAAGGCATCATGCACAACGTACATAGGTGCTGACTTGGCCTGCTATACTTACAAGTTTTAAGACCAGTTTGTCCATGTAGATTCTTGTTTTGATTTCAGTTTTCCTTATTCACATGAGTAACGTCAGTTGGATGAAGGTATCAAGGTGATTATACTGAAAACTTTTTCAGTGTAAAAGAAGCCAAGGAATTGGTGGATTTTAGTAAGACCAGGATGAAAACTTGGTTGAAACCAGTTTTGCTGTAATGCTCTTCGGGGACCATCACACATCTTCATAGCCCTTGGCTGATTCCTTCCATCCTGTCCCAGGCAGGGTCTGTGACAGGTTCCACAAGGCTGTAGTGCCTTTCTTTTCCTAGATCTGCACTGAAATGAGTTTTAACTTTGCTGTGTCACCGTAGAGATGACATCAAACAGTTTGTATTATTTTTACTTGGGAAGTCCCATTTAATAGTAGCAGGCTGCTCAGCTATGACAAAAGGACACGGGTTTGTATTTTTGCCCTGTGATGCTGATACGGTGCTGTCCTCTAGATACTGTGAAATGCATGCATATCCTAAGGCAATTATTTGAGATGATAGCTACTCCTTGGGTTGTGATTATCGCAAACAGCACAGTTCCTGCTGACTGCCTGTTCACAAGGTTGCACGCTGCAAAAGGGGCTACTGGGGTGCCTGATAGAAAGGCTTCAGCATAGCACCTGCTCTTGCTGTGATCCATCAGAGCTCAAATCTGATTTTCGGGTTCTGTCAAAGGCATCTCCGGTTGCTCAGATGTTTAGGCTTGAACCATGTTTCATCTGAAGAGAGGTGGACAGGAGTTTTTTGGCCTATCCTGCTTTAAATCCTTGGTTTGGATTGTGGCCGTCTTCGGGAACAGAACTGCTGACCACTGTAACAAGTATGTTTGTTTTTAAAAATGTCCATAATTGCAGCGTTGCATCATCTCCATGGTTATTTTAAAAATTCTCTTTATGACTTTACATTATTAATAAGGTGTCTACAGAATTGTCTAGAAAAAAAATCCTTGTGTTGATCTTGATTGCGACTTTATCATTTCCTGTCATAATTGGACCAAGTCCTCAGCTGCAGTAAACTGATGTCACTTTTAATCTGTTATTTCTCTTCCTGTTATTGGCACTATTGTCACCAGCTGTCACGATAAGATATCCACAGTGTGTCAGGAGGGAAAAATCTCTCTTTTGAAGGAC
This sequence comes from Burhinus oedicnemus, assembly GCA_008921705.1. Lineage (NCBI taxonomy): Eukaryota > Metazoa > Chordata > Aves > Charadriiformes > Burhinidae > Burhinus > Burhinus oedicnemus. The sequence goes on from VFFE01009197.1 coordinate 2,183,187, forward strand.
AATAATAGATAAAATGACACAAGAAATGTAGAGTATATGCTGTGTGCTGGTTGGAAGCATGCTATAATGAGCTGGAAACTCAAGTCTGTGCTCACAAATATGCCATACGAAGCATGGATGAATTAAAATTGTTGCTAACTAAAATTCTACAACTAAATTAGCACTGGAAGACAGATTGTGTGTGAGTTTGTTAAAAAGCAGGTACGCAGATTAGAACAGGAAAGTTGTGTTTGATGCTTTCCTACAGACTTCAAAGTGTGTCTCCAAGGCTAGTATCCCTGTTGCCATTTTTAAAATAGGAAAAGAGAAGCACAGAGGAGGAGCACGCTAGGGTCTCTCAGCCACACAATGGCAGAGCCATGAGGAGAGCTTAGGCCTCCTGAATCACCCTGCAGTGTCAACAAGAGAATTTAAGTAATGAATTGAAATTACAAATAACACTCATAAAACAGATGACCCAGTAAAGGTGGAAGTAAGGAAACCTGGTTTTGAAGACATTTAGCTTGGTATGCCATGAAAATCATGGGTTGGGAAATAATTCACACGAATCCATGGTATCTAAGGGAACTTGTTTGTATGAACTAACACAGGCAAATCCTATTAGCACGAGAGTTACTTAAGCACATCCTCCCAAACTGATATTAGACTTTGCTCACTGCATGCGTTAAGCGGTGCGGTGGCAAGGCGAGCCACATTACTGTCATTCTGAAGTCATATCCTAATCATAGAGCGAGTGCATCGGTGCCACTCCCAAGGCAGAGCAAAGCCCTCTAAGAGAGAAAGTGGACTGAGGTCATGTGTGCCCCACTGACTTTATTGCAAGTGGCAAGACAAAGGTGCCCCGCGTACTTCCGAGGTAATAACTCTAAGGATGCAATTGGCCGAGAAATATAATCAGTCTGTGAATACTATAAAAGGTGCCAATGCGTTAGTTGCTGTTTGAACAGTATTTTGTAACGCACCCTGTGTCAAAGGACTGAGAATCTAGAGCTGTTGCTGCTAATTAAAAAAGCTATGAGGACACAGTATCTTTGCCCTAATGTTAACCTGGGTGGTTCTTGTGCACAGTAACCTTAAAATACATCTTACAGGGTGTAGGGTCCTTCACGTCACACGTCTCTCTCGCTTTCCTGTGCAGGGGAAGGCACATGGGCCTATCTCCTCCTGTTTGTGGGCACCAAATTTGACTTCTGGCTTTATGGCACATCGGTTTCATCCTTTTTAACCAAGCAAAACTCACCATTGCAGATTTCAAACCTATGTGATTTTTATCAAAGTTTATTTTCAAATGTAAATGTATAACTTGTTTAAATTTGAAGGTTTTGGTTATTCTTTAAGTGAGTTTTATAATTTGGATGCCATTCAACACTTGACTGTGTTCCGAAACCAACGATGAATTTGCCCTATCCATCTTAGCCTCGTAATGGATAGATAGAACGTATTAAGAGTTATCACCTCAAAGACGGATCAAAGTCTACTTCCTTTAATATTGACTTTCTTTAAAAGGACCTAAATATAACCCGCTAGCTAAATAATTCAATTTTGGGAGGGGGGGAAGGAACTGAGTGCATGTTTATACAACAGACCACAATAACTCCACAGTTTTATGATTTGTCAGAGAAGAAGAAATCCTTCTCACATTTTCTGTTTAAGGAAATGTTACTCTTAGAGTAAATGAGCCCAAACCTGTCAGCCATCCAAATGGACTCTTCACTGACATAAGTGGCAAACACTCGCATGGATCACTGACAGGAACAGCTCAGCTCAAGGAACAGAAACAATGAGCTAATCTGAATAAATGGTCCATTTTCAGATGTTTCACAATGTCATGCAGGGGGGCTTTTACATTCCCTACTTGACTCACTGTGTTTGATTATCAAAGGTGTTGAAAGATCGGTAACTCATATAGGGCTTTCAAATTTAGTCGTCTTGTTCTCTTTCTGTTCTTTCCTTAAATATCTCTAAGTTTTGGAAAATACACATTTCGGTGTGCATGTATGTGATTAAATACACGTTCAGTGAATGCCAGGTGTTCATGGGAGTTCCAGAGCAGAGTGGCAATGCCATATCTCTGCATTTCATGAAAATGAGAGGAATGAGGTAGTAGGGCCATCTCCTGCCATTTGTCCGTCTGTAACTAAACGGTGCCTGCAGCCAGTCCAGTCCAGTCCAGAGGGTTTCCCAACAAGCTAGAAGCCAGACACAGCTGCTGTATGACAGCTCAGGGCTCTTCTAGCTTCTGTCCTTGCTCACTTCTTCCATTCTCGTGAAACACCCATGTTTTCTATTACACTAAACACCGTTTGACTGGTTTTCTACATCTACATTTTAGATGGGGAGGAGGCAGCAAGACCTCAAGGCTGGAAACCACAGATCCCAGCTTCAACTTCTGGATGCAGAATGCCATACTGTGAGTGATTAACTTTCAGTGATGGCCCTAAAAATGGTCTACCTGTATTCGGAAGAGACTTTTCCTCACTCTCTGTATTTTAAGTGCTACAGAATCAAGAAACATTGAGTAAGCTTCACTGCTATGTGTTTTGCAGTACAGGGGTATGAGAGGTTTAACCTCAGCTCTGTTTCCTGAGGTATTTGTGTTTGTCATTATTAGTGCTTGTTTTAGTTAAGAATTTTGATATACGTTGTACAGTTGCAGTAACTGAAAAAAGGGAAACTGGAAATGGGATCTGCCTGCGGATTGGACCAGTTTTTGTAAATGCCCTGACATCTGGAACCAGAACACACCCATTCTTTCTGCTGGGAGACAGGGCACTAGGTATAATTGCCATAGAATAACTATTTCATGTGGTGGAAATCTCTTACAATGAGGCTGATTGCTGGAACTTAGTCCCAACAGGTAGAAACATCAGGCTAGTATCAATGTTGAGGCATCTGCACCCCAGAAATGTAATTCTAACCCCACTCAGCATTCGGTCTCTGACCACTACCTTTAACTAGAACCAAACACCTTCTCCTCATCCTTAAGTACCGGAATAAGGCTGCTGTCCTGTGCACACAAATCGAACATCTTTCAGCAAGGATTTCTGAGAGCAGGACAGTGTAATACCATGGTGGAAGCTAACACCTGTGGAAGTTGCTTTCCTGAACCGCAGCAAGGGCCACAGCGGGTACCCTGCTAGGAGGAAGCAGAGATGTCCCTCACATTGGTAAGGACAGCCACAGTGTCCAGGTGAACACGCTCAAGGTGACAGTCCTGCCCTGGCTGGCACAAGCTGTGTGAGCTAGCTGGTCTTTCCCAATGCCAACAGCTGTGCCCCATGACACTCCCCATGTGCCCCCATCCTGGTGTCATGCAGGTGGGAGCCGGTCAGTAGCTAGCAGAGAGGCAACGTACCCACTTTCAGCTCCTTCCCGAAGACGGTCCTCTCTCCCAGGGCAGAGCAGTTCCAGCGCCCGTTGCGAAACTGGAACTGGCACTCGTTGATGCCCATCTGGGACCCTTCCCCAATGACGATAATAGCGTCGGGTCTGCTCTGGCAGATCGCCCGCTGCCGGGGGGCAAGACCCGGGATCTTGTTACAGATGATGCTGGCTCCCAGGGCCACCACAGAGGAAAAACCCCTGCAACGACAAGACACCAGGGATGGCTGGGGGGAGGCTGGTCCCAGAGACAGACGTAGCACCCTGCCGCCTTCCCACTCTGCAGGACCTGGCTTTGACAGGTGCCCCCGTAAAGCACCCGCTTCCCCCCCCCCCCCCCCCCCCCCCC
>VFFE01009197.1:2205972-2234036 GCA_008921705.1 Burhinus oedicnemus
GAATGTCTCTTCTTTTTTTTTTTTTTTTTTTTTTCTTCCTTATCCCTGTTCATTTTACGGAGCTCCTGCAGGAGGAGCCACTTACACACTAACCATTCCAGATGGGAGTCAGGTTTCACGTGCAACAGCATTTTTGAATACTGGGATTGATTTACTACTACTTTCACCTAGCAATTAATGGGTAGCTGGTGGAAGCAGAGACCACAGATATCTCCAAAGGTAATGTATTAAAGGGTGTATAATATGTAAGGTAAAGTATAAAGGGAGTATTAAACTCCCTCACAGAACTGGGACTTGCAATTGCGCGATTTGAGCGTTCTCTCTGGTTTTATGCTGTGCTGGGTTTAACTAATCAGCTCAACATGATTTATACAGGAGAGTTTTAATGTCAAAGGAAGTCTTTTTTTCAGTAACACTCTCTTATTTCAGAAAGGACCTTTCCAGTCACCAAAAATACAGTCCTTAGTAGCATTATATGACTCATAATAGCTTTATTTTGAAGCTCACTTTAATACAATGGGCTGAAATAGAATGGTGTCTTATTTTCTGATGCATATAAGACCTCTTCACTGTAGTGGTTTTAAGTGTCTGAAACAAACTAGTACAAAAATCGAATTCCAGTAAGACCATCTACACAAGAAGAACAAATCTGATTTCTTGTGTTGCAACAAAACATACATTGACATCTGATGGTTCCAGTAGCTCATCTTTACAGAACTGTCATTAAATATACAACTAAGCCTGTTAGGTGAAACCTGCTTTCTTGACTAAATCCAACTATCTCATCTGCTATACTCCTAAAAGCTTAGCAGAGATGTGAAGGCCACACTGGGCACTAATGCCTCTAGAACTGAGGGACTTCAATTCTTTTGGGAGTCTCAGTTGAAACCATAATACTCAGCTGAACTTGTCAGGCTTGTCTGTTTTGACCAGTGTATCTGAGACTTTCCTTCCTCTCTTTTTGGGTGGTGGTTTGTTTTGGTTGTTTGTTGTTTTTTTTTCCCCTCCCCTTGCATATATCAAGTATTTTATAGTTTGCTTGCTAAATCTAAAAGATGAACCACTTGTCCACATCTATTACCGAGTCCAGCCTGCTGGTTACCAAAAGAGAGAGCAAGAAGAGCTTTTTGGCAGGAGGATGACAAGGCATTTCAAATGACCACAGCACTGGATCTAGCAACGAAGGACTCTAAATGTAACATGAAAATTCTAGGTGCGTCTCTCTATGTACATTCAATAGCTGAAGGTTAATTTCCTTGCATCTTCTCAGGGGCTGGAAGGAGGCTGGGTACAGAAGCACAAAGTAAAACTAATGGTTAAGAATGCAAATCCCCTTCCCGGCCTGGGAAAACCCAGCAGACAACAGCCTTGTGAGGTAGGGTAAAACTCTGCTCTATGTACCTGTGGTGGCAGCTGTTCTCTAGGAGCACTATTATCTTCTGCATAGCACAAAGTACAGAAAATAACGACAGCAATTCTTGTCTGCCACAATCCTAGCTCTCGACACAAGGCAGAGAGGGAGAATTTTTAATGCATGACATTCACATACTGCGAATGTGGCACAAGTGCCCAGAGTCCCTTTCGGAAGCATAAGAATATTTACCAGTAGTGTTTTCTCTTATAGAAAAAGCTCAACAGGTCTCAGGTTTCACATTACCGGGAATATTTCAGAGCACACCTTCCTGCATGGAAGGGCACAGAACAGAAATAATTCTCCTGGGATATGGCTCTACACTGAAGCTAGATTCTATTTTTGGAGTTCTACTGGAACGTTTCCAAGACCACCATGACACAATCTCTTCAATATGGGTGGTAAACATGTCTCTACTGTTACTGCAAACTTTTCTGCACTGTTTGCTGTGCATTCTTTAACCACTCTTTCTTTATTGGAAGGATTCTTGCAGCGTTGTCACCTCATCCTTGGACCCCTGTCTGAATATACACCTGGGAAAAAGCAAACAAGTCCTGTGCTTTGCCAAGCAGATACCATCCACTAGGTGGAGCCCACCAATAAATCAAAGAAAGAAAGAATCTGATCAGACAAGATTGCTATGCCACAGCGTAACTCCTTTCTAGTTTGAGATTTATCACTTAATCAAGCTGCTTCCAATTACATGGAAATAAATGCCTGTACCTGGTATAGGTAAGGCAGAATCAGTAGTAGAAAGATGGGGGTCAAGGGTCAGCATCCTTAGATAAAGGGAAGAACTAATTAACCATTGAAAAAAAATCAATGGAGCACTACTGCCCTCCTCTATGAAGACATGATCAAGGCCGCGTGCGGTGCTGCACGAGACAGGGTAGGTTTGATGTGGCAGGACCAATACCGCAGTAGCTCTCTGCAGTATCTGCTTAGCACAATACACTGAAAGCATATGGAGACATTAATCCCAAAATTCAGGTACTTTTGCCTAAGAAACACTTAGGACTCTGTGAAGAGGGGCTCTGTTTTTAATGCTTACAAAAAAAAATAATCTGGCTTTGACAATAATGTTGAGATGTATATAACTTCAGTCAGAGACTAAGAACAAAAGCTTCATCTACTTGTTTTCTGAAGTACACTGTTCAAGAAACCCAGCAGCACTGAGAGCCAGTATCAAGCGCTACAGGAAAAGAAGGGCAGAAATAGGCGCATCAAGCCTAAAACTTGCATATTACTCCAAACTTAACTTAAAACAGTCATTTTCGTCTAGGGCCCAAGTTCTATTCATTTCTCTCACACAAGGGGCTTTACAGATTTGGCAGGTACAATAGGAGTATCACTGTTGGGAGTGGCTAGCATAAATTATTTAAGTCTTCTATAAGCATACTCCTCATACTTACTTATAAAATATTAAGTATTTAGCAGTTTGTACTGCTAAAATCAAATTTATTGGTATGTTTCTCTGCCTTAGTCTTACCTGTTGATACCTTACCAGCTGCATTTATGCAAAACCCAAGGTGCATTTATGACTAGTAGCGCCCACCCTCTTAAAGTCTAGATTTACATGCAGAAATTTAAACTTATGCTCAGAAACCGGCTCTGGAGCAAGCGGAGTTCCTGCACGTTCATCAGCGATGTTGTAAATAAGGATTCCACACCCCCTTCCAGTAAAGTCTTGTACCAAAGCTCTTTAAGAAAAGTCATGGCTAATGCCAGAGTAATTTTTAGTTAACGCTAGAATAATTGGTTAACACTAAGTCTAGTTAACACGATCATTTTTGTAATGCGGTCTTGACTTTATTTCAATAATGTGGGCGCTGTTTTCCTGCAAAATTCACTCCCTTATTTTGGAGGAAGTTAAGTCCATTCACCATAAGAATTGCACAAAATGCTATGTTTTATTAACTGAATCAAATGTGTACAATTAAATTCATCCAGGATGTTCAGTATAAGCATACTTAATATGTTTATAATAGCTACGATTTTTGTCTTATTGTCAAAAGTTTAAATAGTGGCTGGTGTAGGCATAACATGTTAATGCTGAAATAAAAGATGTTTAGCAGTTAAAGTCCCATAGTATAGGGTGTCCAGCTGAAGCCCTACCAGAACTATTGTTGTAGTGCAGTGTAATTACATTAAAAAAAATATGGACTTGTTTTTAACATACAATTCCACGAGAGACAAACCGCGCAATCATTCACTTTAACTGACTGAAATCTTCCCTCCTGCAAGACTGCAAATAATCTATGATTGAGAGCTTGTTTTATTAGGAGTACCTATAGCTGTTGAGAAACCACCAGCTTTCAGGTGAGCTGTAAGCTGATCCTTCTGAGGAAGAAAAACTTCATTTTTTTCACTTGAAACACACAGAGCCAAAGGAATATGTATTTTAGCTACCCATTTAAGTACATAGTATTACTACCCCAACTGAACGTTAAGAACTGCATACCACCTCCATCCTAATCACAGGGAACTCGATCTTACTCTCGAAGGAGTTGCCTTCCAAACACAGCGTTTTACTTGCAGGATATCACAACCCAATGTCACCAAAGTGGCAAGTGCACCCTCAAATGCAGCATTTCACCATACTGAATTCCAGCTAGCAGTACTATGCTCAAGTTTGTTACCAAGCTTGCTGATACATTGGTTTCATTAAGCCTCAGTATGTTTAGAAATAGCTTCATTTCTCTTCACGTACCAAAACTGCAGAGGTTAGGATGGAGCCAAAATAGTCCTGGTGTTACAATAAAGCCCTAAGAAAGGCAGCAGGTTGTATAGTTACCTCCTTGTGAGCAAAATCCCTGCCCTAAAACTATGCAACCTACTACCTCTTCCTAGGAGCCCAATGCTTCCTTTTTGCAGTTCTTCTTGCTTAGCAGCTGCTCTGTGAAGTCAGTTTAGCTTACCAGCTGCTTTTGGTCTTCTGCCTTTTAGGCCTGGGCATGTACTGCCAGTGTACGCTGTTATTACTGCCTGGTTAACCAGTTTTAACGCTCCGGGCTTAAATACTCATGAATGGCTCCATTTTCACTCTAACCTACCATGCTAAACTTTCAGTCCCAAAAAGCATTTCCATGCTTTTCTTTGTTACTCTAGCAAGATGTTAGCTGGTCACACTAGCGCAGAAGCAGACTGGGTACACTTAGGACGTCAGGAGGAAAAAGAACGCAATAAGCTTAACGTGTCTTTTTATATAAAAATAGTAACCACCTCAGAGAAAAATTACAGTTCTGGATCTTGGGCGCTCAAACTTCATAGCTTTACACTCCTCCAAAAAGGTGCGGGGTCAATTTTGGCCATTCAACTTTAATTTTGTATTACATCCTTTAAGTCTCACTTGCTAGAAGAGTTGGAGAAAAATAAGCAGATTTATTAGTAAAGTATAACTGCAAGTTGTTCCTTGAACTTTTACTAAGCAGTTGGAGTCATGGAATTTTAATGGATTATAGAAATTGGGGTCTCAAAACAGTTTAGATCACAACATACAAATTTGAGCTACCTGTATTTTTACATTCAAACCCAAATCGTTTTAGAGTAATTTCCACTCTATGGGGTATTCCACTCTAAAGCTAGTAACATATGCATTTTCCATATCCAGTCCGCACTGTGCCACTCACCTTGAAAGAAAAGTTGTATTAGTCAAATATATCATTTGGGGGTTGCACCATTCACACTGATTCCTGCAAATTCTGTCACTGATTAATTTGATACTTTACAACCCTAAATTTATATGACATCTATTTTTACTCGATGCGGACATGAATGACTGCAAAGGACCGCAGTTTGTTTTACTCCTCAGGGAAGGCAATAGATTGTATAGTTATCTCCTGAACAGGGTAAAATAACTACCCTACAACTATACAATCTACTACCTCACTCTGACAGAGAAGCATATACTTCAGCAAAGAGCTTAAGTAGCTAACCATAGCTTCATTCTAAAGACTATGTGATACTTCACTTAGAGATGTTAAACAACACAATTAGAACATCAATCACTTGTATTTGATTACCCCACCATGCACATATAGGAATCAGTCTATTCTTAATTTTTCACTTGTTAGAAGAGAAAAATGAATGCAGAAGGATAACCTCGCTTTTCCAAGAATTAGAAAAATCTGAATGCAATTACCTGTAGGTGTTACAGAAATATTTTCTCCTGTAATACGTATTAATAGTACAGAAGTTCAGTAGAATCTGACATTGAGCTTAAAATTGAGATGTTTCCACGTTGATTTTCTGCTGCTTTAGGAAAGACAGTAGATTGTATAGTTATCTCCCAGTTGTGGGTATGACCCTAAAACTATACAACCTACTACCTCATCCCACAGCACAGGCATCTTCAGAGCTGATGTGGAAAGCGTCGTTTCAGTGAAGACAAGTTAAGCTAGCTGTAGACAGCATTCACAGTATCATCGAAAAAACATTCCCCTTACTCCTCCCAGTCATGCAATTAAGTTATTTATAAGATTCCTTAATTTCAAGATTTTACCAATTGCCTGGTTCTTACTGCATTTCATCTTTAGACAGTTATCAACTTGTAGTAGTCATAGCAAGTAGTCATAGTCATTAAACTTCTCTGTTAAAGGAAAGCACTACTTGTGTTCCACAGATATAACCTCTCACCTGAAATTAGAAGAAAATCTATCAGAAACATCATATGCAGACCTAAATTTCTTCCTCTTTAGAACTTAAAAATAGTAAAATCTAGGCCCATAGCTATGCAGCCAATTTACATGGATCAGTATGAAGCCCCAATACTTATAATTCTTATGAAATAAATACTATTATTACATACAGTGACTTTTTTTTCAGCTATCATAATAGTTAATAGCTCAAAATCATGTACTGTCAGAAGTAGTATTTTGTGCTTCTTCTGTTAAGTCTTAAATTACATAAAGTCCCATGCACAGGGATTCTTTTATGATAAACAACTCATTAAGATTACAGCCTATACCCTGACATTTGTTAAACTGCCTTACTAAAAGGCCACTTAAAAATATACATTGTTTTCAGATCAGAAACAAGTCAGTTTCTGTAAATGCTCCTGCTATAACTGTAAAGCCAATTTCCACATCAATACAGCTCAACATGATCTTAAAGTGAAAAGTCTTAGAATATTGAAATCAAAATACTTGCCAGACAGATGTGTGACTTATAATCCCCTTCTTAGCAAGGACATCTTGAGAACAGAGCTGGAGAGGAAAACTGATGGTTTTGTCAATGTAATTTAGAAGATAGTTGAAAATGTTTACAGAAATGCAGTTTTTAAACCATTAAATACATGTTTTACTAGTACTTCATCCCAATTCTAAACTGAGGTTTTCAGACCATTCTTCAAACAAAGCCTTGATAGAACAAGAGCGCCCTAATGCATGTTAATGTCCTTGCCAAAAAACACAACGCGTGATCCAGTGAATTAATATACAAAGGGATGACGTTATTCCTTGAACAGAGAAAAAATAAAACTACTTTCCAACCCCCTCAACCCTTTACTCCAGAATCCTTTATACAAATATTGATGACAAATTTTGGTGAATCACTCTGAAAATCTTGCTTGTACCTCATATAAATCCCATTATTTCCTTTTGCTAACTTACACGCCCACCAGAACATATACTTTAGCATGCACAGATGGACACGAGCAGTTGGTCCTAGTGCCCAAAACAGAAATAAATTAAGGCAGTAGCAGTGGGACAAAGTCAAACCATTATGAAGCACTGGCACACATCACATCCTTTTGAATTAGCTCAGGCAGAGGTCCTGCTGTCAAGCAGATATTAGTAGGGAAGCCGACAGTCCTTTCAGTTCCCTGTTCCTGCATCCAAACCTTCAGCAGCTGAGCAGAATTAATGTCAAGAACCCATTTCTCCATGAGAGAGGCAGCCTGCTGAGGCCTGTCCAGTGAGGCTAGCTGCAGAGAGAGCCAACTTGGTATCTTCACGTTGTTACTTAGTTTCAGAAGGAAGATGAAGCTGATGATTCCCTGATGTACTGAAAATGTTTTAAGCCCTTTGAAAACCTGAATAGGTGTTACCACAAAAAACCCTTAAGTTAAAAATGTAAAACGTATAAAATACATGACACCACTTCTGAATTTCCTTTTTTAAAATTAAGCCCGAAGGACACAAGGATTGTAATAAGCCTAGAAACTGATCTATTGCATTTCACCACCTTTAGGCAAAAGTTAGCTATAAACCTAACCAACTTGAGAAGACCTATCAAGCAGCTCTTATTTTTATTGCCATTGACAGTAGGACTTCCCAATCAAGTCCTGTTATCAGAAATTCTAAATATTTTTTTACTGCCACCACCAGATTTTCCTGTAAAGTACCTGCAGCTCGCCAATCCTTAAGAATGTCTCCTTTCAGCTTCCTGAAAACAAAAAGCCTTTCATCTAATACAGGGCTGGATGGGCTGTTACTTAAAGTAAAAAAGCAGCCTTGAAAAAAATGTTATTACTTACTTCCAGTTGTTACCCTGTGGTTATATACAGTAACCTGGCTTGAGATCATAAAAGCGTACATAGGCTGGTAGGAAAACCTCACTCTGTAACAAATAACACCTTATGAAAGCTCATCAGGTATCTTCTAACTATTGCAGAAAAGCAATTTTTTTTGATGTTGCATAACTTAGGTATCATTTTTATTCGGTTTAATACTAAAAGGGTATAGAATTAAAATTCTAGTCAAAATTTTCTTTTGGAAGTTCAGGTTACCTTTTGCTTTTTGTTTTTACTGTGTATTCATGCAAGGTCTAGCAAATTAGCGTTCTGCTTTATACTAGTCCTGCAGTTTGAGGGGTGTTCTAACTTGTGGGTTATTTCTCATGGGTTTTAAAAACCGTATCGCTTAAGTTGCAATGTCCTTTTACATAATGAGATCTGCCAGGTCTCCTTGGAGGTCCACTGTACACTGCTCCTCTGATCTCATGCATTAAGGTTTTCTGGCACACAGAGAAGCTTGATGTACAGCACTGATTTGGTATGCTCTCATCGTCAAATGAATCTGCTATTGCATACATGCCTGCTACTGAAGTCACCATGCTGATGGTATCACACCTTAGCATAGCACAAGACCTTCAGGGCTATCTGCCTGCACATTCTCTCCTTCAGTAACAAACACTTGACTATGATGAGACTTTAAGCTTTTCCGAAATACATGGTTAATTTGCTATACTTGGTAAAAGCTGAGTTCAAAGTGGTATTTTTCCAGTCACTATGAGTTTGTATTTTAAAATCCCCAAAGCAGTGAAAGTGAAGAAAATGACGCTGTAACTGTAACTTTCACATAGGAACGCGCTCACTGCCAACCATGGCTCCACCGAAGCTGCCTACCACAGCCAAGGGCTGAGGCTCCAGCTTTCACCACACGATGGAGCTCCAGGGTTTACAATAGCAGCACTAACACCAACTCCTCGCAGCTTTACCCCGTGATTTCAGTAGCTTCCCCTGCATTGGAGCCGCACTTCCGGATTCCCACAGACTCTTTCGGTTGAGTGAATTCCTGCCACCTTCTCCAGCCATGCCTGGAGTACCTGCACATCCAGCATCCCCAATGACTACACGCAGACTTACAAACTTGTTCCTTCAGTGTGTTTTTTTTGTTTGACTGGTGGGGATTGGAGGGGGGGAAAACAGAGCAGCGTGATTAATGCAAACTTAATTACCCTTCATATTGTTTCCCCTCACTTCACTCAACTGCCCCTGCACTGTCTGTCACCACGTGCTATGTGCACATCTCATCACCTTTTTCCAGAAGAGACTCGGGAAGATTACATAGTTACTGAAATGAAAGTTTTTGTGTAAATTAGAAATTTTTCCTTTTCTATAGTCACACTTTTGGATTGTACCTTCTTTTGTATTAATAAAGTGCTTATCTTGCTATAGCCTTGCTCCTAATTTGTGTCCATGAGAAGCGACAGTAGTAGAATCTAAATGGGCTCTAGCGCTCTGAAGTACGCTTTACATGGTTTTCCTGAACTACCTTTAAGTTTAAAACCCCTGAAATGATCCTAAACTGCATAGAAAAAAAAAGTCTCAAGAATTTACATGTTCTTGTTTAGTAGCACGTAGTGGAACATAAGCACTCTTAAGCTGTTCTCCAACCTGTAAAAGAGGAAAAAAATAGCTCAAATGACAAGTTAAGATTTTTATTTGTTACTCTGCTGGAGGAACAAAATGTGTATCTGCAGAAATACAAGTCCCATTTCTTCTCAGTGTGATCCTAAAAGACAAACGCTTTATTCTCTGTTATTTTGTTCACTTTGCAGCACAGAAGAAACCACCTAAAGCGGAAAGTGAGTTTGTAGAAAGAACAGATCCTACACAAACTGTGCTTTTCTGACACCTACTATATGCAGTGTGGAAATAAACAGATACATTAACTTGAGGTACATAATGCTGTAGTACATCCTTCTGTGAAAAGATCATTTGGCAACTGTAAATTTGTAAACAGCTTGTTATTGGAAAAGACTATTTTACTCTAGTGCTTAAATTCAGCTTTAGAAATTCAGCGGATAAAATTAAGCATAACAGAAAAGTCAAAGCTGTAAGTTAAAAAGCTGTGTGAAGATTAAGACTAAACAGATTAGAAGGTGTTTTGGTTTGGGTTTTTCAGTTGTTTTGTTTTTTGGGGGTTTTGTTTGTTTGTGGTTCTTTGTTTGGTTTTGGGTTTTTTTGGTTGGGGTTTTTTTTTTGGGGGGGGGGGTGGTGGTGGTGGTGGTGGTGTTTGTTTGCTTGTTTTTTACTTTGTGCCAAGCAAATCCACCTGCACTGAAAACAGACAGTGACCAAGAGAGCAAGAATTCTTTCATCAGAATGTAAGGCTTGCCAGCTGAAGTCCAGGCACATTTTTAAGAGTCCCCCGCTTATACCCAAAAACTTAAAATTTAATACCTTGGACATGCAGTTGATTTAGCAGCAATACACTGGACTAAGTTTGAACTGGCAAATTTTAGAAAGAAAAGGAGTACAAGCAGTTTCAGCACACAATGCTGTAAAAATTTATAGATGTGCTTTAACTCTAAGCATGAGCAGTACCAAAATCAACACACCTAGACAGGGATATGTGTTCACTACAGTATTTCTTGCAATGTTTCACAAAACAGTGTAAGATTAATACCACTGATTGTCACCAATGATGTATTTATCTAGCGTCTCAATAAGAAATGCCAATTTTTTTTAAAATTTTTTTATTTTTTTACAAAATCTATATCCCATTTATATTTAATTGCTTTAACACAAAGCATTCTGGTTTTAAGTAATTATAACATGAAATATTACTGTTTTGCCACATTTTCAGTTAGTATATTTGATTTTGACTTATTTTGACATAACCATGTAGTTACAGATGGAATATAAATATCCAGAAACCACAGCTTGAAAGAAATTAGAAGTTACTACTGCCCACTCATGCACCAAATGAAGCCTATCTCCTGTGAAAAAGTAAAGCACGTGATCATAAAAATTTCTAATACAAAGAAAGAACCAAAGTAGTACAAGTCCGAGCATCTTCCTGTAGACATACTCGATTCTACAATGTTAGTATTGAACTAGCTGCATAAAAGTGGTGCATGTGTTACAGTACTGTACAATGCTGGCAAAAACCTCAGTGAAATTAGACAACACGTTGTAGTAATGAAAATGATTACGCTAAAATGTTATCAGTTTCCCAAATCCTTTCTGAATACACATCTGTCAGTACACTGGCAGAAGAAATGTATATACATGAGCATGCTTCAGTTTAGCTACAACTTCAAACAGCACAAAGGTCTCAGCACACTTCTCAAAGGAAACCAGCATTTTGGTTATTTGTTCCTGCTTCAAAGAGGAATGTAGACTTACTTATACAAATGTGGATTTATTCGCTAGATTTGTGTCTCTTAGGTCATGCTACTAGTAAGTGGGATAACTTTTTCTGCATAAAGTTTGCGTGTTAATATAATTACACAAATTCATCAAATAATGAAGTTAGGGCATAAGAACAGCATTTTCAAGAATGCCATTTTATGTTATTAATTAGCAACATAATTAAACATCTATTGCCCTTTCTAAGTCCTGAGAGCCTTTCACTATTTCGCAAATGAACTGATGTTTTCTGCTACTAACAACAGAGGAAAATACAGAAGGCATTTATCAAAAAGAAAGTAAAACAAGGATACAGCTTATTAGTAGGAGTAGAAAAACAAAGCAAGGAATTTGATGTGTTATCTAATCTTCCTTTTGCCAAGTCTCCAGTCTTATTATGCAAAATAACTTCCTAGCATGACCTATGAGAGTTGAGGTTGCTTTTAAGATATACAGAGTACTACGTGGTGAAAAGCTTAGCAAAAAAAATTACAATCAACAATTTTATATTAAAAATATCACAATACATCTATTTAGCAAGTCCCTCTTCATGAAGCTCTCTAGCTATTATAGGGCAAAAAAAAAAATTTAAATCTATTATCGCATGTTGACTACACTGGAAGACTGCAGCAAGTTTGAACGACCACTGTAAATAACACATTGGATAAATTCAGGCTGTTTAACACCTGAATGTTGCTGTGAACAGAACATGTCAAATTTGACAACAGAGGCCACACCAGTCAGTAACTGCTTTCGTGAAGCAGAGAATGCTGACCTGCTTGAAGAATTATGAAGTGGATGCTCTGTCTCTTAAATATTCTGTAATTAAGTTAAAGAAATATTAGTGCTTTTGAAGACATGGATTCATTTTTCATTCAAAAATTCTATCATGGATTAAATTTGACCCATTGTTACAATTAAACACCATCCTGTAGGATTTCTATGTACGTTTTTAAGGGAAGCAATTCTTCCATGCCAGTTAGGGCTTGCATCGCAGTCAGAAAACTGCCTGTGCAAAGCAGCACGATCAGAGAGGAGTGCAGACAACGCAGAAAAAGGCAAATCTATAAATGAGGATTATCATAACCTTGAATAGCAGGCTGAGCTCCCACTCCTGCGGGAAGTAAGTCGTAAAAACATAATTTGATAGAGGAATGATTTTCTCTAAAACTGACTGCACTGTGCCACAAGCCACCTCCCCCTCCCTCCCCGGGGTACCACCGAAGCCCCCGGTAGCGGGGCTGCGGGGGTACCCCGGGGAAGGGGGGGGGGGGGCCTCCCCACCAAGGCCAAGGTCTCCCCTGCCCCCACACTTGATAGCGGAAGTGACGTACCCAGGCGCTGACGGCATCCACGGCCTATCCCCGGAGGGCGGCGGGGCCAACCCACCACTCAGGAACGCCCGCGGGCGGCACTTCCGGGCCTTCAAGTTAGTCTGGAGGAGATGGCGGGGGGAGGGGGGAAAGAAAAAATAATGTATTTTTAAAAAGGTCTCAATAAGAAAAAATAACGACAACAAATGGAGAGCCGCGGGGCGGGGGGCAGCAGGGAAGCCCCGCCCGGCAGCGGCGGCCGTCGCCCCCGCCTCTTGCCGGGACAGGCGGCCGCAGCCACCGCCTGCGCCCGCGGCCCCCGGGCCGGGCCGCTACCCCCACTGGGGACAGCCCCCGCCCCGCGGGGCGGCGGCACCGAGTAGAGAGACCGGGCCAAGGCCTCCGCGTCCGCCCGCGGCGGGGAGAGGGCCGGGGCCAGCCGTCCTACCCGCCGCACCGCACCACCCCCTGCGCCTAGGCCCCGCCGGCCGTTTCCCGCGGGCTACACCCAGCTCACCGCCCGCCAGGCGGGCGATGGCGGCGCCCCACAGGGACCGCGCCCGCCGCCGCCGCCCCATTACCTGCCGCAGGGTGACCCAGAGCAGCGCCGGGACCCGGATGGAGTCGCGGCCGCTCCTGCCGCCGCTCGCCGCGCGGCACCACGGGAAGGCGCGACGCGCCCCGCACCGCCCTCCCCATTGGTCGATGGGCGCCAAGCCCCGCCCTCTGTAGTTGCCAGGCGGAGGGGGACACCCGTCGATCATCCACCGCCTCTCACGCCCATTGGGCTTGGGGTCTTGCGGCACCGCCTCCCTCTGGGACTCTCTCTTCTCACTGGATAGCGGGGAAAAAGTCTCCGCCCCCTCCGCCATTTATTTTAGGCGTCGTTGGGGGGCAGGCCTGAAATGGCGCCCCTGGCAGCAGCTTTCCTGTTTCTGCATCTGGTGGGGCTGAGCGGGCTCGTGGCCTAGGGCTGCTCCCCATCCTCCCCCGCTTCGGGGGCGTTCTCCATGGCGGTGCTGGTGCTGCTGCCGCCCCCCAAAGGCCCGCGGCCTGGCCTCTCCCCCTCAGGAAGGGGCTGTGCGGCCCGGCCGGCATGCGCGTCCTCCAGCCCACGGTCGCTCAGGCGACGGTTTGTAGTCTTGGGGCTAGCTGTGGCTCGAGTTTGCAGGACAGCTGCTAGCCCTGGTTCTCATTAGCACCATTATCTGACTTGGGGGCTTTGGATCCCCTCTGGCCCAGCACCATTGCCTGTCTGGCTGCTTCCATGTTGTTTCTCATAAGCTGCTTTGGCTGGAAATGGGTCGAAGGATTTGAGACTAGTGATTGTTCATGCATTTTTCCAAAGCGGTTAGCTAAACTACTGCGTGGTGCCAAGTCATACAGCACCACATAAATCACAAACACCAACTGCAGCCCGAATCGGTTAACCAGCATGGTCAACTGCAGTGTCTTCAAGAAGTCTTTCTGAGGGGGTGAGGAGTAACAGCTGAGATAAGTCCGCTATATATGTACATGCAGCTAGCACGTAGTTACCTTGTTAGCCTCCCAGTGTTGCAGGAATGGCTTTTCTCCTTGGCATTGACAGCTTTTGTTGTCATATTTTTGTAGCGTATTTAAGTAGTCAAAAGAGCAGCACAACTGGAGTTTTAATTGCCTTGCTGCTAGCATTCTCTGATAGATGATAATCTTAATTGGGGAGCAACCGCTGAAGCGCTTTCTCGTCATCCTTCCCTGCAATCCCGATGAGCTCTTGAAGTAATCAGTTTGTACTGTTCTTTGCTGGGAAGAAGAGTCGTCTCTTTTCTACCAGCCGCCCTTGTAAGTGATTCCTGTTTTCAAGTTACTGGCCTTTGCAGTTGGGTAGGATAAACCTCTAGATTGCTGTTGATGCTCTTATTGTGAATTGTGTATTTTTGGCAAAGTTTGTCTGTACTTTTCTCTCTGCCTCTGCATTTGGGTTTTATTCTGTTCTGCTCCAGAAGCAATCTGACTTGGAAGTGTTATGTTAGTGTGTTGTTACTTGATCAAAATGCCTTTCCTGGTTATATTCCTGATTTATTTTTTTTAATGTTTTGGGGATGCACAGGGGCTACAGGCGCATCAAAGTCTTTCAGAGGAGGAGAGGATGTCCTTCAGCTTGTCAGTGTGTCTGCAACATTGGACTCATCAGGACTAGTACAAGCTCAGGGAAGGAAATGCTGGCTTTAAAAACAAACTTCAAACTTTCACAAGATCATTAGGATAGAGGTACCTTAAAAATGTGTGAATGCACAGAGTATTCTTGTCAGTCTTTCTCTGTAAGTAAACTTTTCTGTTTTCTTTTGAGAAATTTTACAAATAATTAAACTTTTGTGAGTTCTTAACAATTTTGTAAAAGTTTATAGAGTTTGAATGATGAAGTCCTTATGTGTGTGGTGTCCTGTCTTCACAAATAACGATTTTTATCACAAATGTGAGAAAGGAACATGGAGCTTTGTTTTCAGTGAGGAGACCAATGAACAGATTAAACAGTGACCTGTCTGGATAAGGCAGACATTTTGCATGTCAAACAAACTAAATCATGATGCCTCAACAGCTAAAAGGTGAACCCAAATGCAGTTTTCATCCTTGTGCACATAAAACTTTGTCAAATAAATTCGACCAGCTGGTAAATTAGTTTTTAATCTTGACTTGTGGTGTAATTTGACTCATTTTCTGGTGAATACAGAAGCTACAGCCCGTTTTAGGGTGAGAAACTTTTGTCAGGTGTCTGCCAGGTACAACTGCCAAGCGCTGCAGTAGTTCCTGCACTTCCACTGTAGGTCACAAGATGGGGTATGAATACCCAGAAAGATGACTAAGTTACACATTCAGCAGTGAAATACTATTTTACTGTTGTGTTTTGCATAGACACTGTAATAATTCTTTCTACTATACAGACAGAATTTAGAAGTAGTACTTATTAAATGTTATTTTTCAGGATTCATATTCAGAAAGGTTGGAGGTATATGTAAATTCAAGTACCCATTTTTAGAAATTTACAGGTTGTGCTGTCTATAGTGAGGATTGCTGGAGGGCTGGATTTGCTGGAGGAGCAGAGTGCTGTAATAAGGAAGTCAATCCCAGCTATCAGAGAAATGAGGAGGGATACAGAAGCATTTTTCAAAAATGAAGCATTCTGTAGATGACACATTTATTTTCAAAGCAGGAAATACTTATTGCGTGACGGTATTCTTTTGGGCCTGCGCTTTGCCAGGTGCACACTGATTCATTGGTGGTCGGTGCTCATTTTACCCATAATTGGGAAGTGACATTGTTTTTGGCTTAGAAAAGAGAACAATTCCGACAGTGTGTCTAATCAGGCACCAGATAGTTGTTGACACGACAGATTTTTCTTTGGAAAGTGAATTGTTTTATCACTTTTTGCTTAACTTAAATCTTGTATTTTAATATGAAATGCCAGCCCATCTGTTTTTCTGGAATGCACATAGTTGTGGATGAGCAGGACATTTTCAATAGCACTAATTATTTTAAAAGCAGATCAAGGGACATTGAAACTATGTGTCTTGAAATTTTGTATCCTAGCAAGAGTCTTTGGTCTTGCAAAACAGTGTCAGAGTTCTGCTCGCCTTACTCTATGTCTTTAGGACAGATAGAAACTGGAGAGTCTAAATCCTTTTCCTCATCTAAGGGTGGATCACGGTGTAGAAAATGTTGAAAACAAACACTGTGAGCAAATGCAGTTGGTATCAGTACAGAAGAAAATAATTCAGATGTATAAACCACTTATGATAAATCTGTCAAATTAAGTTCTTTGAAAAAGAGGTGATGTAGAAAGCCCAAGTTCTGACCCAAACTGGTAGATGCAGTAAACAGGTGGCACGTTGCCACTGGCTGCTGCAGATTTCCTTGTACTGTACTTGAGCTTCAGTTGCACCAAACATAAAAGATCAGAAATGACAGGATATTCTGAGCATTTGACTTGCTAAGCATTGCTTGGTTGCAGCAGCAAGTGATTACAAGCTGTAACCTTAACCATGTGAAGCTCAGGTTACCTTCTGAACACAACATTCATTACAAGTAAACTGCACCTGAGCAGCATCTTAGGGCAGCACCTTAGCAGGCTCTAAGTGAAAAGCAAGAGATAAGCATGATAAAATTCGTGATTGGTCCCAGTTTTATTCATTCTACGTAACAGTGAAAATGTCAGTACCTTTATAAATTATACAAAATTAGGAGATGGTCAAAATAGTAAAGATGAAAAAAGTGTGAAAAGACCTGGCAGCATTGGGACTGGAGCAAGTGTCTCAGCCTGGTGAATATGGAAGTGCATGGTCACACAGCATTGGAACTGGTGAAACCTAGATTCCTGTTCTCTGTTTGCTTCTGGATTTTCCATTATCTAGTAATGTACAAGTGACAGCTGAAGCTTTTGTCACAATTAGGGCATTGATATTTCTCCACCATTCCCATGTGAATCCTGTAGTGTCAAAAAAACCCGTTTGAATTTAATGTTGCACCCTCTTTTTGGAGAGACTGCTAACAGAAAACCATCATGAAGCTTGTGGGAACTTCCTCTCTTTGCACTTACTTCAGTAAATTGGCTTGAAAGTGGTCGGTGGGTTCAGAAGCAATGAGGGGAAGAAGGATGGACACATACACATACCTTGGAACCCAGACTAAAAGCATCAAAAGGAATTTGATATGACGGCTGTGTTTGCCACTTCTTGCATTAAGCATGTGCAACGAGACATTGAGAATAGAGTTGCTGGTGCATGTTCTCTCAAAATCACCTTGAGAGTAGTTAGGACGGCAAGTTTGTGATCGGTTTTGTGCAAAACAAGTCAGGGATGCAATATCCACTCTTTTTAGAATTGATTTTCGCATTCCACCAGTATGCCTGTCATCCCGCTTTCACATGGGGTACCAGGGAGCTGTGGAGAAGTAACAGCTTTTGGCCCAAGTCCTGTCTGTTACCCTCATTGGTTACCCTCATTGGCAATGGCTATGTTTGCATGAGGAGGCTTGGTACTGAGTAGGGGCATGCAAGGCTGATCCTATCAGCCTTCAGCATCAGGGCTTTCATCGCTGCCACCGCCAGGCCTGATCTGATACAGTATTTTAAAAGGAAACCTACATGTGGAACATAATAATCCCCCAGAATCCTATGGATCTCTTCTCACATAGTACCAGGAATACTACTTGACATGTCCTGGATTTGTTAGATTTCCAAAAAGGTAGTTCTGATACTACCAGAAGAACCAAAAAAACCTGCAAGCTGATAACTTTTTAAGTTTTCCAAAGTTAGAATGTGCAGAGGTTGAGCAGACATTACCCTGAAAAGCAGAAATACTTTTGTATTAATTAGCAAAGAAATGTGGAGAAATTATGTAAGGAAAAAAGTGGTAGGTAGGCTCTGTACCTGTCAAAAATTTAAAAGGTACACTTGTATGACTATATCCTTGACTGTTCTGGAAAAATTATCAGGCAGATAACCAAATAGGTGTGGTGTAGCCTAGCATTTATCATTTTAAAATAAACTTAAATTATTTTGTAATTCCCTTAAGTTATTAACCTAAACTTAGTACATAGGTTTATATGAAATTAGCAGTGTGTGGTCATGGTTTAAGGCACAAATTTAGTGCTTAAGGTGTGAATTATGTTTCTCATAGAGAATAAACTTGAAGCATTTGAAGCTGTCAGGGTTGTAGGAGGGATTCCACAGCACATACTATACACAGGCTCCTTTTCCCTGACATCTCTAAATCCACTCTGGTTAGACAGCCTGTGTTACTCCATCCTAGGCTACTCTTTTAGTGCCAGCTTCCCAACAGTTACTAATTTGTGGTGGTACAATAAAGAGTGCCACAAAGCATTTATAATAAAAACCTCTCATTCTTTTACCTTTCAAAGTGACTTTCAGTTGTTTGATGGAATATATTGGCAGCATGTATGACTGGGAAAGCAAGGCTAAATGTCAGGAGATAGTGCTTTAATTTATCCTGTCAGCCAGTCTGTAAAAGCTAAATTTTCACTAATGCTAATGTGCTGCAGTGCAAGGGGGGCTGCATTTTCAAAGTTATCTTACTTGATGTCATTTGACTTCTCAAACTGTTGCAGTATTTCTTTGCAGAAGTGGTGATCAGGACTCTCATCTGAAAAAACAAAGGACATTCTGATTGACATGTCTCAGGTATGTCGGTGGTACTTGAAAGCATCTCCTCGCATGCAGTAGAGAGATAATCCTTGATATTAATTCCTCTGATGAGCTCTTCAAAGTACTGTTGCATTGAAATTTTATGCTTTAGTGGGTCCTGATACGAGGCTTCCTTCTAGCACTTTTTGTACCTTTTCCTTGAATTTTTTCTCCTCCTGTAGAAATTGTACAGAATTTTCGTGCTGTTCCAGGAGGGTTTCCATTTGCTGATAAAGCTGTCCAGAAACTTTGACCTCCTTTGAGATTACCTGCAGGTTCTCCAGTTTCGTAGAATAGTCATGGTGTAACTTGGATTGTAGTTCAGCCATTTGGTACTGTATGCCCTTCAGCAAACCCATTCCAACTGTGTCAATCATTACCTTGGTGTCTGTAGCACCAGCTGTTAGCTCATTCATCAGCTTTTCAGTTTCCTGTGTGAAATAAATTAATGAAAAGCTATGTATCGCATCATAACCATGTCTCCGAGTACTGTTTAAAATAGGTGAGTGCACTTTTAACTTTCAAAAAATACGATACATAGATATACATTATAGGCTCTGTACTCTTTACAATTCTGGCAGCCATTAGTGCTCAACGCCAAATGAAAACATAAATAATTGTAAATGCATTTCAAAACATTTTGCTATTTTGTCTCTAGGTTAGCAAGTGACCTGAACTGCAGGCTGCTTTTCAAAATGGATCTCTTAAAATATCTTTTATTGGGATTGTGGTATGTTTTCTTTAGGAAGCTGTGTGCTGTGCTCTAGCCTTTTTTGCGGAGATAGCACCAAGGTGAGCCGAGTGCTGCCTCAGCAAGCCGGCTTACCTAGTAAAGACATTGGTTGCAAGGTGTTCTACAGGAATATTTGTGCTCTGTACACATGTGTTACTACGGGTATTTGGGACGGCAGATTGCATGTACTGCATGTTCTTTTCAGAGACCAGCAGTTAAAATTTGCAAGCCCACATCCATTTATGTATCTTAGTATGTTTCTTCATCTACTTAATGAACATTAATAAATTTTGAAGACATGGCAAAAGCTTTGGTATTCAAAACTCATGCTATACCTAGCTGAACAAAAATCAAAGAGCCAGTTTGGCGAGGGCTATAATACAACCTAAGCAAGGATTAAAATATGTTCTTAATCTCTTCCTGCTAAGCCATTTTATCTTGTATAGCCTAACCCGCTGTTGAAAAATCTAGAGATGGGCCTGCCTACTATCAGAATCAAAATGCAGCTGTCTGATCTTCTGTCAGACATCCAGGGATGATGGGATTTTGTCAGTATCATCTCAAATGAGTCACTTGTACCTTCTTGGCTTCTTCGGATTTCTTACAAACTAAGTGTAATTTTTTTATAAATGCATTTTTCCTTGCACTGTGAGCTTCTGACACTTTTGCAACATTGTGGTCCTCGTGTTTTCTGAAGAGTTTATAGATCGCACATACTGGCTTATTGTCAGTCAGACACATCTGAGAGAGAAAAAACACACAAGGAGAGTTAGTATCTATGTATAAGCAAAATAACCCAAGTAACTTGTTGGTCTGTGTGTTATTAGATACTGTTAGAAGTGCCAAAACTGAATATTGCTGGTGAAGCTGTAGTGTTTGTCTTCCAAACCAAGATTGCTGGTAGTCGGTGTGTGTTCTGTTGACCTTTGCAGTATATAATACAAATTTTGCCAAACCACATGCCTTTTAGTTGCTGGTAAAAATAGTGTACTCGCTTCCTGTATGTCATGTGAATTTTGGTATCAGATGGTATAGGGAAGTTTCACGTTCAATAAACCATATTATCGAACCTTGCAGCACACACAATATTATGGATTTTGCATCTTGGTGATACGCAGTGCTAGATACCCACTAGTGATGGGGCATAGTGGGGAACAATGCCTAACTGCAGGGGAAGATACAGTCCTTACCTGGAAAATTTATGAAGTAAATGTGAGATCTGCAGGGAGGATAAATACATGTTTTTTCCTATATTTGTAGTTTTGTTTCCATGTTAGACAATACAGTCACACATGCATACACTAGCACACACAAACCGAGACATTTTATGGGAGGGCGAGAACTCTGATTTATGGCTTAGTTCAGGAAGTGCTTTCTGCGCCTGAATGATGAAGGCACACATCTGTGTGGGATGCAATGAGCAATGGCTTCACTGGTGGAACGGGAGGAGATACTGAAATGGCATTGTAAGACTGAAGAGCAGACCAGAAGGCAGATACAGTTTTGTACAAAAGTTTGGAGTGCGTGAATGAGAAGCTTGAGTGAGGTCCAGTGAAACGGGAAGCCAGTGGGAGAATTCAAAGAGGAGGTGCAGTTTCCAAAGACAAACGGACAATATGCATCCACAATATGTCTAAAAAGCAATGACTAATCACCATCTGTGGCACTAGGTCTACCAGTCCATAGAATGAATGAAGGTGGTTTTGTGTCTTTGAGCTATTTATGATTATTTATGGTGTCACTTTCTCTAGTAAGTGCTGATCTAGGAATGGCAATAAAATGCTTGAACTCTGTGAGGAATGAGAGCTTGGACATGTCAGAGGGTTGATTTCAATGGGACTACTCGTGCTTGCCTTTAGCCACGCATCTGTGGCTTTTGCAGCTAACTTCATCAGGGGATTATTGGGAAATGGAATATTCAGTATGAATTTTAGTCATTTTAGCACAGTGCTTAGAAAAGGCAAAGGAGATACATGTCTTATACCACTTGGTCAGGTTCAATAAGTGTAGTTTTAGTTCTGCCATTACTCAGTCTAAAAGGCTGAGCTCAACTTTTTAAAAGGTCACAGTTTTTTTGAAGTTTATGAAGCTGCTTGCTAGTGGCTGCAGAAAATTCCCTATTAATGGGATGGATAAAAATATTCTGGGTAAGAAATCCTTATCAATATTGAGTATTATCTCATTTTTATTATAATTTTGGAATATATTTCTATGTCTTAATATTATATAATTTGTTATTATAACAACTTTGCTATATGTAAGCACTTCATGAATTATTGACCATCCACTAGGATTTCCAATAGATAAATTTTGGACTTAGTAGGGACTTAGCACTTACAGGATAGAAAGTGTGCAGATTACTAAAATGAAAAGGGATAAAAATTCATACCAAATTCATGTTTTCTCCATGTTCTTCACAGAATTGGGACAATTGTCTTTTCTCCTGAGTACAGATTTTTTTCAAGGTCATATTTAAATTTCTCCAGTATGGTTTCAACTTGACTATTTTGTAGCAGGTTGGCAATTCCTCTGGCGCTCAAATAAATGACCTACAAAGGAAAAAAAAAAGTAAAATAATTTGAGTGATACATGAACGCTTTGTTTCTCTGATAATTCAGTATAATGTAGAAAAAATACATAATTTTTATTTATTTAATGTTTACATAAATAAGATTTGAACTGTGGTGAAATATTGCAGAAGTACCTAGACAGCCAGTTCATTGAAACACGTACTTTGTAACTTGAAGGCTCATAAGTTATTGCTTGCCCATACTTTGCCTCTGAGTATAGGGAGTTTTTACTCTAAATGAACGGGAATTGCATCATTTAGTCTGAAATACAGAATTTAGCAAATCAAGGAGGGAGATCTTTTAGTTTCTGTTAACAAGTAAAAAGTGTTTTGTTTGTTTTTTGTTTTTAAATATTCAGAGGCATGTTGTGAAGACATTATGAGAATCCAGTCCTGAACCTTTTACTCCCTGAAGTGAGTAAGTTTACTTGCATTCTAGACAGGGAATGCAGATGTCTTAATCTTTCACTGAATTAAGGGTCTGTCTCCATAAAGCCTATGAGAAGGTTTTAAAATGCTATATATTAGCATTTGGTGGCAGAATCTGTCCCCAAGAAAAGCCTTCACAGTAGACTTGGCACTTAAGGAAGTCTGTAAAATACGGATATTAAAATAAATATGTTCCAAATTTCAAGAAAATCTGCTGATTCATTTATGTAATAAACCTGCAACCTCTTGAACAGGGAAACATGGTAAGCAAATATGTTGTTTAGTCAGAATCCCAGAAAATACCTAATTTAAAGAAGACTGCATTTAGCACTTGCGCATTTTTCCTCCAGCAGGAAAGCAAGGGATTGCAAGGCGAGGTTTCAGTGCAGCAGCAGTGCGTTCAGGGACCAGAAATGCAGATGCCACACTATCTAAAACATGGGAGTGATTGCAAATAACCCATTCCATTCATTACAAATATGACGTGGCGTGTTACTCCTTGAGAGAACTGTGATCCTCCAGTGAAGAAATGGGGCATACCTGCCACTTCAAATTAAAACAAAAGTCTCCTAAGTCCAAGATGTAGCTTCCACAGAGCACATAGGGTCACCCCTCCTTACCTTCCTGCACAGGGGGCAGTGGAAAAACCCATTGACATGGTGACAGTTTTGGTGTAGCGTGATCTTCTCCAGGCATTGCTTACAGAAGTTGTGCACGCAGGGCAGGACCAGGATGGGGGGCGTGAACAACTCCAGACACACAGGGCAGGAGAGCATCTATTTCCAAGTTTCCATGGGTGGTGGTTGACCACAGGAGGAAGACCTTTTTCCACCAGCTGCCAGAGGAGCCCCTCTCCTGGCACTGGACTTCTAGAACCACCCCCAGTCTCTGTCATAACATCTCCATGACAACGGCAGTTCACTTCTCCGAGATGCTGACAGTTTAATTGGATCTCCTGCATCTCTGATCCCACCCAGCACATGTGCGAAATCACTGTATTACACCAGGACGTTCTTTCTGCTGGAACACCTCAGTCTCAATTTAAGTGCTCTCTTGGGTATTTAACACTCAGAGACGTTGAAACAATCCAGCATCTCTTACTCTAATTAGAAGAATTTTGCATCTCAACACAAGAGATTATTATTACAATATATTACCTATAATTTTTCATTTAGAATTGCGTCTTTTGTTTTTGTTCACTCATTTCAATTCACATTTTCGTTACCTTGTGCAAAAGCTTCTTCAAAAAGTCGGCCTATGCCTTGTTAGCAATATTCCTTTTGTTATCATTAACACCTTTAAAATGCATTTTTTAGAGATGGAATAACGCGACAACGTTGAAAGCTAACATGGTATCTGTTTGAGGAACATTCAAGTAACTGCTTTCTGCCGGGTACTGAAACAGATTAAAGGCTTCCGTGTCCAGTGTTGAAAGTCTCTGACAGGCAAAACCCTTTCTGTCAGTAAGGCTTGCGTATGTGTCAAGACGGTAGCATTTGGCTCGCTGCTTTTAGACAGGAATATAGAAACCACATAAGACATTCCTTGTCTACTGTTAAATATGTCACGTGCTCTACAGTAGCTAGAAAATTAGAGCTAGCAGATTAATGACTGAAAGAAATCAAGGTAACTGGACAAGTGTATTCATGAACAGGGCACGTGCACACACACACTGATCAGACGTTGCCCTTTGGGGATCACAGAATCACAGGGGTTGGAAGGGACCTCTGGAAATCACCTAGTCCAAGCCCCCTGCCAGAGCAGGGTCACCTACAGCAGGTTGCATAGGATGGCATCCAGGGGGGTTTGGAATGTCTCCAGAATCGGAGACTCCACCACCTCTCTGGGCAGCCTGTTCCAGTGCTCTGCCACCCTCAAAGTAAAGAAGTTCCTCCTCATGCTTAGATGGTTGTTTGTGCCCGTTACCTCTTATCCTATCACTGGGATGTTAATACCTGGTTGTCATAGCAATTATGTTCCACCTTTTGTTATCTCCAGCCCACCTACAGCTATCTGTGGACACAATTGCAACTTTGGTTGGGGCAGAGCTGGTCGGTTCTGTGCTCTGCTTACTTGGGATAGTCTTACTCCATGGGAATGAAGATTTGGCATTCAGATCTCAGACATACATAAATTTTCTTATGTGTAGCAAACCTCTGTCAATTAGCTAGAAATTAGGAGCAAAGCCAGCAGGCTTCAGGCCAGTTGGTTTTTCCCTGATCTTTCTGATTCAAGACCTTTCCCAGAGAAAGCAGGAGGAGTTAATGGGGGACACTGCACTAGGAACTGAAGACAAAATGTCTGCTTCAATGTTGAGTCTGATTGTAGCATAGCAAGGGTTTTGCAGTCACTGGCAGATTTAGAAAATAATTTGTAGTCCCTGTTGTTTCGCTAGCAGTCTGTTGCTGTTTTTCTCTCTAGTCCTTCTAGTGGGAGGTGTCCCTGCCCATGGCACGGGGGTTGGAACTAGATGGTCTTTACGGTCCCTTCCAACCTAAACCGTTCTATGATTCCATGATTCTCCTTTTCCCATAACCTTTGTGTCCTGCGAGTTGTGTTGCGTGGTGCAGACTAACAGAGGATGCTGGAAGGAGGTGTGCTCCGTAACTCAGATGGAATGCGCAGATGTAAAAATAGGATTATCAATAGGAGAGCGTGGAAACCCTGCGTGGGAAGTACGGTGTTATTTTCAACATGTATTGCAGTCAGCCCATGTCACTGCCAACACTGAATGCTTTTTGGGGTTTGTGTTACTGTGTAGAATTTTCTGCACTCTGAATTAGTATCTTGATATAGAGTAAGGTTGTTTCCTCTCCTTTTCTTGGTGCTCAGTGGGGCTGCAATGCAGCCAGAGTTGAAGGAGGACCTCTGGCTGCTTAGGCCATTGGGATCAGGGCACCTCAGCTCCATCCTCATTTATTGGTTGCAATTTGTGACGGTCATTTTGCAGGCATTTTACATTAATGGGCCTCGGTTTATTCATCTCGAGAGTAAATGTGATTATGTACCTAAAAGTGGTTTTCTTATTACTTTAACTTGTAGTATTTGAGGTATTTGGATACGTGTTATAATCTAAGTACTTTGATCAAAAGATACCTGAAGTCAGCAAAAAGATATATTGATAGTGGATGTCGTTCAGTTTCTAAGTGCAGATTACTATCTGCATAGAAATAGAAAGTGCTCTCAGAAATAAAAAGTTATATATTCACTGTTTGGTATTTAATACATTACCTTTCCTGAAGTAGAGCTATTTATCTCTTTCAAAGTATGGTATTTCTTCATTCATTGTCTTTACCATTTCAGTCATTGGAAGCCAGTTACTACCTGCATGCAAGTGCTATTACAATTATCGATGAAACTGGTAGCATAAATTGCAATATAAGGACACCCACCATTTTTTCTTTAATGTTATGGAAGTCCAGTATGCAATTTATTAATTCTTAGCTGGCATTGCCTAACCCTTATGATGGTACAAAGGTCAGATCACATGGATGGAGTAGGCAGGGACGGATAACAGTCCCACAGTGCTTCCTGTTTATGGAGCTAACGTGATTACCTGCATTCAGTTATTTTTATAAAATACAGTATCAATTCCTTCACTATTTAAATATGGGCCAAAACACAGCAGTGAATGCACAGCACACAGTTGGTGTCAGCATGGCGGGGGAAGAGCTGGCTGATGCTGCCTGCGATAGTGGGAATCACCAACATGAGTTGAATTTTGGACTTGACATTAATATTGCAGTACAACCATATAATTTTTCACTTGTCCAGTATAATATAAATCAGTTCTTATGAAAAAAATAGATTTTGAGTGACATGAGTCAAATTCTCCTTAATGGATGTATAAAAGGTAATATTTTTTTTGGCAAATTAAGTAAAACCCTGGGAAAAATCTTTATATGCTATGGCAAAATATTCATTGATAAACTAAGACTTTCACTTTCAAGACATATATATAAAAAAAATGTATGTCAGTCATATGTGAGTATTATTTTAACATCCATTCATTTTTAAATGCTTGCCACCTAGTAATTTCTGAGACATGGAACCCTTCTTAGCAATGGAATTTTTAAACCCAGCTTATTTGCCATCAGGGTGGATTTTTCCTGTTGAGACTTTGGGGTCAGACTGTTTAGATCCATATCTGTCTCTGCCTGACCATTGAAATGGCATAATCGGAGCATCTCTTCAAGAACTCAAGGACAAGATCAGCAAAGGTGCTTTGAGATCTCGGGGCAGCAGTTTGTGTATTATTTGGTTTTGTGGTGTGCAGGGTATGTCAAATAAAATATTTTTCCAAAAACACGTTCTGGCTGACAGACTAAGGAGTCATGTGATGTGGCTTTTTATTTCAGATCTATTAACAATTAGGTAATATGAGGATGTAGTGAGACGCAGGATCTCTGCTCTCCTGGTAAATGTTCAAGTCTTCTTAAAAGAGAGTACTGACTTTATTGAGGCAGGGGAGGAAAATGGACCAATGGTTATTTTGATGAGAAATGTGGCCATATTAGTCTCCAGTATGGCAGATCAAGTCAGGAAGTACAGGATGGGTTTGTGCCAGTGATGTTCATATTTTTCTCATTTTTGTTTTTGTTGGGTTTTTTGGTGGCTTTTTGGTGATGGCTTGTTTGGTTTTAGATTCAGTGCCATTTTGAGCGAGTTTAAAGAGTAAATCATTTATGTCCAATCACATTTTGTTGAGCCTGCCTTACAGGAACTGAATAGATCCCCTGCAAGTCAGATACAAGCGTTCAAGATGAAATACCTTTATTACTAAAAGTGCACTTCTACAATAGTTATATTGCTGTAGAATCTTTCAGGGATTAGTCCAGAGCCTGAGGCTGCTTTGGAAACTGGTGTTCGGAAGCAGCCTGGGCTGCTCCGTTGCGACCACAGGGAGCAGGTAAGCGCGATGGTGCTGGTACAGCCTTTCAGACATGGGCCAGCAGGCTTTTCTCCCAGAGAAGCGTGGATGATAGGTTTTTTCCTCCAGTGCTTTAGCGAGGGCTTCCCCTGCGTGCCTGAGAGGTCTCCCGGTAAGAACACCACGAGGGGCCATATGTTGGTCTATCCTCTCCTCAAGGACGCAGTTGCACATGGCCTGGAAAGAGTGTTTGGAGAGTTGCCAGGTGCCAGCCAAGAGGTCACCAGGCCCCTCTGCAGCTTCTGCAGCCTCCACCTCTGTCTGGCTCCCACTTTGTGACCTGAGCCCCTTCGAGTGCCTGCAGGTCCCTGAGGCAGAAGTGGATCCCGGCGTGCAATGGAAATGGTTCTCATCTGTGCTTGCCTCTTCCTAGACGAGGGTGGTGCCAGTGGTTATCCAGCTTCTCGGCTGGATGTTGGTTTGGAGCCCTCAGGGCATCCTGCAGGTAAGTTCTCAACATCCCTTTCCTTGAAGCAATAAACATTGACAATGTGGCGACACCTTACTCGTGCAATTTTCCTTAAGACCCTCTCATGGTTGACGGCTTCCCGACTTCGTGGCCTGTTCCTGTCCTTGAGCCTGAGACCAAACCCACAGGTAAGTCAGTGGGAGAAAGGAGCATTTACCTTTTAATCTTTTTTTTTT